>CM035793.1:16778595-17011275 GCA_020466265.1 Siphamia tubifer | reverse complement strand
CAGAGGTCTGCTGTCTGACACTACTGTCAGAGAGTCCAACTGCATCCCCACAATATTACCTGCCTAGCAGATTAGTTTATTGAGTCTAACTGTTTGTTTTGTAATCCTCCACAATTTCCACATCAAGCCTGTGGATGCAAACAGGCATCACAGATGTTGTGGACCTCCTGAAGTCTACAATCAGCCCCTTGATCTTCATCATATTGAGCTGTTGATAATTAATTAAATACACTGATTACCTGAACAAACAGCGGGAATAAATGTTCAGAACTGAAAATTGTGTTAACCAGGGTGTATGTGAACTCTTATCAGTATGAGAGTAAAAGCAACATGATAGAGCTGCACAATTGTAATATTATAACTACAGTGCTAATATTTGTCAGACAAAATCTAAAGATATTAAAGAACAAGTGTTTTTGAGTTTCAGGTTATTCACCCTTTTTTTCTTTTTACCTCTATAATTGTTTTTGTCCAGTAGAAATCTTTTAATCACCTGGGTAAAAGAGAAATATTTTTAATTACATAACAGGCCTTAAATTAATGTCCAACAAAGATATGAACTTGAACTGACATGTTGACTTATGTTCAATAAGATCACAAAGAAAGTTATATTAACACACGTGTACATTAGTTTATTTTCACTGTTATTTCACATTTAAACACACAGAAGCAATGATTAATTTTACATCATTTTGATTGCAGATAACTTTGCTCCTGTCAAACACACTAATCAGCCATACCATTTAAATCACTGACAGCTGAAGTGGTAATGCAGAATATGTAACATAATGGCAACTATCACTATTGGGTGGGATATTGGGTGCTCCATTTAGTACAGTTGAAACATATCAGTATGTTGATAGGACCAATATTTTGGAAGATATTAGTCATTTTATAGTGTAATTTAGCCTACAATAAAAGCTAACGGCAGTCACTAGATATTGGTATTAATATGACCCATGGTTCTCTCTGGGTCTACAGGCCATGTATATTAAGGCTGTCAATCCATCCTCATGATTATTCTGATCAAATTTATTAAAACACAATTAACCCATCTGCAGTACATAATGACTCTGAACATCTCTGGCAACACATTTGGGGCAGTTTGACCAAATAGAGTTACTGTTGTGAATATGCAAGTGGGCAGTTGATCCAGTAGTGACAAGCAACAGAACCACCTCATAAAAATGGAAGCTCTGAAACAGTACCTTGACCTTCAATGGAAATATGAGTGCAAAATATGAATAATGTTCTTTCTTGAATGTATTTGCCTATGAAAAATTAAAAATGATGAATATAGATTAAAAATGAGTTAGGTTTAATTGTGATTAATTGAATTGAATCCACAGAAAACCTGTGGGTTTTTTTTGTTTGTTTGTTTTAGACTATGTTTTTGGCCCTTATCCATCCATAAATTGTATTTTAGGTCACTGTAAAACACCTTCCAGAGTGAGCATGTACCTGCAGATATGAGGGAAATGATGTCATGCTCCAGTTTGCTGATGTCTAATGGGTTGTGTAATGAACATGCACCTGAAACATCAAATACAGACTATACTGGTTTATACCTTGTATGATCTGCAGTAGAGCATGGTGAGTACTGACACATTTGGAGACAGACATACTGTATGTACTGATACTGTAACAGAATACAAGAGAGCTTCAAAAGGTTTGTGAAAAAGAACATAGCTTTGACATGGTTTAATTCATATTTTACACAGATGGACTTAAAGGCTGGTTTCAACGCTTGAAGAAATGCATTGACCTAGTTGGAGTATAGACAGTAGTTAGCCTCATAGCATAATGGGTTGCATGCACAGCTCCACTGCTTCCTGAACTTAAAGCAGCTCCTTTGTTTCCTGTCTTTCATGAAGGGACACACTGATTAATCCAGGTGTGACTGTGGTTAGACACTAAACTGTGAAACCAAAGGTGACTCTGAAATGAGCCACTCAGCATTATTACCACTGCACTTGTTATTGGACAAAACAGCTGGTAGATCTATGAAGGTTTCAAATATTTTCTATTCTGTACACAGTAAATTTTGCAGTGTTAAATCAACACTTAGAGAGTTAATTTGGAGACAATGGGACCAAATACACTCTAGAAGAAGTTAAATAAACTCTCTAAGTGTTGATTTAACACTGCAAAATTTACTGTGTAGAAACTGTTGTAGTGTTTGATTGTATTGTATTTTAATTTTTAATCAATGTGAAGCACTTTGTATGAAAAGTGCTGTACAAATAAAAAATATTATTATTATTATTTGATCATTTGACGGAAACACATATTTCGTATTTTCCTTATTTGTTATAGCGTTATCATTATAATAAGAAAGGATTAGATTCTAGTGAGGCCTTTTTTTTTTATACCTGCAGCACATAAATCTAAATCATGCATTTAGTTGGTGTAACATTTTCCAGCTTTAAAGAAATCATAGGATGAGAGGAAATCTATGGCTTCAAAAAGAACAACTCCTTAGAACGTGCATGAAACTGGAGCAAATTTGATTAGATAATTAAAAGCCATATATATGAAAGTGAATATATTAAATCAGTGGATCAAAAAGCATTTGAGGTTGGTATTCTAGACATGAAGGCAAGCAGAGTTCAACTTGAGTGCAGTGGGTTCAGTTGTGTAACTCAGATGTTGAATGTGCCTCCCTGATAGCGTGTGTAATCTGGGATAATTGGCCCCTTTCTGGGACTGAGATTATACCGACACCATCGCTGTCAGAGGTAATGGGTCGGCGTGCACACTGTTTGAAAGCCAAACAACACGTGGAGAAAAACACTTTGTTTGATTTGCTCAAACGCCCCCTCTGGCTGTAACATTCCATTAGTGTATTTGTTAAAATAAAGATAAAAAAATATTTCAGATGCTTCATTGTATAAAACTCACGAGCAGAACATCACGTGTCCTCATTGTTCTATAAACTTAGGATGTCCCCTTTATGGTTGTTCTCTATGAAATAATAAATTAGATAATAAAACAGACAAAGGTCATATATTGAATGAAATATAATCAAATAACTTATTAATGACATTTCAACAGAGAAAAATGTAGCGATATAATAATGAGTAGATTTTAATGCGCAAATATGGTTTAATAATACTTTGGTGCCCAAAAAGTTATTGTTCCTGTAGGAAAAAAGGACAATAGCATCGTTTTGTGTTCAATTCATGAACTACTTACACTATTTATATAAATGTAAGAAAAGTGTTAAGTAGAGTTGAATTATATAATTATTGAGCAGATTTAAATCTCTTGTAAAATGATTTTAAAAATAATACATTAGATTATATGTTGCACTTGTGAAATATTTGGTAAATTGGACAATAAATCAAATACTAGACAATGTAATTTTCTTGTAAATAAAATGATTATATTAAATGTTACAGTTGCCTTGGCATTTGTTTTGAGATTGTAACTCATATTTGGTGACGTTATTATCTTTTATTAAATCATTGATGGTCATTTACAGTTTTACAGCCAGTTAAGATCCAGTCATCACCATTCTAATGATCCAGTTAGGCCACATTAACTGCACCATCAAACCACTAACCACTGGTTAGTGGTTTCCAACCTTTTTTGGCTTGTGACCTCATTTTAACACCTCAGACATTCAGGATGAAGACTTTTTTTTTGTTGCTAAAATTAATTTGTTTTAGTTAGTTTTACTATGCTGCAAATACATGTTAATTTTTCACAAGATTTAGTCTAAATAATGTATATTATTGTGGACGGAGGAAGAGGATGTTATTGTCCTTGGTCAGGATATGTACAGTCAATCCAGCTTGTATTTACAAGACTGACAATTAATACTGAACAAACAATAACTCAAACTATGAATTATGAATTATTATCATCTGAAACTGACCACAATGAACATTTGACACATAAACAGTACCACAGTGCTTCAGTTTCACACTCACAGTTTGACACGTCTGTTATAGATTGTGATTGACTCGCTCAACTCACCATACAAATATTTTATGATATAATTTATGATTTTATGTATATATATATATATATATATGTGTGTGTGTGTGTGTGTGTGTGTGTGTGTCCAGGGCATACCCCACCTTTGCCCTGAAGTAGCTGGGATAGGCTCCAGCGACCCCCATGACTAGTGAGGATAACATCAGTTAAAAAAATGAATAAATATGAAGTTTTTATTTTCATCAATTACTAGAAATTTCAGGCAACCCTATTTGAATTCCACGCAATCCCACATATCTTGACCCCAAGTCTGAAAAACACTATATTAAACCCAATAAAACTGTTATCACATTCATCAGAAGCTTGATTCCTTGTATTAGATAAATAGATTACAGTTAGAAGCAACAGAAAACTGTCTCTGGCAACGTCATTAGTATCAGTACCAATCAGTAGGCCTATCCTACCATGGACATATGAGCTGGAATAAGTTTTTCAAATCTACAAGCTCAATTATTTAATTGTAAACAGGCTTTTCTCACCATGTCTCCAGCTCTTGGAGTTTATGACCCACTAAGCAGCAGATAGAAAAGTTCATCTCCGGTCTCATGAATGTCATAATCTGCCAAAGTGCTAAAGACGAGCTGAACACAATTACTACTGAGAATCCACAGCCATCAGTTGTTTTTCAGATCATTGTGGAGATAGCTGCGTTCGTAAATTGCTGGTCAGTGCTGAAGGGAAAAGCTGTGAAACTGAAGATGCCGTGACGCAGAGATATTACACTAGAGGGGAATATAATGTGAACAGTTTGCTTTCTGTAAATTGGCATCATGCAATGTGGTGGTGGTATCCAGTCGTCACATTCTTTACTTCAGTCAAAGTACTTATACCACAAAGTGAAAATACTGCATGACAAGTAACAAAAAACCCTGAATTAACCTATAAAGACTCAACTCAAACTCAACCAAAACTCTCAACTGATCTAAACTGTTTAATCACTGTCCTATCAATAAATCTAAATCATTTGTGTATAATAAACTTTGTTATCTTTTCATAGTCATCAGATATGACCCATTTGGACCTTCAAAGGCTCTGAAGTTACCACAGAAACACTGTCATCGTCTATAACATTGATTCCCCAGTGGATGGAGACACTAGGGTTATGATAAGTTACCATGAAAGGACTTATGAAAAAAGTTAGTTTTCCCACAAGTCCTCTGTTTTTGATAGAATAATCCTCGACTTTAATCAGAGTTTTTATTATTTTTTATGTTCAGTAAATTAAATATAGGAAATACTTAACTGTCACTGGAAAATAGTATATATAGTATATATAAGAGAATAAGATAATAAATAGTGATAGATTACTTAAATATAGAGGAAAATTAAATTCGGGAAGTGATATTGTGTCTTTATGGGTTAAATATGTTATTGTGCAGTGAGACAGTCAATGTCAGTGTTTTAATGTTATATATTATAATGAAAGTCCACTTAATTGATTTGGTTGATTAATTAATATCATTAGTGCATTTGAGAAACTGACAGTTTGACTAGACATTGGCAAATGAAGTTACAACTACATGCTGGAACTGCTGATTTTAAGAGAAATTCCTACTTCATAAGATTAACATGTACACAGTTTGGCCAAAAAAAATAAAAAAATAAAAAAATCACACTGTTGTTGTACATTTGCACATCACTGAGGTTCATCCTATATGTTTGATGTGGATTTTTCTGTTCGTTCATAGTTTTTCCACATTTTCTTGTCAATTCAATTGTGAATATGAAATTACTTGAACAAAGTGTAATTCTGTTTTTTACAGTTCAGATCATCCACACAGCTTTGATGTGATGTCACATTCATTTTCATGAATTCTATAATAATTGATTAACTTAGACCTGACCAATGGGTAATTGGTTCATTCACCGCTTTGAAATAGGGTCGATCTGGGCTCATCAGACCACATGACCTTGGTCCATTGAAATATATAATCCAGTCTTTATGTTCTTTATCAAACTGATGGATATTGAAGGGATGTGAAGCTACTAACTGCACCAGGTAAATGATTAAATAAGATTAAATATGATGAAACATGTTAATTATTCAGAAAAATTCAGAAATTATCCAGTGGAAGGAATATGAACTGTTTGCAGAGGTAAATCAAGGTGAGGGACTTTATTTTTGGGTTGAGCTGTACATATATATATATATATATATATATATATATATATATATATATATATATATATATATATATATATATATATATATATATATATACATATATATATATATATATATATATATATATATATATATATATATAGAGAGAGAGAGAGAGAGAGAGAGAGAGAGAGAGAGAGAGAGCTCCATTATATATTCATTTACTTTTTTTTTTTGGTGTGTATTACACTGACAATTCATCACTCACCTGGTTTCTAATGAAGTCAAATATTTCATTTCCAGAGATGCATAAAGTCTTTAAACAAGGATGATATTGATAAGTTAAACAGTGTTTTCTTGCTTTAATTTATTATTACTGTATATCAGCCTTTAGAAACTCATCTTATATCTAGTAAAGTATATGTTTTAGATTAATTTTACTGCTGCGTATATGACTAACTGTACGACCAACTATTCAATCATCATATGTTCATATTGTTTCTGTTCTTCACGAACAAACCTGCTCAGAAAAGCAGGTTTGTCTGGATTTCAACTTCATGACAAAGCATTTTAGAGCAAATCCAGTTGGTTTTATTGACTTTAACAAAAGGGGAGAATTGTCAATAAGAGAACACATCACCCTTCAGTTCCTCAGACACATTAAACATCCACACATGGGTCAGTCTATGTGCAATCATCGGAGGACTGTAAACATTAGTTACCTGATGCAGATTTATGGTGTGTCTTCAAGTCAGTTCCTCTGTATTTTATATTTCTCATTGTAGTAAATCAGGTGTGATTGATCCACTAATTAAGATCATTATTTTAAAGTTGCCAACTTCATTCAGTAGTTTGCACATGTATTAATGCAGTGACACTCTTTATAATAACATCATTGTTTTTTAAGGTAGAGCAGGTCATATATGAGCAATATACCCTTGAAAATAGGTGTGAAATTAAAAAAATAAAAAAATAACACCTTATAAATCACTAAATGTTATTTATTTTCAGAGGATACTCACAGCTTATGAAACAAATAAAAACAACTTTCAGTGTTGAGATACATCTGGTCAAACTTGCTCAGACACATGTTTTCAGTAAACTGTAAATACATAAGTTAAAAACATCCTTTACCTTAGAAGAAATCCTGAGAATTTAATGTATCTACCACGAAAAGTTAAAAAGTGATGATTTATTGACTTTAATAATAATAATAATAATAATAATAATAATAATCTTTATTTGTATAGCACCTTTCATACAAACACTGTAGCCCAAAGTGCTTCACATTGATTAAGCATCTTTTTCTGGAACACTTGTCGTGACAAAATCAGCATGATGCCATACTTTCAAATGCAAATACAAATGAAAATGAGAGACACTTTTTTTTTCATGGTGTTCATTGAGACCAATACTGTAATGTTATTTCCTGAAAGCATGAAATGAATCCATGATGGTCAGTCAGGAACATTTTCTGAAATTTAATGATTTAGGTGGAATTACCCACATCACTGGAGAGGAACACAATAAAACAAAATGGAACTAAAGCTGTCAGATAAATGAAGAGGAGTAAAATGAATAGAGAGAACCTCATACTTACACGTTTGACTAAAATAAGTAAAACTATGAGTTAATGTGCATGTAGTTGCCTCAGCAGAATGAAATGATTTCAGCACATTCTTTACCTTTAAAGATCTAAATCTGCTTTCAGCACACGACCAATGACTTTAATAGCTCCACACTTAATCTGAATAAAGCAGCGTGTTTTGTATTTAGACTCAGAGCTGCCTGGAAGTGAAAGAGGGAAATAAGGAAAAAACTGAATTGCTGAAGAAGCAAAAGAAGAGAAGGGGACTTTGGGGCTTTTCTTGTGCCGAGTCTGGAGGATGATGAAATATGCTGCTCTGTGGTCCCTCGGGGACCCCTGAGACCAGTCAAACACACACACACACACACACACACACACACACACACACACACACAGAGACGCGGTCACATACATATGCACACACAGCAAAATCAAATAAACTTGACTGTACAGCATTTGAATGAACGAGCCCCTGCACATAGTGGAATATACTGTACTGTATGTACACTTGGCTTACATGATGAAGCACAGGAGGAAAAATGAGTTATAGGGGGAGGGGAGGTGGAGACAAGAAGGGGGAAAGAATAAGTAAGAGGAACAAGAGGGCCCAAGCAGGGAGAGAGAGATAGTAAACCAATTACCATAGAAGTGGGGAAAGCCTTTCATCACAAAACTGTCACCACACACACAAATATGCGCAAGGCCATCGTTCCTTCCTCTCTCTCTCTCTCTCCTGCATACAAATACAGTATCCACACACACATGGTCAGACGTTTGCCTTTATCATTCACTCACACATATATTCAGAGCTGCCTTCAAACAAATGCAACATTGATTAAATATTGAAGAGTGCCTGTGGCAAACCAAGCAGAGATATTGTACAAGTCCTCTGGTCTCATATAGAAGTACAGTCTATGGAAGAAGAAGAAGAAGAAGAAACAGAAGAAGGAATGGGAGGAGAGGGAGACGAATGGGCAGGAACAGCATGAGGAAAAAGAGGAGACAATAAGGGGAATTGAACAGAGTGAAGGATGAAGAGAAGGAGGAGGAAGAGGAGGAGGGGAGGGGGGCATTGAGGCAGTGATGAAAAGGAGATGATGGGAAAGAAAACTGAAGAGAGAGCTGCTGTACTAAAGTGGACCAGAGGGTTTGAAAGAAAACCTATTTCTATGTAATATCAAGTTAAAGCATGACAGTTTAGAGGCATTCATGTGTCAAAAATGCTATTTCAGAAAGAGAGATGTAATATGAGGCTCTTAAGAACTGATGCTTCTATATATATTACATTCACACTAACAAGTAAAATAGGAAAGTCCACACATACATTTTCATGTTCAGAAAAACCCTCAGGCAATTTGTGTTCAGTGTGGGGGTCATGTATTATTGCTGTGGTGCGTGGGTTAAGAAGTGAGCAGTGGTGTCTGTACTGTAGCCTGAGGTTGGCACCCATTCAAAGGGATGACATGGGGAAGCCTCTCATCACAGCTGTTATGTGACACTGCCATCTAGCAGCAGCTTTAGAAACTACAGATTTCTTCCATTTACCAGTTAGACCAGGAGACACATTCACCCATATATGATCTGAAGTGGGCGGGACTAGTAAAATAATAACAGTGAAAATCTAACATTACATTATGATAATGTTTACATCTATCTTCCCCTAAAAATCTGATTAATATAAACAAATTAAAATTTCTTTAAAAAATCCAAACACAATTTTAACACATTTTATCAGTTCATTATAATTACAAATACACAAAACTTTTAACAGGTATGATATTGGTATAATTGCATTTACTTACTTCTTTCAAACTGCTATAAAGAAAAAGTTGAAAATATACATTAAGATGTTTATTACAGTTTATTTACTTGTGGTAGTAATTTTTTTCACAAATTTACCAAAAACTTAGTATTCCAACTGACATGCTATTGTCAATTTACTGAAGAGTTTTCAATATATACGTGCCGTCTGGACAAATACAGCAATGGTGAATTTTTACTACTTCAATCAGGAAGTAAGTACTATCAAAAGACCACAGGTGATATTGCCTGTTATGTGGTTGAGGCGTTATGGCCAGACCCAGCTGTTGTTGTAATTATTTTTTATTTTTTTTTAAATAGATTTTTTCCCAGTAGTTTTCTTTTACAGGTTACAGTTTTTTTCTTTTGTTAACATATTTTTATTTACTAAAATCTGCTGTATCATTGAATTTTTTGTTGAAAAATAAAAAAGTAAATGTTTCAACAGCATGTGTGTGTATCTGCAAATATTTCTATGCATGTGAACAATGTGAAGAATGTTTTAGACTCTCAACTGCTTTAGTATTATGACAAAGCAGACTATAGATGACAGGGCTTTTCATTCTGCTCAATAGGTTAAACAAAAATCTGGTAATAATATGAATGACGTGTGTGCCATTTGGTACTAAAGCTTGATTTTGATAATGCTATGTGTAGTTTTAGTGCTTCATTTTGCCAGATATATGAAGTATTTTGCAGTTTGAGTGTGTGGTTTAGTGAATTGTCTTCAGTATTTTGATTAAAACCAGCGTAGTTTGCAAAATTGTGTTTTAGCAATTGGAGGAAAAAAAACCCTGTAATGATCGAAAGGATAATGTGTACATGGACATGGGTCTGGGTCAGCATCTATGTTCTTCTAATGTTCTAAAATATGTACATGTTACGTCACTTTATATGTGTGTTTTATTTGCCTCCACTTATCGGCAAGGAAGCTAATATAGTAACTTCATCAACCACCATTTTCTACACAACATTTTGAAAAATTTCACAAAGTAATAAAATCTTTTTATATCATCCAGTAATACCCCACGGGTGACATTTTGGATTTCAGAATATTTCTGAGTGAACTATAAGAGATTAAAGCCTTATCAATCTGTGTGGATTATTATGACCAGTGTGTTCTCCATTTATTTTACCAAGTTTTATTTTTTACATTTATATCTATCATGGTGAAATATTAGATTAGATTAGATTAGATTAGATTAGATTAGATTAGATTAGATTAGATTAGATTAGATTAGATTAGATTAGATTAGATTAGATTAGATTAGATTAGATTAGATTAGATTAGATTAGACTTTATCGATCTCACAACAGAGAAATTCTTTGGTCAATGTTGCAATTGAGTAAAGTGCATGAAACAAAGTAAAACAAAAAAAGAAAAAAAGAAACCTAAACTGGAGGAAGTAAATATTTTGTCAGTGCCCAATGAAAATACAGTGGTGGGAAAAAAATAAATAAATTCTTAAGTCATTTAAAATCTGTTCAGTTTTGTTCCCTTTTCAAAACCCACAAGCTCCCCTCTGCATACGCACTGTTGTGTCGACGTCAAAACTGGATGTTTCGGCAGAAAAAAAATCCAGAAATGAACGTATTGAAACTGTCAGTTTTGCTATTGTTTTATCTGTCAGCAATTAAAAATCATTTGCATCTTTTTGTCTGATGCAACATTTTTTGAAACAAACAAAAATATTTTTCTGCAAATGTTTTATTATAATATTAGACACTATAAAATGTTAATAGTATACGCAAATGTTTTGATACTACTGTATATAAATTGTGTTTTTCTTTGTAAAACACTTTACGTCTCAGCCTGATCTACAGGTACTTCCTCCCACTGTCCAAACACATTAATAGATGAACTGGTGAATCTACATTGTCCATAGGTGTGAATGTGACAGTGATTGGATGTTTGTCTCTATATATCCAGGTCCTTATTGCAAATGAGAATAACTTAACTTGACTTATCTGGTTAAATAATAATAATAATAATAATAATAATAATAATAATAATAATAATAATAATAATAATAATAATAATAATAATAATAATAATAATAATAATAATAATAAATAAATAAAATAAAATAAAAAAAATAAATAAATATTTTATTACATCCTTGTTTTAATCAGTAAGCCTCTATTACAGTAGATGAGGAAATCTGTGGCATCTCAAAAGTAAAAGCAAAAGGTACATCCCCATACTGTGGTCTAATTCGTGGTAAAAGTCCTGAAGTACTTTGTTGAATGGAATGTACAACAGTGTACAGTGTGTTCTCAGAAGCTGTTCTGAGAACAAGATACAAAATCACCCCAAAACAGTTGTTTTTACTCACATGTACAACTTAACTGTACAAAATTGTGTGTGTGTGTGTGTGTGTGTGTGTGTGTGTGTGTGTGTGTGTGTAGAAATTAACAAATGACGGCTTTTTATATTCACCTACTGAATGGATCACACGCACTAAATCTAGAATACAATACAATACAATTCATTAATTTTATTATAAAGGAGGTTATGGTTTTGTCTGTCTGTCAGGGTCGGTGGGAGGATTTGGAAGTGATTAAATTAAATTATTAAATTATTACATTTTATATTGCCATAAATGGATAATACATTTCAAAGTGATCCAGAATCCAGGATCTCTTCCAGATCACCACCAAAATCATTATCATTTGTTCCTTGTGACACTCCCAACACATCCTGAAAATGTCATCGTTTTGAGTTATCTTACTAACAGACAGACAAACAGACAAACTCTGGCAAAAACATAACCTCATTGGCGAACCTCTCTTCTATCAAAGGACGGAGGTCTGCAATCTCAGAGTGCTTTTGTAGTTCACATATACATTTACAAAATCCAAGCAAGAACATTACATTTTACATTTGTATTATGTCAAATAAGGTACCCTGGGAAGCTGAAGAGCTTTAGAGAGAGGCCCAGAGACAACAAACAACAGCATGTAAGAATAAAACATATTTTACAGTGAGACAAACCTAAAGACACCCACATTCTCTCACAATACTTTATTAACACATTGGTCCACTAAATGAAATATAATAATAATAATAATAATAATAATAATAATAATAATAATAATAATAATAATAATAATAATAACAATAACAATAATAATAATAATAATAATAATAATAATAATAATAATAATAATAATAATAATAATAATAATAATAATAATAATAATAATAATAATAATAATAATAACAATAATAATAATAACAATAACAATAACAATAACAATAATAATAATAATAATAATAATAATAATAATAATAATAATAATAATAATAATAATAATAATAATAATAATAATAATAATAATAATAATAATAATAATAATAATAACTTTAAACTAAAACTAATCTAACCCCTACTTCTAACAAACTCCAAGTGGTCTAGTCATTGATAGTGTTTACATATTTACATATAGGCAAAGAAAAGGATTACAACATTTTATTCATATCTGAGTATATTCCAGTAGCAGATGCCTATTAAATCTCTTTTTAAAAATGTGTACATTTGGAGACATTTGTAAGTCTTTATCAGTATCATTTCATACCATACCTGTGGACCTTTGCAAACTATACGGACACTATTATAGTAGTAGGTAACCTGAAAAAAAAATGTGGGTGACAGTAAAAAATAAATAAATTTTATTATTATTATTTATTATTATTTAAATAAATCCCTCATTTGTCACACCTGCTTTCCCCTCTTTATAAACTGTTTGTGTTCTCCCCCTCAGTGTGAGTTTGTCTGTCCTGGTTACATCAAATGAGTGGTTTCTACCTGCTTTTGTCAGTGTGTTAATTATGTGGATTCTGGTTTTTGTCTACTCCCTGCCGGTCTATGTCTGTTATGTGTTTTTTATGTTGCCCTATATCTTGCCTGTCCCTGACCACCAGTTCATCTGATCCCTGTCGGTACCTGAGTCAACCTGGGAACCTTGGCCTGACTTCTTTCTGCTTGTTTGACCTTTGACCCTCTGACCTATCTGTCAGTTGCTGAGCTTCCTGGTGAATCATTTTCCCTGATGAACAGTGGATCTGGAGATAGCTCACTAATTACTGAGATTATATTTATTAATAAATATTGTTAATCTGAGTCTGTGAGTCCTGCATTTGTGTCCACCAGTTTACTGACTTTGTATCACAGGACGTGTACTGACCCTGGACCCTCTGATGTGATGATTTATTTTACAAACTGTCACATCTGTTTAGTCTGAACAAGTAAAGAGTCTATTCTGAGAATATAAGGAGTATTTGTCACAGGTGGGAACAAGTAGGTTTTTTTTGTCTGACCCAGTATTTGCTTTTAAGTTTGATGTGCTTTTTATTTTTGTATATAAATTTCATATTGTCTATGATTTGTGTTGCTGCATGATTATTTGCTTTTTCTTTTGTTTTTTTCTAATCCATTGCTGGGTCAGGTCAGATTATTAGATGCACCTGTGACAAATTACTCCAGGATTGGGAGGAGCCCATGGTAAATACAGGTGTGTGGAACAGACAAAGGAAAATGGTGTGAGAGGACGATACCAGAGGTGACAAAAGAACAACAGAATGGACAGAAAGCAGGGGTTGGAATCCACGCAACTCTAAAGTAAAGCTGGAACAGAAGACAGACTCAGCACCCAAGACTACAATGGAGTCCGTGGCCAAGATCCCCCTTCCTCATCCCACCCAAGGCCTGTTGAACTTAAGTAGCTCCACTCTCCCCCCCCCCCCGTTTTTTTAAAGACTGAACTGTTGTTTTTATCCATATTTTATCAGCTGTTGTCTCTATTTTAACCAGACTTTGATAGTAAAAGAACACTTAACTATTACTCCTTTGTTTTGTATTTTTTTCTCAACGGTGACACTGGCTGGCATAAAAGAATCATGCACTATTGTGTGACATATTAAGTACAGATATTTATGAACTAATGTAAAGAGTAAAAGTAAAAAGCTGCCAGAAAAATAAATACTCAAGAAAAGTACAGATGCATAACAATCAACTTTAGTACAAACTTTGTTGTTTCCCACCTCTGGATAAAGGCACCAGTGTAATTTCACACAATGTTATTTAAATGGACTGTATTTATATAGTTATATTTATACACCAGTGGGTGCCCAAAGCGCTTTACACTTCCTCACATTCAGACACCAGTAGACGGCTGCTGCCAATACACTGGTGCTGGGAGCAACTTAGGGTTTAGTGTCTTGCCCAAGGACACTTCGACATGTGGACAGGCAGAAGCGGGATGCAAACCACCAACCCCTTGATCATTGGACGACCTGCTCTACTCAACTGAGCCACAGCTTAAAAATAGACCCCCAAAAACATCACCCATTACATATTTCCTCAGATTATCCTTATTAGTTGCTCATTAAAATTAGACCAATATTTAACATTTTTAAGAATTGTTGATTAATCAGACAATTTTGTACATGAATAACAGCTTAATAGTGTTAGAGTGAAAAGGATTCTTGAATCAGGGTGATGAAGAACATGCCTCCTATAAAGTTAACTTATTTTTACAATTGACAAAATGTACATATCAGTGATGACACATGATGGCATTTACTGATTAATGATAAATCTGTAGAAATCTTAATTTAGATATTCATATGAAAAAAAAAAGCATTTATATGTACGCAGAAATATTTGTGAATTATTGGTATCACATATGTACACCCCCCACACACACAATGTAAATTTGTGGCCAAAGTCGCGCTGACACAACTGGAAAAATAATGTGGCTTTCCCTGACATCACGCTTCATTGATATGAACGAGTAAAAAAGAGGATCTGACTGATTTAACTCAATAATGTTCTATTCTAATAAAGAGGAATCCCTTAAATCACTCATGTGGGACCTATGAGGAATTCCTGTATTTAAAATACACTGA
This sequence comes from Siphamia tubifer, assembly GCA_020466265.1. Lineage (NCBI taxonomy): Eukaryota > Metazoa > Chordata > Actinopteri > Kurtiformes > Apogonidae > Siphamia > Siphamia tubifer. Next base: position 16,995,870 of record CM035793.1, on the reverse strand, counting down.
CTTGTTATATTAGCATAAGTTAATGTTAAGTTAGGTTATATACCTTTTTAAAATTATGTTAAGTTATTATATTAACTTAAGTTCCATCAGCTCGTTGTATTCTCACTATTTTATGTTATAAGTTCACATTTTTTATCATGTAAATAATAAATTCTATTTTTTATGATACTGTTATTATCGACATTACATTGCTTAATGAAAGTGGACTCAAACAAGCCTTATGGCTTTTTTCCAGCACATTCATTATGTATAGGTCATATACTTTCTATATTCTGTTTTCTTCTTCTTCTTTTTGTGTGATATATATGTGTATGTGTGTGTTTATACATGTATATGTGTATGTACGTACGTATATTTTTAACCTGTATGCTTTTTATATGTGCAAATAAACAAACAAACAAACAAACTGGCTAACAAAAATGATTATCTGAAGTCTGCACAAAGACAGAAAAGGTCATTTCTTGTCTTAGATTAATGTTTCTATCCTTGTCCAGACACACAGACACTTGAAGGTGAAAGTCAGGACATAATACTGTAGAAAAAAAGCACACTGTAACAAATCTGATCCTGCCCTTCCTTAGTTGGAAGAATTTCAACAGAAGCACGAGAGGAAAAAAAACAATGACAAGAGCACGAAAAGGACAGTTATTAGGACATGGGGTAATTAATGCGTCACTGACATAAGTGATGACTGGTGAGGTCAGTCCTGATCTGGAGGACTGTCTGTTCCTTCAGTCACTATGGGATGTAGTTCTATATGGCCAGTGTGCCGTGAGAAATCATCAGATGTGCCGTGAAAAATTATGTAATTTTACCTTACTGGAACTATAAGTGAACAGTGTGATTATAGATACATACTGTACAACAGCACACACCACTGATCCACTCAGAACTGTTGTTTTTCTTAAATTACTGCAAGAGTGTCAGCTTTGTGTTTAACTAAACAGGCTCAGATTTTGCACTGAATAAGTAAATTAAGACTAGATTTATTTATTTATTTCAATAAATATAGATTTTGTGATATTATTCTTTGGTCATGTTTTTGGTTTTCTTTATGCCTTGTCATGTTTCTAATGTAAAATATGTGTCATGGCTCAAAAAGGTTGGGAAACACTGCTCTATGAGACATGAGTGTGATCAGCTTAAACTAAAGTTAACCATTTGGTGCATGAAGTATGACAACCTTAGTAGAGAATTCTTTCCTGAGTGTTTAATTCTTCTTTAGGCATGAAAAACATAATGTGATTGAACATATATATATATATATATATATATATATATATATATAAACCTGTTTTTCCTGGAATTACAGAAAATCCTGGAAAATACATTGAATTTTTCAAGCAAAGAAACATGGATTTAAAACTCATCATCAAAAAGTGATATACTGTGTGAAAATACAAAAGAATGAATGAAAAATGTAATTCAGCTAATTTATCACATTTTAACAAACTCTATTACTACTGTAGTTATTGCTTTAATTGTTACTTCATGGAGATAATATGAAAAATAAAAACATTTTGGATTATTTTGTTCATCAGAAAAATTAAAGTTATAGTTATACAGTTATAGTAACAGCATGAATGTCAGTGTATTGGATGATCCATAACCCACAAAACCCATGAATATACCAGAGAACAGTTGTAGAATAATTGTCCACTAGAGTGACCTGTATATAAAGTCACAAATGGAAATACATTTTAAAGGTGGATAGGTTACTTTCTGTAAAGTTCCCATTTAATAAAACAAACAAACAAACAAAAAAACAAACAATGCAGACCCAGTCCAAGCTGCTTAGTACAGTAGATGCTGAGCCCTGGTTTTAAAATGCAAAGTAGAAAGTTCAGTACAAACTTTACACATCATTTTATCACACACTGAAAAGTTTTAATAAGCCTTTAAAAGATTTATTCAATATTTAGAAATGGCATCGTATAAGTGAAGTTGATTGCAAACAACCTATTGATCTCCTTATCCTATCAGTACATATAAATAATTGGTGCCAAATGCAGTTTATCTTGACTTATTGTGTCCATCAGATATGACCCATTTGTATTTTCAAAAACTCCATAGAGAACAAGGAAACACTGTCACCTTCTACAACATTGATTCACTAGTTGGATCAATGATAGTGAATGGAGACATTTATTTTCAGTTAATGATAGATTAGACTGGGCGACACAGTGGTTAGCACTTGTGCCTCACAGCAAGAAGGACCCTGGTTCGATTCCCACACCAGACCTTTCTGTGTGGAGTTTGCATGTTCTCCTCGTGTCTGCGTGGGTTTTCTCCAGGTACTCCAGTTTCCTTCCACCATCCAAACACACTGATAGGTTAATTGGTTAATCTAAATCACCTACAGGTGTGAATGTGAGAGTGATTATTTGTCTATATATGTTCAGTCCTGAGATGAACTGGAGACTCATACAGGGTGTACCCCACCTTCACCCATTGTAGCTGGATTAGGCCCCCAGTGACCCTAGTGACCCAAGGGAGGATAAAGCGGGTTCAGATAATGAGAGAGAGAGAGAGAGCGCAAACACAATACCACAAAAAAGGTTTCCCCTGGTTGGTGATGTGGTGTGGACATTTTTAGTAGGAAAATGTATAACTTTATAAAGTCACAAAAAAGCAGAAATGAAAGTCTATAATACTGTTTTAAGTGCAACAAGTATTATTCTAAAACAACCATGATGATCACAAATAAATGTAAAACTACACTATTAACCATAAAGTTGGAGTAAAAACATTATTATCTCTCTAATCATGACATTTTAACTGTGACTGGAACCCAGTATGTAATTATTGCACCTAGTCAAAGGTTATTACTGATGTGTATGAACACACACTGTAAACCCAAACATTCAGAATAATTCAATATATTAAGTTTGTGAATATTCAAAGTTTCAGAAATAGTACTACTAACTGAAATGTATTAAGTTGCTGTAACATGTTCTTCTTTTTAAGTACTTTCAACTAATGTTTTAATTAAGGGGAACTATTGTGGATATAAGTGAACATAACTTAAAACCATAGATGAGGTAAAACTGAGTGGAATTAAGTCATTAAATGCTGAAAATGATATTGTACTGTTATTTCTATTGTTTCAAATAAAAAAATAAACTTAACTGATGTAGTAGATGATTAAATACAATTTTAAAGCACTCTAAATAACCACCAATATCTATCACACCAAAAACATTACAATCACAAAACAGTAATTTTATTCAGGTGCGGCTGTGGTTCAGTTGGTAGAGCGGGTCGTCCAATGACTGAAGGGTCAGAGGTTGGTGTCCCGGCTCTGTCTGTCCACATGTCCTTGGACAAAGACACTGAACCCTGACATAGTCTCAATGTAGGACTGACAGAACCTTAGAATACAAAGTTAATAAGTAATGTTTTAATTTAAGTATACTTTAATAAGCATCTAAATGTTAAGTTTTGAAGTTGATGAAGTTCATCAACTTCAATTAAATGCTTTATTGTTATTGTACATTAAAACAATGAAATTTAGGGTGCAGCTCCAGTGCAACAATAGGAATAAAACTCTATAACACCTATACATTATAATATTAAAAAAACCTATGACACTAATATAAAACCTATACATTATAATATAAAACCTATGACACTATAAAAACAAACAAAAAATAATTAAAGGAACAATCTGTAGTGCAAAAATGGCAGACTGACACACATGTTGTGTGCAGCAGCATCAGAGGCTCAGTGTCTGTCTTAAAATAATTGCCTTCAATTTTTTTTGTTCTGGTAACGAAACTAAAAACTAAAAAATGATTCCAAAATTCTGATGGGGGAAGAGAATACTGTGCATGGGCACTTCCTAATAACGTCAAACAACTCTACTACCACAATGAGTTATTATAAATGATAGGGTCAACTTCTGAAAGTACTAAAATTCTCCCCAAAGTGTGGACACAATCCCATTGTTACAACACCCTCTGTACAGCCAGTACCACTCTACTGTATTTGACCCACTTTAACTTGTGTCCAGTTTAATTTCCCATGAGTAATCCCATAAGAAAGAGGGAAACTTTCATATTCAAAACTGTTTGAGGGGAAATTAAAAAAAGATGAAAATATTGTGGTTGTCAGAATGTTCATTATGCTGAATTTCTAAGTTACTAAGTTCTTATTTGGCTTTAATTTATCATTCACACACATACATTCTAACTTACAGATCACATTAGGTGGAATATTATTATTAAAATTGTATTTACTTCTTTTAAGACATTTTAAATTTTTCATATTTGTTCAGATTTTTAAAACAAATATTTTTATTGAGTTTCAGCAGACAATGTAATAGGGTACATTCATTTCACTTAAGACAAGGTATCTGCATTTTTCCCACAGAAAAAAATGGGCAAAAAAAAGCAATATTTCTTCTGATTATTGAGATTTTTTAGTGAAATTATATTTTAAGTGTGACTAAATGAAAAAAAAAAATACATTTACAAAAATAATTGTTTATCAGACAGACTGAATTGGTCTGAATGTGGTGTGAATGTGTTATTTTTGCATTTCATAAATTCATCCAAAGGGCCAGGTTTGACCCCCGGGCTGCATGTTTGACACCTGTGATTTAAAGTATATCCACTTTTCCAGGGACCATCACACCACTGCTTATGGCATCAGAACTTTATCACATTTTTTACATCAACTTGACTTGTGTTATTTAATTTGGTTGTGAATTGCATTTTTACCTCCACCAAGGAGCTATTACATGAAAGTCTGTCTGTCTGTCTGTCTGTCTGTCTGTCAGCAGGATTATGCAAAACGTTCTCAATAGATTTTGATGAAACTTTCAGGAATAATAGATAATGAGTCAAGGAAGAACCCATTAGATTTTGAGCAGTGAAGGTCAAAGGTCAAGGTCACACTAAAGGTCAACAGCTAAAACACGTCAGTGGTAATATCTCAGGATTCAGATACACATTTTATTCACATCGTCTCACCTTCAGACATCAGACGGGTCAACACCTACGGCTCCATTACGTCACACGTGTCTTGCTGAACGTCTTCTGTCTCTGACTGCATTGTTGCTGCATGTTTTCTCAGACAATTACAAGATTTGGGAAAACAGGTTTGATAGAACTTCATAAATGAATTGTGTCTTTTGCACTTTTGCATTTATAAACGGGGGTCTTTTGGGGGGAACCCACCTGACAAAAGAGACATTTAGCAACATTAACTATACTTAAACTGATTCATGAAACTGTTATAGAAATAACTGTTATATATAACTATTATAGACAAACTGTTTTAGTAAGTAATGATTTGTTTTTTTACAACCAAATCAATAATTGATATAAATGTAACCCATTTAGAAAAGTAATGCATTGTTTTTTTGTTTTGTTTTTCTATATCTAAATTGAATTTCTGTGTTAAATTCCTATGTTAGACCTATGTTAGATCAAGTAAAACAAAAGTGATACTTTCTAGGATCACACTCCACAGATAACTGTGTGAATCACCTTCTATATTAAAGTTTTAATCAATATCACACATTACACACATATGAAAGACTGATACAGACTGAAACAAAGACTAAAGCTTATGTGTCACCAACAGTTACAGTGTGAACCAACTGAACTTTATGGGTTTGTTGAAACCAACCATATCATAAGTTACTCATTTATTTATCTGCAATCTGCAATATTTATCTAGGTTTACAAAACAAGTTTGTTTAAAAATAACTAAATAAATAAATCAAATATCAACTTTAATTACCTGTCATATGAATAGAAAATGAATAGAATCAGTAGCAAAGTGTGTTTTCTGTTAAATCACTGTCACACCCTTTATTATTTTACATATAGTGTGTTCAGTTCTGATAAATGTAATTGTTTCTGGTTCATTATCTCTGTTTTACAATTTAAGGCCCTGATATGATTTTTGGTAACAAGGTAACATAGTGTCACAACAGAAGAATATTATTGTTAATGGACATAAACTACATTATCAGTTCACCTCAGCTGTCTTAGATAGTATTTTGGTTCCATGTGATTAGTAGTTACGAAACAAAATACACAATTTATTTAAATTTTAAAGATTTACTATTAGCAACAACGGCAGAAGTATTAGCCAGGGAGGGCAGTGTATTATCCCTATTCCTATTCTTATTCTTATTCTTATTCTTATTCTTATTCTTATTCTTATTCTTATTCTTATTCTTATTCTTATTCTTATTCTTATTCTTATTCTTATTCTTATTCTTATTCTTATATAATTTAACTGGAATTTGACCCCCTTACATGTCTTCAAAAAATAAATAAATAAAATAAAATAAAATAAAATAAAATAAAATAAAATAAAATAAAATAAAATAAAATAAAATAAAATAAAATAAAATAAAATAATAATAAATTGATTTTGTGTGTTTTAATCAACCATAATACCATGAATAATAATGTCTTTGGTTATGTCTAATGCTATGATAAAAAGTGCTTTGGCTGGAAGAGGACACAGGACAATATGGGGACATAAAGTGCATTAATGTTGGACACTCCAATGTCAGGACCCCAGCCCATTTACTCTCTGCCACGTCACATCCTTTTTCTGTTAGGTTTCTTCATTCTGCTTGAATAATCACAGAAGGGAAGGAATAGTTCCCTAATCCACAAATAGACAATAGTAATACCATGTCTCTTCAGTGGCATAAACTGACTAATAAATCAAATTAAAAACCTATTAAATTACAATACATCTCTCACATTTTACCTCAACTTTGCATAAATTAATCCGGCTATTTGTAAGAAATCAATTGTTAATTAGTCATCAACCCTGCCCAGATGCTTTGGGATGGTATTGGGAAATCCCACCATTCTGAACAATATAAAAATGACAGCTGAACTACCTCCAACACAAGTCAACTCCTACCACAATCGAACGGCCCCCAACTCTCCCAGGATCTACCGGCAGCTGTCATGGGCTCTAAACTCAGTAAGTGGTTTCCTGTCTTTCTTCCTCTTTCTTTCATTCTTCCTTGGCTTCATTCATTCACCCATGCACCGCCTCCCCTACACAGACTGGTCTTGGCTGTGTGTGTCGATGTTGTCAGCTCTGGTCCTGCACGCCCCTGGGGCCCCCGTTGAACAGAGGTCCACCGACGGGCCGGCAGGTGACCCCTCAGGTGAAGGGGAAGAGGTGGGGGGCTCCACGGAGCTTCTGAGTGAATCAAGGGATTTGAAAGTGATCCTAGATGCTACTGATCTACACAAGGATGAGGTGAGTTTGGTGACATTTGCTTAGTGAGGGGACGGTGGGTTGGTAGGGACACTTTTAGCACCTGCAGCTGATGTGACTCTCAACATTTTAGACAAAGTAGGAAGAAACAAATGAACAATATCACAGAACATATGAGCTAAAATTATAGTAAGGACATACAAACAGTAGGGCTGTTAAATGATTAACATTTTAATAAAGGGTTTTTTGGATTCATTTTGATTAATCATGACTAAATATTCATACATACTTTTTATTATTATTTTTTTTTTATTTAACCAGGCAAGTCATTAAGAACAAATTCTTATTTTATAATGACAACCTGTCAATAGACCAGAGTCACTTGGGGGCAAATGGTAGAGGGCTGCAAACTGAAAACAGATAAAAAAAAAAATTTCACATAAAATTATAGTTTAAAAAACATGCAACAGACAATAAACATTTCTGGAAGATCCAGTGACATAAAATACAGCAGACAGTAACATATAGCACTCATACTGGAGGGGGGGGTCACATATACTGGGGGACAGGGGTTAAGGGTTGAAAAGCAGTGGCAGGTGTCATTGACGATGGCTGTAATAAAGTTTTTAATACAATACAATACAATATACTTTATTGTCCCAATTGGAGAAATTTATCTTGGACTCAGCAACTGTGTCACAAATGCCTTAACAACCACAATAACTGCAGACAGTATCAACAGGCACCATCACAACAACAACAATTACTGGATATAAGGATATAATCACACAATAAAAACACATAATAAAATCACAATAAAAAACATCATAGTTAAAAACACTATAAGAAAAATTGACCAATCTTCAGCCTCGAGCAGCTTTGTTTAAAAGCTCTATAAAAATGGGAACACATTTTTAATCTATATTAATTTTGTTTAATTTTTTCATTACCAAACAGACTCAAAAAAGATGTGAATATATTTGCATTTAACGTGTTTGTCGTAAACTGGGTGATGCCTTAGTTTTAGAATCCCTGACTAACATATCCTCCTGAGAGCCAGTAATGTTTTTCTATCTTCTGTAGGGGACCAAAATTTCACAGTTTTATTTAAAAATTGTGTCCTTTGTAAATTACATGCCATTAAAAATGAATTATGAAATACATAAAAATGATTTTAAAAATGTATCTGAAAAACGGTTGCATTGTGCAGTTTATAATCAAGATAATTGTTTGATGAAGATACAGTGGGAAAAAAATATACAAAACATATTAAAATCCACTGAAATTCACACAAAAAAAACACAAAAATGGGATGAACAATTCTAAACACATTTAAAAACTCTTCTTAAAATCCAAAAAAACACCCCAAATTTTTAGGAAATATCCAAAATATATGCAAAAATAAGAATATATATATATATATATATATATATATATATATATATATATATATGCATATGCAGTTAACATATTTATTCAACACCTTTGTCAGTTTCAAGAAAACATCAGTAAACAACTGTTCCATTTACTTGTATTGAAATTTTTAATGAGATTAATCATGAAGATTGATTAATCTGTGTTAATGCATTAATTTTGACAGATAATACAGATAATATCAATAGAATTTTAGTGGCAATGGTAAAAATGTCTACAAATTAGGGCTGTCAAATTATTAACATTTTTGATCAGATTAATTACAGGGTTGCTTTATATATTAAATTTTAATCTATATTAATTGTGTTTCACTTTGCACAAGCAAATAGACTCAAAAAGAAGGTAATATATCTACACGTAATCTGTTAGTCCGAGCTAAGAAAAACAGATTAATCATGATAAACACTTTATGTTGGTTGATTGTTTTGTCTCAAATTTTTCACAAAATATACATAAATACCAAAAAATGCAAAAGATATAGAGAAAAAAAAATACACAAACATGTTAAAATCCACTAAAATTCCCCTGATAAAAATTAAAATTCAAAAAAACTGACAAAAAAAATCTAAAATATATTCCAAAAGTCTTTTAAAATACAGAGAAAAAACTGCAATAAAATTGGATGAAATATAAAAAAATATGTATTATGTTAACATTTTTTAATCAGATTCAGCATGATGATGGATTAAACTGTGTCAATGTGTTAATTTAGACAGACCTAGTTTAATTTAAATTCAGGAGTTAAGGAGTTAATTCCATATCTGCGTTAGTACCACATCCTGGATACAATTTTATTCCAATTTTAATAAACCTAACATGTAGTGCTTTATTCACTTTAAACCACAATTAAATATCTACTGAAATAAATGTTCATGTTAAGTTACAAACTTGTAATGAGTAACAGGAATTATTATTATTTATTATTATTCGTATAATATTATTATGTAAACAGGGATGTCATAACTTGTGTGTATGTGAACAGTCATTGGTTTACTGCTCCAGTGGTTTGAGGTTAACAACTAAAACTTTACACTTGGTCTGAAAAACGAGTTTCATCCAATCAAACAATCTAACATTTTTCCAGTCGACCATAGTTATACGTTTGCAGCTGTTGTGATTTATATAGAGTTTACATCTAAAATCATGTATTTTTTCATTTATTGTAGAAAGTGAAAGGTTTAGCTTTTTTGCATTAAACAATTATCTTGACCGGAAATTGCACAATGCAACAGTTTTTTCAAATACAGTTTTAAAAATATTTTTTAATAAAAATTTTTTTTAATGGAATGTCACTTACAATGGACAGAATTTTAAAGTAAAACTGTGAAACTTTTGCCCCCTACAGAGGACAAAAATGAATTACTGGGTCTCAGGAGGATATTTAATTCAATAATCATGTAGATGTTCATTAAAACTCAGAGTAAAGTTGAAGGTTTTTAATAACAAAAACCGAGAAAATTGAAGATAAAGGACTTTTTCAGCAAATATTTTATTAACTGAATGTAAAAACAGGTGTTTCCATCCACTGTCATTGAACAAACTCCATGAGTTTTACTGGTAAATCAATGTTGTAGAAAATGACTGTTTCCATGGTAACTAGGGAGCCTCTAAACATCCAAATGGGTCATATCTGAATATAATAAAAACACCAATTATCTACATGTTTTGATAGGATTAATGGATGAGAAGTTACTAAACATTTTAGTTCAGTAGATGCTTTTGTTGGGTGGTGGATGTTTGGGTCTTTATGGGTCAAAGCAGGGGCCACATTCAGCTTGTTTTTGATCTCCATTGGGCCGAACCAGTAAAATGGAAACATAATAACCTATAAATAATGACAACTCCTGATTTTGTCATTGTTAAATCCCTGTTAAATTATGCTAACAATTTTATAAATGATCCAAATACAAAAAAAGGAGTTAAATTTCCAAGTAAAATTAGGGCAATTTTAACAATATTCTGCCTCAATTTATAATTTGTCCATGTGTATTATGGATCACATCTACAAAAACACTTCACACTTAGTAACAGAAGCTGAAAATGGCTCCAATGTTGTGTAATTTTCTTTAGACATGTCAAGTTTATTCACATTTTGTTACAGGATAGTTTGTAAATATCAATATCTTCATAATTTAATATTATTTTTTGCAGTAAAACAATGACAAACATTTAAATTTACCATCATTTATAGGCAAAGAAAAAACTGAGAAGAAAATATGGAGTCTTTTATTATATCTAATGTATTTTTTTTATCATGCTCTTCATCCCACTGGTCACTTTGGAGCCACTGGCGGGTTGCGTTTTGGCCTCCGGGCCGCATGTTTGACACCATTAGGTTAAACAAAGTACATTCATGGGGAGAAAATGTAACCCATTTTGTTTCACATTAAAGTAGGATCATGTAGAAGTGGGTCTGGGTCATGTCACAACAGGACCCTTATTTTTAATCTAGAGCACAGGTGTCAAACTCCAGTCCTCGAGGGCCGGTGTCCTGCATGTTTTAGATATTTCCCTCTTCCATGTGGTCCCAGCAATTTTAATTTTGCCTTTAAAAAATGTTTAAATAAAATAAAATAAAAATAAAAATCTTGCTTTTTTGGCACCCTTTCCATGCACAAAACTAAAAGGAAAATAGTTGAATTTTTCTAAATATTTAAACTAAATCATTCATTCAGAATCAACACTGACACTTAAAGAGTTAATAATCAGCTCCTCATCAGACTGATAATGATGCAATGGACTCCAGGTGTAATGGAAGACGGAAACATCTAAAACATGCAGGACACCGGCCCTCGAGGACAACACTTTGACACCCCTGATCTAGAGCGTTCAAACTAAACAGCATTTATGATCATCTTTATTTCTTTTCTATCACTTCCAGTTTAAAAAAGAGTTCTTAGATGTGATCCCGTATCATCTTTTGGATAATTACAAAATCTCATCACTTCCTGAAAGCTGCCCTCGGTCCAACTTCAGCATGGTCAGTAAACTGTCTATGTCCTCCACTACATCCAGGACGACTGTTCAGATGTTTAATGTGCAGTTTGTTCTTCCTCTTTCCTACAGGAGGATTGTCTCCTCAGGTTGGTTGACGGCCTGCGTGTTTACCAAGTTCTGCTCAAACATGTGGAGCAGGAGTACCCCAGCAGCTCCATCGTGTCCAGGATCAAAGTGTCCATCAAGCCTTTAATCGAGAAGGTGACAGAAAAGGTGAGGAGCTCCACATACTAACTGGAGCTGATCAGAGGAGACTGTCTTTACTGTATTTATTTAAATGCACAGGTGGTTAAAGTACTCACATTCTGTACTTAAGTAGAAGTACAGTTATTTATGTGAAAAATACTCTGGTAAAATTAAAAGTGCTGATTCAACTCCTCTACTTAAGTAAAAGTAAAAAAGGAAAATTTCTCAATTGTAATAATTTTTTTTTTTTTTTTTTTTGGGGGGGGGGGGGGGGGGGGGGTTTTAACCAGGAAAATCTGAAAAGTATCCAAAATAAACCCTTTAAAAATGAGTTACTATGTAGATAATGTATTTGATCGAGTCACAGTTACTCAGTTTTGTGGATATGGGTAAGAAATTTAGGAAAAATGGGGAAAGAAAAGTCACAATTGAGATTAAAAAAAAAAGTTATAAATTAAATATTAAAAATTATAAATTATAAATATGAGATAAAAATGCAGAATTTTAAGAGAAAATGTCAAAATTAAGAGATAAAAAGAGATAGATAGATAGATAGATAGATAGATAGATAGATAGATAGATAGATAGATAGATAGATAGATAGATAGATAGATAGATAGATAGATAGATAGATAGATAGATAGATAGGTAGATAGATAGATAGATAGATAGATAGATAGATAGATAGGTAGGTAGATAGATAGATAGATAGATAGATAGATAGATAGATAGATAGATAGATAGATAGATAGGTAGGCAGATAGATAGATAGATAGATAGATAGATAGGTAGGCAGATAGATAGATAGATAGATAGATAGATAGATAGATAGATAGATAGATAGATAGATAGATAGATAGATAGATAGATAGATAGATAGATAGATAGATAGATAGATAGGTAGGTAGGTAGGTAGGTAGATAGATAGATAGATAGATAGATAGATAGATAGATAGATAGATAGATAGATAGATAGATAGATAGATAGATAGATAGATAGATAGATAGATAGATAGATAGATAGATAGATAGATAGATAGATAGATAGATAGATAGGTAGGTAGATAGATAGATAGATAGATAGATAGATAGATAGGTAGGCAGATAGATAGATAGATAGATAGATAGATAGATAGATAGATAGATAGATAGATAGATAGATAGATAGATAGATAAATAGAGAAGATAGATATAGATCATTATTTTATTATTTTCCAACTGTCCTTTTTCTACAAACTTTTCTAAAGTCCCTTCATATACAACTTCTCTTTTTTTATTCCTTTTTCGTCCTGTCATCTGCATAAGTTTTATTTAGACATCAGTGCTTATTGTTGTTCCGTCTGCACATGCTCTGTTCTGTCAAAATCAAAAATAGATGTTTCTGCAGAAAAAAAACATCCAGTACATCACGTTTTTTTCTTAAACAATAAACAAAAAAATCTGTTGCATCTGTTAGTCTGATGCAGCCACATATCACAAAAATATTTTTCTGCAAATATTTAATGATAATATTGCACAAATTTTCCCCACCACTATATATATGCTATATGTGATGATGCTTTGTTGCCCAAGTTAAATCCTGTTTTTGTTTGTTTTCCTTCAGATGAAGAGACCAGACAAGGCCACCACTCTCACCAGCAGCCAAGAGCAGCAGCTGTTGAAGGAGCTCAACAACCCTGATACTTTCCACAGAAAGATGGTGGCACACAACATCCTGCGCAAACTCCTCCAGTTCCTGCGCAGTGCACAGCTCAGCATCAGGAAAAAGGAGATGGCCAAAGGCTATTTACTGGGAACAGTGGTGTCAGTTAGAACCAATATGAATTAATGAATCATAAACATGTGACAGTTGTGAAAGAATAACTGTCACTTCTATAGCATATTGACAATGACTTATTTAAAATATATATTTGCTTTTAAAGGGAACATCAAGGTTAGTGGGTTAAAAAAAAAAAGAAGAAATGTTCTGTATATTTCTGTTTATCTGCAGACTTGAACACCTACTAAAAGTTATTTTACCTATTTATACTTGAATTATTTATTTGTCATTAGAAACCTATTGTGCATGAATCTGTACAGGTTACTGCTCAATATTTCTGTTGACCACATTGTTAGCAATCTGCTTTTATTTATAATATTTACAAGGATTGTAATTTATTTTGCTGTTCATTGTGATGTGTTCTAAAAAGACATTTCCATAATAAAATAAAGACAGTACACACAAATATGGTCCTTTCCTTATTCCACATCTTATTCCACTTGAATTTATTGCAGAGCTACTGTTGAATGTCTGAGTTGCTGGAAAAGTTCTATGGTAGAGAATGGAAAATGTCAATGGAATGTGTGTTAGAATCTTTTTTGTTATGCTTATAATAATAACAATTACTTAGAATACACATAACATGCTAATAGATAAAACAATAAATACTCTTTTATATTGTTTCTATCTCCTTCAGCTGTCATATTTCTATTAAAACACTGACTATTGTAAAGTATTATCTGCTTATTTTGACAGATATCAACTGGTGATTTCTTTCTGTAAATTAAGATGCCAAGAATCACATTCTGTATAAGTTTATTGACAGAAAGATTAAATTACAAATAAAAGAAGAAAAACATGGAATGAATAACACATATTCCAAATAAGAGTAAACTGTTCAGCTGACATTTTCAGGGGGACAGCGTGGATTCCTTCTCTTTAATCCCAGACTCTTCCATGCATTCATGTTCTGTGTAAGTAACACAGCCGTAGATAACAACATGGCCACAGGTAACCGTCACGTTGGATTTGATTTTTATAAAGAGGAGTGAGGCAGGTCCTAGACGTTGACTTGAGGTGGATCGCAATGGTTTTGATGAGATGAAAGGAGACAGATGTTGATCAGCCCCAGAGCAAACTGGAAAATAAATACAGAAATAAAGATTAGTAAGAGTGAGTGAGTACCATTCACAAAACGTATTAAAAAAATTCAATAAAATAAAAAAGCTTAATGTTAATATCAGTAGATTTTTTTATGTCTTCCTCACTTATATATTACACACAACCTTGTCTACATATTTATATTGTGATGAGAAGTTCATAATACACTCCTGAAATTTCAGTGTGTGATGTTTTACCGACAACAAAACAAGTACTTTTCCTGGAACATGGAGCTCAACATTTTGGTGCATTTTCTGGCATAAATTCAACGGTCCAGACTTTTATTTGTCCCCGAGGGGTAATTATTTGTACTGCAGCAACAATTAAAGCAATTTGACAAAGTAATAATGTGAAGTGAGACAAGACCACTACATTAAAAAAAATTAAATAAATAGTGGTGCATAAAACAATTTATACTTGGCACCATACAAATCAGAATAATAAGTATATTTAATTCATTGGTTTGGGGTTACCGTCATACTAAGAACGGAAACTGTCATTAGAGAATTAATTTTGGATAAATTGTGATCAACTGCACAGGTTTATTCAGTCACTGCATAAAGGTACTAGAAATTGAATGCGTCCATCGTTCAGTATGAGGTGTGTCCACCGCTGGTTCCAAACAAATAGTGTAGTGACGACACACAGAACTGAGTCTGATGATCCTGTCCTGAGGATCCCATCACTCAGACGACTGAACTACAATGATGATCGACTTCACCACAGCTCAGTCCTGTGGTAACATGCTAGTTAGTAGTTAGCTGGAAAAGCATTTGAGCGTTTTCTTTACTACCTTTATATTGGCTTATCAACCTCACCTAAAGTTACCAGTCAGACCAACTCTGGACAAGAGTTGTCTGATATTAATGGATTAGTTCACAGGCCAATGGTGTGTGCATCGCAAAATGAAAAAAAAGTACAGCTGTTCACTGTGTTACTCATTTTGTGTCATATACAAAATAGGCACCTGAGCAAATCATTTTCTGGAAATTACACCACGTTTGTGTTTTTACTGGTGCTAAATATACTTAAATAAAATGTAAAACTACTGGTAATGCTACCTGTGCTGGACAGAGTGGAGAATAGAGATGGCTGTGGGTGTGATGGAGAATTTGTTTCTGTTAGTTTCGGCTGTTGGTTGTTTGAGGTGGGAACCAGATGACAGAAACTTAAATTCAGAGGGCAGAGTGAGCGCTGTTGGACATGATGCATTTTGCCTTTTTGACACCTGGTTATTTGCATACCATGCTTGGTAATAGAACTAGTCAACAGTAAAATTAAGTCATTAATGATGTTATTATGTGTATCCCACAGTATGCAATTCCATGTTAAACAGTGTTCCACCATAACCAGCTGAAGCAGCTCAGAGGGAGACATCCAACTTTTATCACAGTGTTGCTGCAGTGACGACACATACACACTAATGAAGAGCAGAGGAAACACAAGGAAGGTTTAGGCCCTGTCCACACAGCAACGTTTGATTGAATCTGATGTAATTTGTTATCATTTGGGCCTCATAGCCCCACAGCAACGGCATCTGGGGTGCCCCAAAATGATATTTTTTTTCAGAACAAGCTCCAGAATGGAAAAATCATTGTCACTGCGTTGCTGTGTGGACGGGTCAAATAGAGTGAAACACTTATCATCTACATCACAACCACATGACAAGAACAAATAGCGTCTGTGTGCGCAACATTCATTCATAAACAAGACAGCGACCATCATGACAGACACCAGACTAGTGGTAGAAGCAGAGGTGCAATCACTGCCAAGTTTACTGGTGTTATGGAAAGGAAATCTACTGATCTAAACCAACAACACATGTGGCATGTCTACTGCATCGTTTTCAGCACTTGTTTTGTTGCCATGTTGATGTGTTGCATTACTGACCCGTTCCCAGTGTGGATGTGATATCTTTTCTATCCGGTACCAAACCTTGTTGTGTTGCTGTGTGGGCGGGGCTTTAGATGCATCTCAGAAGATAATTGGCTAATGTGCCGGTATAGAGTCTATTACTACATGTACGTGTGGGAAGGATCAGAACAGTTTATGGGGTAATGTCATTTTGTCTATTTTATGTTCACATTTATTCAATGTTAAGGATGGCATGGGAGCCATGGACTGCTTTTTGCAACAAAAAAAAAAAACAACAGATGTGCACTCTACAATATGTATATATGCGTCGAGGCCCAAAATTGAATGTAGCCCAATTCTCAATCGGGCTGGCCTAAGATTGAATCCTATAGAGATGGCATTCTATTCTGTGCTGGCCCAATTCTGAATTGGGAAATAAATAAAATTTAATTTAATTGAATGACTATGATGTCATCGTGACTGCAGCTGGAGGCCAGGACCTAATTGTGTACTATGTTGTCATGGAGGGAACCATTGGAGAGTGCGCTTATTGTACGAATTTAGAACCAGTGTCGAAACAGAGATACATACAGTTTGTTAAAAAATTTATTGGGACGTGACCCGTATCTTAAGAAAATTTATGAATTTGACAGAACTCAATGATTTGCCAATAATCGAGGCTGTGGATATTAGTAATGACCTGGTCCTACAGACATCCTACTACACCAGCGCAGATGAAAGTGTATAAAAGATTGGAGGCATAGAACTTTTTTGTCAGCGGGTGGGTGCACAACATCGTAACCAAAAGGCTCAGCGATAATTATCATTTGGTCTTCACCAGGGTAAGCGTTTTATTTGTAAAGATGCTACGACAAAATGTATTGCATGTTTACATTTGTCACTGTTAGCTGCTAGCAGTAGCAACTAACATTTTCTAATTAAACACCAACTAGTATTTTTTCTGTTAAGCATATTTTAGCTGCTGCAGTTAAAATGGAACTATAAGAGAAGGAGTAAAGGGTAATGGGCTTCAATTGATTTTTGCTGGATTTAAATCACATTACAGGGAACTGCAAAGAGCGATGACAAAACACTAAAGGTGGCTGAGACATCCAGACCTGTAAATGTAGCAGCATGCAACAACTATAATTAATCATTATCTTCAACCCCCCCCCCCCCCCACCACCACCACCACCACACACACACACACACACACACAGTGGGGTCGCCCCTTAGTTTCACTTGATATCCCTCAGGGGGATTCTCTCACCATGTCTTACCACCACACACGCCAAGTAAAAGCAGAGGTCGCATTAACCCAATGGAGATGTAACAGTATAGACTAATGGGTGTGGATGGAGGAAATCCACTGGTTTTAACAATAATTAAAAACTGCTTTGTCACATCCTCCACTGTGTTGAAACACTGATACACCCTTAATGATAGACTCCATTTTCCTGAGGCATCTTTCAACTTTCAGTTTGATTGATATTACGAAAGAAAAGTGGGGGAAAAAAACCCTGTAGTGTCACATTTCTGTGTGTGGTTTGATGCATAAGATCAACCACTAACCTTTTATATATTATACTTGTATGAATGACTGTTAGGACGTCTTTTCTTTGGTGTGAATAGTGAAGTAAAGTCTCTATCCTCTCGTCTCTCTTCACTTCAGAATGTCATGAATATGATGTGCAGCGTTATATTTACCTCCATTTTACACACTGTACCTTTAACTCCTGAAAGATCATTTCAATGAAACCGGCTGCTGTGAGTATGTGCTTGTGTTCCTTTTCTACAGTGGCTGTGATTTATTGTGTATTTTAGGGTCAAAACAGGGTGGAATAAAAGAAAAACATAAAGAGAGGAATTTTTTTGTTTGTTTGTTTTGTTTTACTAAATAAGACTTTCGGAATGTACATCACTAAATAAACAATGAAGAGATTTATAATATTGAACAAAAATTGTGAACTGGAACAAAAACAGGTATTTGAATTTCAACACCGTAGTTTTTCTGTTGGAGCTTGTTGTTAAATATTTTACTTTATTGTCATCATATAATTGTACAACGAAATGTGTCATCTGCATTTAACCCATCCTTCTAAGGAGCAGTGGGCAGCCATGGGCGGCACTTGGGGACCCATCTCCAAATATGGAACCAGGCTCATGGTCAGTTACCTGGCTGGAGGATTTTTACCCTAACAAACATGTTTTTGGGCGATGGGGGGGAAACACGAGCACCCGGAGAAAACCCATCCAGACACGGGGAGAGAAACATGTAAACTCCACACAGAAGGGTCCACGCGGTCCAGGAATCGAACCTGGGTCTTCTTGCTGTGAGAGCGCTAACGGCTCCACCACCATGCCTGAATTCAGTTCAGCTGCTTTTTGACACTTAAGTGGAGCTTAAAGCAGCAGAATGCAGCCAGTGAGAGAGAGGGGGAAAGTTTGTATTACTTTCAGCAGAATTTTACTCAGGTTTTAGCTGTGTTTGTGTGTCGAATTCTTTTAAATAATTGTACCCAATAGCGATAGTGTTGATTTAGTGTGTTCTGCTAGTGTGTTTTTGTCAAGTTTTGCAGATTTTTTTCCCCCACTGTTAATCTGCATTTTTTTCCCCAGTTTATACAGTTCTTTAATGAAAGACCAGAAAAAACTAAAAAATAAGATGCTGGAACATGGACGCAGAGTGGTCTAGACAAACAAAAATGTCTGAGCACATGTAAAATAGTGGAAAGTCTCCTTCAATATTCTCATAAAATGTCATTATTGACAGAGTTGTTTTTCATAGTAAATCTAATAAAAGTTCATGTCTGTTTTATTTTTTATTAGAAAAAAACATTTTAATTAATTTTCATATATTAAATGTTAGGTTCTTGCTGAAAAAAGGTTAAAAAGAAATGGCAAAGACGACATTTTCTGATGCCGTTATTGTGCAAAGGACAGAAACCTAGGCAGCCTGTTACAATGATAGTCATTAAAGGGATTAAAAAAAAAAAGAGTGTATGTTAAGATATTGCTTTGACTGTGTAAAACACAGATGAACCGAAAAACAACACAAACGACTGCAGGTGTGACATGTAATATAATTGTCTTTCTACTGAACTGGGAAATAAGCAGAGAAAGCGTCTCATTAAGGAACCATCACCGTGTTAACAGAAGCAAACCTGTGTGCAGGATACGTACGCTTCATAAAGCAGAGAGTCAAACTAATGAGTCCTTACCTCAACACTGTGGGTTCTGGCATTCCTGGATCTGCGCCTCTTTTAAAACCTGGACAACATGGAAATCACAATGAGTTCAAGTCATCAAAAAATAAGTTGCAATCATAATGTATAGAAAAACATCCAGCAACACATATCTGCTTCTGCGCTGTTTACCATATTCGTGCTAAGTTTAAGGTGCTTTTATTGACTTTTATTGGAGCAGCACCTTCTTATTTAAATTACCAGGTCACATTGTATGCACCTTCTCAGGCCCTGTCCTGCTGACGGTGCCTAAAGTCAGGAAAAAGACGGTTGGTGAACGAGTTTAAGGCAGACATGCTCTGTGGATGTTTTTAAAGCAAAGCTCAAAACCCACTTGTTCACATTGTGTTATATGTCTTGATTTGTTTTATTGTGTTAATGTTTTATGCTTTACGCCGTATTGTTTGTGACTGATTTTATTTTTATTACCTGTACAGCACTTTGAAAGCGCTTTACAAATAAAACTTATTATTATTATTACATGAGGACAATTGCGAGTGAAAATGACAAAATATTTTATCGGAAGTGCCTTTCGTTTACATGAAACAAAAAAATCTGAAGACCCCTTCTAGAGTGGGGAATTTTGAGGATGAGCTGGGTTGTGTCTCTGTCTAAACTGCAAGAAATGCATAATGTGTTCATGTCTCATTCACCTTTACGTCACACTCAAAGCGCCGAGCCGCTAAAACAACAAACACGTTTGTCTACCTCGATCGCACGCTCGCAAACATGTCGGGGTTCTACATATCCAATTGAATTTCGCCCACTGTTGCAGCTTCATTTCAATAAAGATTTCCTCCTGAAAACGCTCATCTAAACATTGATGAAAAATTTAAGACGAGACGCCACTTTTGCGTCTTCCGTTTTCATCGTCACCGTATAAACATAGCCTACAACAGATCCCAAGCATGAGGTTAAATGCACTTTACTTTTAGATTTGTGAAATATCTGACGAATTTCTTTGGCTGTTTCCAAGTATAACTCAGAGCCTGGTTTCATGAGAGAACATTAGTACATTAGAACATTACGACACCAGTGAAAGGGGCCTGCAGATTTATCTGGAATGTAACGGAGTCACTGCTGCTGCCTCACACACAGACACAAAGAACATCACATTTCCTATTTTCTCACACACAGGTCAACGATACGATGAACAATGACGCAGCAAATTCACAAGAAAAGGGTGTGAGACGGAAGCCCAAATATATCCTGCACATCCAGCAGACTTCTGTACATTATAGCACATGCTGCAAAGTTTTTCCCTTCCGTCAGTTATTTTCTAATTCAGTTCAAATACTATACAGATTCTTCAAATTACTCCTTAGCTAAAAAAACTTTTCTCTTGACTGTAAAAATATTGAGCTAACAATTATGCACACATGCATTCATTTTAATCAACAGCAACAAAAAGCTAAAGCACTTAAACTTCTCGAAAACTTGAGGTTTAATCTATTTCAAGACTTGTTTTCAGTGTCATCCTTATACATCAGGATTTCCAGTCTTACTGTTAGATATCTTTAAAATTTGTATTTCCTTCAAACTTGCTCAAAAATTCATTTATACAACCTCTACTAAAATAGTGTAGTGATTTATTTTACTGAAATGTTTGATTCCAACACTTGCCCCAATGCATTAATATGATGTAATATGATGACTGAACACCGTTTTGTTTTTATCTGAATGTAAGTTTTATTATGGGAACTGTTATTACCTGTTCTACTTTTCATTTCTCCTTTTTATTTAACTAGCAGTTTAATATTAAGTTTAGTTCAATAAATGTTTGCTTAAAAAATTATTTCTGACATTTGATATTATTTGACGGAGATAAAAAAAAAAAAGATTGGCTCGGCTACAAATATAGGCTTAGAAATATCTGTGAGGCTTATGTAAAAAAATTTTTTAAAAATTATTTAAGTAAAGCAAAACAGTATTGGGCCCCCAAAAATGCATATCGTTCATTCACCAATTAGATTCTCTTTGTGTAAAACTTATTGTTACATATTCTTTATCTATATTCAAAAGTACTCAGATTTTAACCGCACAAGGCCATTGGATTAAAAAAAAAAAAAGTCAAGGTTACCGATGTTCGATAGGCTTCTACTCCACACCAAGATGCATCCACAGTATACATTTGGTGCAGATATCTCAGTGCATTTGTCAGATAATGTGATGTTGAATTGATAGATGATAAAACGATTATTGTAATCTGCTAGAATTTGTCTTAAGGGTAAAAACTGAATAATGTGACTTTTCCAAAACTTTTGACAAGTTACATTACATTGAATTTTCTGACTTTTCCTATCCTGTAAAATGGGATTTTTATCAATTCTATTTAAAGTGTGTGGAAACCCCCTGAGTCATTATTATTATTAATCTATTTAATTGAAAAGTATCAGATTGATCATCACAAAACAAAGCAAATAGCCAGTATTTATTTTACAATGTGAGGCATATGTCTAAAGGTTAAACGCCCAATAGCCATTTTGTGATAATTTTCTAAACAGTTTAAATCAATTTGTTGTATTCATGGGAGTTTTATAGATATAGATAGACTGGCTGGGTACACACCATCAGGTAACCCAGAACATCCCAGATGATATGAATAAAAAGTCTCTCACAACTACTTCAGTAAAATGTCTTTTTTAAACTTTCATATTCTAAACGCCTGAATGCCCGGGCTGCTCTTCAGAAATAAACATGACGCAAGACAGAAACTCATGCAGACAAATTATGAGGGAAAGTATTAGCTCAATTTCGGTGTTTCCAATATGCTGAAGGTTAAGAAGATTCATTAGCAAAGGGCAATTCCACAAACTGTGATGTCATATGCAAAAATGTTAACTTCCCTATCTCTGCTTCAAACCACATCCAGGTATTTTAGTGTCACAGAACAGCCATGCATTAGCATACAAGGAAGCAGATTCAAGGGGAAAGTCTCTGAGTCCTAAAAACAAGAGCTTTGACTTTAGTGGAAATGATTATCACTGATTGCATTTACCATTATTTTCTCCTATTTAAAGTACAATTCATATTTAAAGAAAATTTTAAACTCCTGCAAAACCACCTGAAAAAAGGTTATTTGTTTGAACCATTATCTAACTAAAAGGTAAATTTGTTTGTTTGACTTTATTTGAGCAGATTACATATCTTGTAACAGTAGAAGTTATAGTGATTAGATAATGACATCTCAAAAGGAGTAGGCTGAAGCAGAGTTGCTTATTTTTGCCTACCCCCATTCCATAGTCACAACCCATACATTCATACTTAAACAAAAATATATAAACGGAAAAATAAGTAACTTGTTTGAAATGCATGGTTCCAGTCACAAATGTTCCTTGTTCTGATTGATTCATTGCTCTCATCTCTGTACATTTTAAATAATTAACAAGGTTCTCTATAATTATATATTATTTATCGGTTTGTTTGTTTTTTGTTCCATATTTGATGGTTCAAGTTTACATAATTCAATTTAAACACTTGAAAAAAAATTTTAAATTAAAAAGACTTGATGTTTTCCCAGATTTTTTCTTCTTATCGTGTTTCAGAAAATACCCTAACATCTTTGGAAAAGAGCTTTGCATTTGTACAGTCAAGACAAAGTCTAGTTCTTACACCAGGGTTGACTCTGGTGTAAGAACCAGAGTCCCCGCTCACATAATATATGACTTTCACTTCAACATGCTTATGTAACTCTGTTTTTTCAGCTGAAGATTTCACTTACACCATCTATAACTCACTAATATAAATCACTTACACTAGCTATAATTTCAATTTGACTTTATGACACTAAACTAAAGCTTGAACGATTACTGCCACAATTTTGTAGTAATGCTTATTTCTTAAAGGTTTCAAAAAATTTGGTTATATTATTTTGAGGTCAAAGAATTAATAGACTCAATACAATTATAAAAAAATATAGCTACCATTACAATGTTCCTGAATCAAAGCTTCAATTCAATAATTGCTTAAGCACAAGTTTGATTATGGATGCTTATTGTAGCACATAATACCAGGATTACCACAAAGTTGTATGTTCATTACATCTTGAGTTGTTAGTAAGTTCTATACACATTTATTGAAGACTGCAGTGCCCATATTATATCATTTGAGTATATCCTTTTAGTATTATACCTTTCATAGGTGCTGTTTCAGCTTGTTCTGGAATAAAGGACAAGTTGTTTGTCATTTTCAGGCATGCTTTTTTCCCCACAATTGTACTTTTTTGGGGGGTTTGTTTGGTTTATTTGGTTCATGGTTTAGCTACATCACAGACAGTAGATTCCCCGTAATAAGGATTTGCATGTTTTGTACCTGCAAACTATAACTTCTCTGACAAATCAATAATTTAGTTCAGAGTAGGATTAGATGTTATCGGCTGGAAAAGGTGATTGAGGTCATCACAGAGCACATCTGATTATTATGAAACCAACAATTTTGGTTTATTTGTTTAACTGAGGCACGTCTCTCTGGTCTTCCTTCAAAGACGCCAAAGCCATCACGTGCTTTCATCGGGACAATCTTCAGTCTTTTTTTTTTATCTGTGTGTGACATTACTGACATCTAATGATGATTATAAACATTTACTGTTAAAGCGACTTTTTTGTCTGATTAATACTGAGACACAGTTGTTGACAGTTATCCACTTTAAGTTTACATGCAAACACGTATGAACAAGAAGTGACAAATGTGTCACGTGCTGCTGCAGAAACATGGCCACCCCCACGAAAAGTGTCCCACTCTGTACATACAAACGCGTCATTCCAAGATGACAACGAACAAACTAATAAAATTATCGAGTCACTTGGAGATAAAACGCAACATGGTTCTGAATAATATATCCAAAATGTACGGTTAGACACCATCATTTCCACAAGATCTTCCACGTTGGACCTTTAATATGGGTTTACGGTTGGGGGCTAACAAGCTAACCGGCTAACATTCACCACAGAACCAGCGCAGTAGACCCTTTAACCCTGTGACATACTGACCAAGGTACAGCACAGTTGGAATAAAGCCCCATCGGATGACGAACTGTCCGCACTGGAACAGCTGCTGAAGCCGTTGTTTGGTCTCTTTGCTTAGTTTAGCCATGTGTTTATCCCGCACGGCAAAGGTGCTGCTGCTACCAAGGGCAAGGAAGAGGAAGTGACGTAAGGAAGCAGCATTGTAAAGCCAAACACTTTGTGGGAGGTCGCCATCTTCTGGATAAATGTGTAACTGCAACGGAAGAATGAAAAGCAGGTAACACCAACATATATTATGTCATTCAGTCCAATCTTATAATGAATCAAGTATGTCAGGTTTTTTTTTTTTTTTTTTTAAAGTACTATTACAGGTTACGTGATGCTTCTGTATTGGTAAATTATATATATATATATATATATATATATATATATATATATATATATATATAATCTTGAATATTTAATCTTGAAATTAGTCTAAAAAGCAGTTTTGTCAGAAATGTTTGAAGAAATTATTATCCAAGACAACAGCAGATTCACAACAGCTCAGGACTTCTTGGCTGTTGAGCTAAAAAGACTTCACTTCCATTACCTCTGAGGAGCTGACATCAAGTGCTGCATTATTAATCTTGCCAAACATTGGTTGGGAGAGATTATTGTAATCACTGTGTGTGTGAGAGAGACAGAGACATATCATGCCATATAACTCAATGAATACTTGAGATATCACAATGAAGTTACATGAGGATCATATACATATACCTAATGCACATCAGATACAATGATCCACTTGAGTAAAGGTCAAAGGTCAAGGCCACAATGAACTAAAAGGTCAAAATCACATTATCAGTTGTAACTCAAAAACGGAGTGTCACAGAACTTTCAGATTGGCACCAAACGATGCAGAATGAAAGTCTCTACACTTCTCGTAATTGACAAATAGTTTTTGAGATCTCTGGAGGTCAAAGGTAACATGTCGCAAAATTTACTTCTGTATCACCGTGTGTGTATAGCATAGACATATTACACTATAACTCAATCAATACTGGATATGTTATAATATTACATGCACTGATGCATATATACCTATAATGAAATTATCAATTTTGCAAAAGGTCAAGTTCGCCTTTAGCAGAAAGGTCAAAATCACATTATTGTTTGTAATTCAAGAACGAGTTGTCATAGAAACTTGAGATTGGCACAAAATAGGAGCAAGATTAGGTATTCTCTGAATACTTGTGATAGTTTAGACTGACTTCTGAAGGTATCTGTAGAAATATATCAAAAGAGGAAACTTGAAATATAGAAACACTTTATTCCCAGAAGACATAGCAGTGAGTTACTGTCAGACATAGAAAGGCCAATATAAACCAACTTTAGTACATAACAGTATGATGTACAACAAGAGCATACCCATTCACATTCTGTAAACCCACATACAGAAACACAATGATTGTTATTTTCCCAGTAAGCCATGAACACTCAACAGCTTTAGTACACAGACAACAGGATACTTGAATGGTGGGGCAGCATCGATGCTTAATTTACGACATCAAATGTTGAGGATGGGTCCGGATTTCTTATTTTCATCCAACAGAATATCGCTGTATCCTTTGATGAAATGATGTAGTGAATGACAAGTAGAGAGACAGGAAACACCAACATCACCAAAGTACTAACAACATCTGCAATGGTGGGTGGATCAGAAAGGAAGGATGCCTTGTTGCTCGACGAGTGTTCGAAGTTACTAAACGATGCACAGGAATCAATTCGGTTACAGTTTTGGTCAGGAGAGCTTGAATAACCGTACTCTGAGGTACCGGATTCTTCGACGTCTGTGCCGATACTGTAAGTTAGAGATACTTCTGGATCATTAGGTTTTTGTTGTGACCATCATAGGAATCTGAACCGAGCAACTAAGCAGAGCGATCTCGTAGGAAAATACCACAGTCGAGAGTCAAACCTCTCATGTTCAATAAGAAAATACCAAAGTTGAAAACACAACTCTTTGCTCTTTGAAGTGCAAAATTCAATACTTTACAAATCATCACACACCCATCATCTCCAAAATCAAAACCTCCTATTTGTTGATGGATTTTTTTTTTCCAGTTTTGTCATTAAATACAGAGCGGTTTATGAAGGTGCCAGAGGAACCAGTGGGAAGGGAAAAATATTGCTTCTCCATTATGATAAAAATACTGTGTGATTGTAAACTTAAAAAAGCGAATTTGTCAAGTTGTTTGATTATTTAGTGGCTGTTATTCTTTGTATTTTTAGGGAAGAAGTACAGCTGTATCTGCTGACAAGTACAGAAAGAAGAGAAAGGAATAATCATGTGAATCATGTTTCTAAAAAGATGGAAATGCAGATTTGTATTGCCATTGGATCTTCCATTAAAAAAGGGAGTAGAAACACTTAAACTGGGAGAATGATACCTTGTTCATTGTATCAATCAGCAGCCTCGATTCTAAAAACATCTGTACATACACTCATACCATACACACACATGCATGCTCACGCATACTCCGCCCACTGACGAACCTGGGGAAGGTTGAGATGGGTGTATGGAAAAGCCATGCAGGGCAACAGATTCTTCAAATACTTGTCCACAGTTCCTTTTCTTTTTTAGTAGTAGTTATAAATTTCAAGTGCGCCCATTTACAACAGGCAGCTCTGCAAGTAGGAGTGCAGTTTGTTTCCTGGCACAATTTGACGGCAGTGCACCAACAAACACCAGTGAAGCTGGAAGTGGTTTCCCACCGACATCAAGACCCACAATGCACCACTGGGAGGGTGGAGCAGGCGGGGTTCTGTAGGTCTGAACAGAGAGTCAGTTTAAAGTCAAAGACACCAAGATGGAGTGACAGAGGACAGGGAAGCAGGAGTGTTTGTTCAGGTCTTGGTGGTCCTTTTACTGTTGGCATGGCTTGCAGTTCCAGGTTCACAGGTAAAGGGTCACGGGGTCAGAGGCAAAGGTTCGGGTAGTCTGGAAGGGCTTCAAAGGTCAGAGCCTAGGTGGACGCTGATGCTGGGAGATCGTCGAGTATGGTTCGGCCCGGGACTCAGATAACCCAAGCCCTCCTCCTGTAGGCTGCAAGAATAGCGGCCGGCTTCGGCAGCGTTGTGATTGCTGGAGGGAGGGGCGTTCCCGCTGGCCACCTGCTCAAAGGAGCGGGAGAATACAGCGCTGGCGGTACGCGTCAGGCTGGTGAGGGCTCCGGCCTTGGGCACCGACTGACTGGAGGTGAGGGTCAGTCGTTTGACGGACAGCTCTGCGCTCTCGCTAGCGGCCCGGGCGGCTAATAGTGGGCCGGCCTCTTTGTCCTTGTCTTTGCTGGTGCGCCCACCGAGCCGACACTTCTTCATGGCCTTTGCCCCGAGATTTAATGTAGTCACACTGTTGCTGATAGTGATGGTAGGCGGAGTTACTTCGGGCCCAACCCCACCTGGCCACACCCCTTCATCCACCTCTGAAATATCCATCAGCTCATCCGGGGAACCCAAATCCACCGCATCTATGAGACAGATAGAGGGGCACACAGCAAATACTGGAATGAAAAACAGGAAAAAGAACAAACAAAATCTCTTCTGTCATTCAGCCCGGTCGAAATGAACTGCATGTTAATGATGTATTATTAGCTTAGCTTTGACAAAGGTCACAGGTACAGTGCATGAGGTAACAAATTATGGTTCCTACAATTCAATCTTTACTTGCAATAAATGTATGCCACAAATTATGGGACTACTCTGCCAATGGGTGAGAGAACAAGCTACAAGAACAAAGGTGCTGACCAGATTCAGAGTAACATTTGAAAATAATTCAAACTTTTTTTTATGTTTAACCTTGGTGCTTGGAGCATTGTCTCTCTTTGGTTCAGAGTATTTGACATGTTTAAAATGGAAACATACTACAAGTTTTAGAACTCTTAACTACCTTAATACATGGTAGTTATTTCAGCACTGTAGGGAGAAAAATAACTAGTTTGTTACCATTACAATGTCTGCTTGGCCATTATTCATCTGAATCAAATGAAAACTCTGAGTCTTGCATCATTGTGTTGGGGTTTTACAACTATTTATTATTAAAATTATTATATGGATATAATACGTCCAGATGTTTTGAATGAATGAAGGGCTGCATGACAGAGGAGTTCTACCACCATCTTCCAGCAGGTGGCGCTTTCGCACTGCAACAGGAGCATCAAGCTACCTGTCACCAGACAATACAAGTTGTGTATTCCACTCAGCACACAGGTTAGGTTGACCAGCACTGCTGCGAAACAGCGGTCAATGGTTTATTGGCAGAGGAGTGCATGTTTTGTCCAAGAAGGCAGGAGAGGACAGCATCTAAGAGCATAAGCCTAGGAAAGACCACAGGGGAAAGTAAAGGAAGGAGAACAAAGTCATATACTCCCTAAGTACACAGTTTGTCTTCACTAATTCTAGAAACACATGGTACACACACACACACCTTTCCTGCTTTCTTCAAGACATGCATCCACGCCTGTGGAAGGTGACAACCTGCCCATTTTGGTGCACGTAAGACACTTCAGATCTGAGGCTAAGACTGAAACACAACACCAGTGAACAGCTGGTAAACAGACGGATAGACAGGTCTTGGTAAGATATTTTATGGTCAGGCGAGTTTAACCTGTTCTAAACAGGTCAGGGGTCATGTAATTCACATGTACATTGACCATATCTAATGTATAGGACAAGGTGTCGAAATCCCTATTTTTGCCTTGCCGAGACTGGGAGAAAGACCTGTGTATCTTTCTCCAGCTCCTAATCAGAAGGAAGTAATCTGTGTCCAGGTGCAACCCAGTAATGATGTGTTGAGGCGTACCGAGTTGTGCTGTGGATAACCAAAACCTTACTGATAGAAAACTGGAGGAATTAACTGCAGTTTCCATTAATTGCCCAAACATATGAATGTTTTCAAGACTTAGAATGAGAGATTTGTACACAAGGAGTGGATCACTGCTCGTGCAGTTGGTCATGACGCACCTCCATGTTTCCAGGCTAGCGCCATTTCTTTTTTTTGTTTTGTTTTAACTGCTCGTTGATCAGAATAAGTTGCACCATCTGCCACATCTGAATGAGGGTCGGAGTAAATTTGGCCTCAAGAAAGAGTCCAAAATGGACAAAGAAAACAATGGTTGTAATGGAAAAACGTCAGTGTTTAGATCACTGTGTAAACCTTCAGCTTTACCCATTGACCATTTAAGGTCAATGAGCTGTGTTATCATTATTCTGCGTTTTCAGTGACATTCTGACTCTGAGTTGTCGCATTTGTATCTATTCAACTACTAACCCATGTGAAAGCTCATTTGATATGCTTGTTTTCATGTTCGTAAACTTCAACCTAAATGTCATGACCTTTATCAAACTTCAACCTGTTTTTAATTGTTATTTAATTCTGTTGAATCTTTTTTCTATTTATGCAAAGCGCATGAGTTTGACATTTAAATCAGGTTATTGATTATTGATTTGTTATGGCTTTGCGATAGAGTTAGATTGCAAATATTTGGTTTTTAAGAAATTTTGACAGATTTATGAGGAAGCTCTGGCCACAAAGGAGAGAGTACAGTGAATGAAGAAAAGATGTTGAACAAACAGATGAGAGGAGTAGAGGCATTAAGCGAAAAAGGGTGGTGGAGCCCAGCACAAGAGGTAAAGGGGGAAGTCATGCAGCTTTTTAGACCACGCCCCCACACATGGTTACCTAGGTTACCCCAGGGCGGGGG
Organism: Siphamia tubifer; assembly: GCA_020466265.1. Classification (NCBI taxonomy): domain Eukaryota; kingdom Metazoa; phylum Chordata; class Actinopteri; order Kurtiformes; family Apogonidae; genus Siphamia; species Siphamia tubifer. The sequence goes on along the minus strand of CM035793.1, from coordinate 16,965,320 downwards.
CAGGGGGAAGGAGGGGCAGGACCTTAGTACTGGCTCCTCCCTGTGGAGGCCGCCCCAGAACCCTCATTCTCCACCATTCGCCTCACAGACTTCTGCCTCCTGACCTCCTGACTCCGTGTGCCGGAGTCATGACCTCGGGGGTCCAGGCTGACCTCGGAGGCGCCACACAGTGTTTCGCCATCGGACTGGGCGCGGCCATCGGGGCGTGGCCGCATGGAATCTCCGTTGGGCATTCGCTCGCCGCTCACGCCTGTCACACTGATCTCAGGAATGGCCATGCCCCCCAGCGCAGCCTCATTGTCTATACTCACTTCCTGGGACTCTGGTTGGGGGAGCATGGGGGGTAGTGGAACAATACAGACATATATATATGTATACACAAACAAACACACAGATGGACAGACACAATCATGCACACGTACATGAAAAACAGAAAGACGGCCATGTGCACAGACACACGTGGCCACAGTAACACAAGACACACAGAGGTAGTCAATGTAATGGCAGAAAAATAAAAGGACAAAAATCATAGTGATCAGAACATAACACATGATCAAAGTGCATGCTATATGGGGATGGATATGATACGTATAGAACAAAAATAAAAAGAACTGCATTTCATACTGGGTCACCCCTACATACAAAGTCATAATTAATATTTCCTTCAAGTGCGTGTTCCTAACTATAGCTCTATGAATAAACAAGCAGCTCTGATTAGGGTCTCAATGGGCAGAATCCATGAGATGAAATGGGGGCAACGAGCTTGAGATGAAACATACTTATTAAACTGCTGAAGGCTACAATTTACCTGCCTTATCTGTTCTATGGGGGTGGAGGGCCTGCTCTATTTCACATTTGCAGTTTTCAACCACATAAAAACAACTAATTTATTTGACAAGCACAAAATAAAAGATACACTACTGCTGCACTTCATTGCTGTTGTTCTAGAATTCCTGTGGGGGTTTATGTGTTGCTTTGAGTCAGTTAGTCTGATGGCATCTTTTATTGTAACACTACCTTCTGGTTTTCACTAACTCAATCTTTGAATCATTGTCTATCCCTATGTTACCGCAAACTTCGGGTACATGTTGCCAGATCAGACAGGAAACCATGACTTGGATTGAAGCGAGACTATAAGAGACTAGAAAGACTCACTTGCAAGAGGACGAGGGGTGACCTACAGGCCTGGAGACTCAAGGATGATGCAAACATTTATATACAATGACTGTTGGACAGCGACATTGACATGATAGGGAATACAGAGATCTAAATGTTGCTCTCTCCTTCGACATAAATATTGAATAACTGTATTTACAGAACTAATATTCTTCTTCTTAAGTGTCCACAGTAATGTACCTAAACCTAAAGAGGCTTTTTTGTGTGACTCACCGTGTCTCTTCCAGCGGTGACCCCTGATGGAGAGGGAAGTGACAGCATTGCGGGAAATCCTAGAAGACGTAGGTGTAATTTCCACCTGGATGCTCCTTGCGCCCTCCTTGTTGTTGCTCTTTAGAGCTGCACCATGCAGTGAAGACTTGATGGCATTACCCACCTGAAAGGAAAAGTGCCCACAAATGTCATTAGTCATGATTAGAGCTTAAAGAGGATTTCCAAGTGATACCATTGATCCACAACAGGACTGCGGTGGTCTGGTGCTGCAGGGAGGCAATGTGGCTTACGTACACTGGAAGAACAACTCACCAGGAAACTCAGGATGTGAGGTTCTGCTCAGATCTAACATTAACCTTGGTCATGACACATCTGAGCCCCGCTTTAATCTCAAATCTGACACCTTTGGAAGTGGTCTGAGAAACACTAGCTCACATTGTCTCAGAAGTACAAACAGGACAGTTTCTAAGGACAGACCAAAGAACTGACATCTGTGTCTGCATAAGTCAAACCACAGCACAGAAACATGTGAAAATGTACAAAGAAAAGTCCAACAAAACATTCTGAGGGTATCAAATGCATTATCTGGCTTCTACCCCTGAGAGGAGGTACAATACCTATGGTTCAGAATTTTTGAAAGAAATTTATTAAAATGTTTTAATCACTTGATAAATCCATCAAACCAATAAACCAAATGGCGAATGTTAGATGATCATTTATATTATATATAGGATATATTCTATGATAGATATTTTAGGTGTATTGATCCATTCATGATGTGACCTCATGCAGTGAGTAACAGGTGTAAATGCTTCTCAAAAACCATCTTTAAATAGGTCTACAGTCGCCCTTCAACCAGCAATTTATAACAAAAAGGAAACTTGTGTTTTTGGCTATAAATTACGTTTATTTGCATTTAGAAGTAAGTCAGGTCTAATTTCTACAAACACACACACACACACACACACTAATGCTTTGTACCAACAGATGTACTTGGAGCTGTTCACTTGTGTTAATATATTTCAGGATGGATGCTAGTGTCAGGCTTGACCAGGCAGATGCAGTACCTGTGTTGTCAGAGTACTTAATGAATAGGGAAAAATTGTGAGGGTTGACGTTTGCTTTCGTTAAGAAAATGTGCAATGCCTAAAAGGCTTAGGACAAACTGAGTTTCAGAGCCTCGTGACATTAAGAATATGACATAACAAACCATGTTTTCATTTCACTCACTTTCACAACTCAGTTCTGTCCTGACACAAATTCTTTGTAATTCTTCTAATTCTGAACATGTAACAGTTGAGTATGAAAGATGAAGAAGAAAGCACCCACATCTCAACACAACACATCTTTTGTCTGTGTTGATCTCGTGAGAAACACGTTGTAAAGTAGTTCCGCTAAGCTAGGAACCACCTGCTGCATGCCACCTCTGGCAGTAAACACACTCATGTACACAAAATGCAGATATCTGAACAGTAATTGAATAATGCAGTGAGTGCACTAAAGCAATTTATCCACATAATTGATTTATTTATTCTACAAGCCTCTTGTAATACCTCAATTCCATTCTTGCTAATGTAAATCCAAAGGTATATTTATATTTTGTTGTGGAGAAGCATGCACCTTAGCTTGTGTAGTAATACTGTGAGCTTAGGTTCAATCCTCTGCTCCCTGGGCCTCAAGGATTACAGCTTAGCAGAGCAGAGTGGAAAGCATGTAAATAATCTAGTGGGATTACACTCTGCAGTCTGTGACACACACAGACTAACAATACAGCATAGTGTGCCATGGATGAATCAAACCACAGGCGGTCATGTGCATCTACATCACATGGTCTGTCTTGGAGACACACTGCAGGTTGAGAAGTGTACAACCTAGGGGGTGAAGGGGTGATAGTGGCAAAAAATACAATTGCACCCACCAACAGAGCTTCAGGGAACAACTCTAGCTGGGCGCGATACAGGACGTCATCCAGTGCTTTGGATCCCAGTTCCACCTCACCATTACACCTACACAGGTACAGACATGGAGTCAAAGGCACAGATGAACAGTTTCAATTTTAGATTAAAGGTGAAACATGACTAAATATATCAAACAGACTAGAACTGTATGAGAAACTGAATGTTCGCCACTCCACCTGTAATAGAATATAGAGTGGAGCAGTGAGGCCGTGCTTTGTGTACACTTACAAAGCATAGTGGATCCCAGTGATGAGCTGAACCAGGAACTCTGATGTAACTGTCAGCCGCGTGCTAATGCCTTTATAGCGTCGCATCTGTTGCCGTGGGTAACCACATATACATACCCTGGAGGACAACAAATAAAAGCGATAAAATTAAGAAACTTCAATCAGACAGAACACTCCACTGAGCCACTTGGCTGCATTTTCATTAATGCAATTTACCTCCCTGAGGTACACTGAAGTGCAGAGCCATAAAAAGCACATCAGCAAAACACATGCATACTGTATTTGCACACAAATAATTTGTCTGATATGCTGCATTACCCAGAATCTTAAAAATACAGACTATTTTCAAAGCATTACTTGTAGGTGGTTAATGAATATCAAGTAAGTAATTAAGAGGAACATTTCAAACCTCAAATGTTACCGAAGTATACAAGCTACAGACGTTGTTTTCTATGGACATAGAGGAAACTGTCAAGGGGAAGCTGATTACTTCTTTTTTGCTTTGCATTTATCAGGGCAATGTGCTCAGCTACTGTTGGCAGATTACCAAAAACACTAAGCTGGGGTGTGTGTACATCCCAGATCTTTGCTGAATAGCAGTATCTTGGCTTTATGGGGAAGTGGAGTCTGTAAGAGGATCAGATAAGCAACAGCCTGTAACACAGTGAAAGTTTGTGTGAATGTGTGAAGTCTTTGCTTCTTGTGCATCTGTTTTACCGGGAGCTTAGCTGGCAGAGGGACTGGAGGGACGTGGATGTCATGTAGCTGAGGGCAGCATTGTAGCACAGCAGCAAGAAGGTCAACACCTCAAACCTAAACAGCACAAACACAACCTTAGTATTGCATATGTTCTCACTAATCACAAACAATATCTAACAGAATAAAATCTGATGAATACAGATATGTGTCTAAAGCTAAAAAATAACACGAGTTTAAAATATTTGAAAAGAAATCTGTCAGTGAAAGAAGATGGCATTGAAAGGTCTTATATTGTGACCTCTTGTAGTTTAGGTTGATGATGGAACCCGGTAATCTCCTGTACTCCAGTGCACGTTTTAGATGAACCCCCTTCCAACACACCTGATTCAAATGATAAACCTCTCATCAAGCTCTGCAGAAGCCTGATAATGACCGTCAGGTGTGTTGGAAAAGAGATACATCTAAAACATGCAGGACAGTAGCTCTCAAAGACCAGAATTGAGCATCTCTGGTATAAATGAACAAACAGCAAATTGAGAGAAGTCTAAACTGTTGCTTAATAAAGAGAACATGCTGAAAACCAGATCAGCAGGAATGAGTTTGAGTGGACACGACTTACTACAGTAATTCAGGGAGTTACTGGGGCCTGCTGAGTTTTTATTCAAATAAGACAAAGGCCACCTTCCCACCTGAGGTTTACAGACACCATGCAAAAACCCTGTAAACAATTGGTTTCATCAAATTTATTTAAGAAAACCTAAAAATAATATAACTTCAAATTAAGGTGCTTCACAATAGTTTTTGAGGGGCAGAGTTCTCCTGTGTTAGACAACTGCTTCACCCCATGTATGCTTCTTGGCTAGTGGGTGTTGCCAGTTTTAATCAGGTTTCCTGGCAGCAGCTTCCTGGACAGCCTACTTAAAAAAGAAGCACAATTTCACCCTGTTGCTACATCACCATTTACACCCAAAATCCAGCCTCTTACCTGTTCTGTGCTGTAAAGTTTTCCCTCTGGAGGTGTGGCCCACTGTACACCACCCTGCTCAGCCCATGATTGGCTAAAGCCCCTTCTGTCAGGGCCATGGAGCCGATAGCTGAAGGCTAAAAAGTGGAGGAAGAAGAGTTTTAAATCACCATTTCTGCAAATGAAGACTTGAAGCAAATGTGTGGTAATGGTCTCACCTCGTGATACACTGAGGGTTTAGAGAGCGAAGGGACAGTAAAAGATAATACTTTACTTTGTCCATCTTTATCAACTATTTCCTGTGAAAAAGAAAGACGGGAAGAGAAAAGAGAAAATGTTTCTGGGGGTGAGGGAACTTTTTTTCCCCCACTGCATGCCACAAATCTATAAAAAGCGCGTGTTCATCTCTTTTAGTACACTCATCTGTGATCTGTGGGTGTTTGTGTGAGGACCTCAGGGTCTTGGTTTACCCACTCAGTTTGTTAGTGTGTGTTCGCCTCCTTATTTGTGTGTCATGATGAAGACATGTAAAGAGACCCCAGGGTTTTGCTGTCCCCTACATGCATGCTAATGTCAAATAAATTAATGGGAACCAGACAGACAGTGGAGTGACAGCTGACCTACTCTGCTATTCAAACAGGAAGTTAGGAAACACTGCACTTTGCTGATAAACAATCAAGAGAAAAGGATAAAAATGGGATTTGTTGATCATAACCATTACAGGCCAGCCTCTATATTGAATATTTGCTAGTTTCCATCCGTGTGTTTAACCCATATTTGCAGTTGCTCTTTATGTTGTCAAACAAGGAAAAAAGCACAACTGTATACTTTCAGATTACAAATCTCAACAACATTTGTGTGGCCACTCGCTAAGGATTTTAGTATTTATGTTTCACTATACTAAAAGAAATGTCTTCTCTAAACACTCAACTGTCATCTAAAAATGTAACAGTCACTTTATCCTCTCCCCTACCAGGTTGTAAATGCCCAACAGCAGGGCCTCGATGCAGCCAGAGGTGTGTGGGTCCCTGGCTGCGCTGACGGACAGGAGGCTCCACAGGAGCTCTGGCAGGAACTGTAGCGTGAAACGCTGCAGCTGCGGTTCACCACTCCGGTAAAACTCAAACAACTGGTGGCACACTGGCTCCAGTAACTGTCAACGACACACACAAAAATCAAAAACATGGTGACATAGACGGTTACATCAGCCTGCAAAGAACAGACAATGATCATGTCTGTGATGAAATCATTGTTACATTTGCCATTTCCTCTTTCTGAACACTGTCAGCATGAAGAAACTACTTTCTGGAGATAATAGGATATGATCATATGTGTAGGCCAATAGAATGAGAGGAATGATGAATAATCATGACTAGGGCTAGGGATCACAGCCAATTTCCTTAAGCAAATCGATTGATAACGAATAGAATTTATCCAATCCAATTCAGTGTTAATTGATTCAGAATTATTTAGTGATACCAAAGTAAAACTTTGAGATGAAACATGAAACTTTGACTATCATGTTACACAACACATTCAATACTACATACATCCATACTGGTTTCGATATATTGACATAGAAAGGAAATAAATTTGACACTACAGCAGTAATAAGCTGAATATGTTCTTAAATAATGAATGGGACAGAAACAATGCCATGTTTCTATATTGCCTCTGAAAGGACTTTGTCATCTTTATTCTATTTTATGGTTGGTGGCTTCTAGCATCAAGGCTCATTACTATCACCTATGGCTGAGTGTGGATCCAACTTAATATTCCTAGAATTCCACAATCTGCCTTGGAGAGCCTCCGATGAAAAGATAGTCCATGCAGCCAGTTCCTCTGCAGTGTGGGTTTGAGGTCGTGGCAAAGAGGACCTCCTGAGGAGGGGTTTTCCCCACGGTCCTCCCATACCAGAATCATTGTGAGCAAGATTGGGATGCCCCGTAGCATGCTCTCATGCCCATAGGGGCATACTAGATGGAGCTGGCCATGCCTCACTGGTACCCAGTATTTGCCATACTGCTTTGAAAAATTTATCTCATCTACTATTACTCATTAATACAAAAAGAAAATAAAAATCAATCCAAAATCAATCAAATTGTTGTTGGTTTTTTTTGTTCTCCAGCCCAAACCATAACATAATTACTATGTGAAAAGTATGGGTTTGAGTTGCTTGGTCTCATTTTTTGCATAAAACAAAGTATTAGAATTACAAAGTGTTTGTGTCCATACATCACTGTAGTTCTCTCTGATGACTTTGTAAAGAGCAGGGACGAGGACACCTTTGTCCTTTAGCGAGGCAGCGTAGGTGGACACAGCACTATCAGGGAGGGTCTGAAACACATAAACATGTGAAGACAATAACATAACAGTAACAGATTTAAGACTTTTCAATTTCATTATGAGAGCAATTCAACACTTATTTCAAGCCAAAGTACTACAGTAGTCAATCCCTGGAATGTATTAGATAAGTATTAGACTATGGGGTTCTTTACCATTTTGTCAACAGACATTGTGATTATAAAGTATATTGTCTTTTTATACAACAACTAAATAAGTATTTTATAATATTCAACTGTCTGCAAACAGACACAGAAAAGATGTGTAAACAAAGCTTTAGTTTGCATTATTGTGTCAGAGCTCTCCCTCCAAATTCTTAGCAAGGAGATGCACTGGACCACCCCTGATGTCAGGGGATGATAATTATTCGATAAACTCATAGAAATGACCATTTGAATATTCAAGAAGTTCCATCCATATTTATTTCACATCAACAGCTTAGTTATGTTTGTTTCATTTAAACTTCCAATGAAGTTTATTAATGAAATCTGCAGCTCCAAATAAAGGTTATGGTGACATCCAAATCAGAGAACATGACTCATTTGTGTCAATAATATGGCCTTTATATGACGAAGGATATGCTATAGTGTTCCTCTACTTCTAATGGACACTCAAATCGAATCACTGTCTAAATAATACAAGTTTAATACAGCTTTAAAATAGGGTTGTGCAAAATAACATTATATCATGAAAGATTAGAATGTATCAACGATCCAACAAAGCAGAGAAATCATGGAATTGTCTATATGACAGAGTCAGAGCCGTAGAGTGTTCAATGACTGTGGATGGAGTTATCTTGACATACAGATGCTCATGACCATGAATTTCACATTGTGTAGCTGGAGTATGTATTGGATGTATTCTGTACATGCTCAAAATGAACAAACAAATACATTATTAAAAATAATATCATAATAGTAATAATAATGGGTCATGGCCAACAGAGAAATGGACAAGATGCTTCCTAAAACAATCTCCATTTCCATCATAATGAATGGGTTTGGCTTTTCCCCAAATGACAACACCCATTTGCCAAATTTGCACATATATGGTTAACAAGTCAGATGGCAACACTACAAACCTGTGACCCCCCATATTACTGGTCTCCTCTGTACTACAAAGAAAATGAAAATGTACTGACCTTGGCCTGTACTGAAAAAAAGAAGTTGTGTTACACCCCTAATGCACAACACTTTTAATAGGTTGGTTTTACATGCCGTCACATTGCTATGTAGTCAGCGGGTGACTTTCAAATGGAGGGCAGAAAGTGAAACCAAGTGAGTTTATGGCTGCGCCAATCGTTCATATTTAGTAATAAGAAAAAAAAAAAAAAAAACAATTTTTACTAAAGGCACTCTTTATGAGAAGAGCAGCAAATGGTGGAAAGAGGTAACAGAAGCAGTGACCGTTTTACCTCTCAAAGATATGCAAATTAGTTTCAAACATCAATGTAAAGAATCATGATAAAAATCAAGATTGTGATTTTATTTGTTTTTAAATTGTGGTATGATACTTTTGCTATGTCATCCACCTCTACATCACAATAATACAACTCTTTTAAAAAGCAAATTGATCAAATTCTTATTCCGTAAACACCTTTAATTATAATTCAAAAGGTATAAAATTCAGATTATTGGATTTTAGACTGAGTCAATCCAACTGTTGCAGCTGTATTAAGAGGTCAAAGTTACCAAGAGCAGACAAAAATGTGATCAACGTGTCTTTTCAGCTTTTATTGCAGTCACGAAGCAGTGGCAGAAAAAACAAAAACAAACACTACAAGTGCATGTAATAAGAGGTAGACGTATAATACAGTTCTGATGTCTGAGTGCTTTTTACACCAATACTAAATGAGTACCTTAAATTCTGACAGCCATTCCTCCACCACTCCTTGGTCCATAGCCAACATGTTCCCTCATCTGCAGTGGAGTCACCTCTACCTACAAGAGGAAAAAATACAGTTAAAAAAAAAACTAAAACTAGAACACACATACATCAGAACGTTATTGACACAGAAAACATGTGAGCCATCTTCACATACACACACAGAATAAGGACAAATAAAGCCACACTGTCTGCAAGTGTTCTATGAATTGGTATTAGGATGAGCATGTTCTAATATACAACCCGTGATAAATAGTGACTGCGCATACTCCAGGTGTCAATTCAGGACTCTGGCACCCTCTAAAGAAAAAGTCTTTCCTCTCCTCCAATATTCCTCTCATTGCTCTCCAGAATCTCACACCACTGCAGCATGCACCGAACCTATTCTCAACTCAGAAAAAAAAAAAAAAAATCACCCACACAGAGAAGCCTGTTTGGATCCTATGTTACTAAAGAGAATTTAGCTCCACCATGCTTTCAGTACAGGCTGTACACTGTGGAAAGTGTTCTGATGGAGACAGACAGGAAAAGATGCCCTTACCTGCTTCAGCTAACGGCTATTCGCGGTGAATCAAATGTAACACTCCCTCCATTTCTGCCTCCATCCATCTGTTAATTCCTGCTCGCTCTTGCAATCACTCACAGCATTTCCACGGTCTGTGCCCTAACCCCTCTCTTCCACTGAACTTGCATGCAGCTCCTTTCCTGTTAAAGCTCCAGTGTCACGTCTTACCCAGTCCTCTTTCACTTATTCCGTCTACTGTATTTTCTTCCTCTCGCATTGTCATTTCACTTCCCTCTCACGCTTTCATTAAGCATCTAGCGGCTCCTATGTGACACTTCTGGGAATAAATGTGTTACAGAAATATGACTGAATAACTAAACAAAATACAACTAAACTGAAATAAATTCTATACACACACGTAAATATATATATATATATATATATATATATATATATATATATATATATATATATATATACACACACACACACACACACTATTATTATTATTATTTTTTACATACAACTTTTTTACATACAGCATTCTTGTGACACTGATAATCAGTATGTTTAATATGTGTTTAGACTGCTCTTGCAAAAGGACATATAGGGCAGTTTTGTAACCTTCTGAAATACTAGGGACAAATGTAAACATAAGCATGTGAGATACTCTGGTATGACATGGAATAAAAAAAAAAAGCTTCAGTTTTCAGTTATTGAACGGTGGACATTACACTATGACTTTTCACACTTTGCCTACTGAGATGGACATGATGCCATCAGAGAATGGTATCATTACTTTTGCTAGGTCGAGCGGTGCCATAGGGAAGTATAGTGTCACATCACATTATGCATAATTTCAAAAAAGAAGCAATAACTATGAATGCTTTGTCCAGCTGAAATTTAAACATTATAGTTAATCAGATTATGTTCTACTTGCATAGTCAAATGTTTGCTTTGGCTTCAGCAGCAATTTTCTTTCAGGCTTGAACAAAACAAGCAATGGGAATAAGCTCATTACCAAAGCTGACACTCACATTTTTCCAATTATTAGTATCAGTATTGTTTTTAACCAACATCAGCTAAAAATATATTTGTTTAGTACAGTGTTTCCCAACCCTGGTCCTCGAGGCACACTATCCTACATGTTTTAGATGTTTCTCTCTCAAACCACACCTGATTCAAGTGATCAACCTATCATCCAGCTCTGCAGAAGAATGATAATGACCGTCAGGTGAGTTCAAAGTTTATTTTTGCTTGCTTATTTTTCACAGGACAGACATAAAACATACATGTCCTTGTTCCTAAGAACCCCCTGCCACTCATGATTAACTTTGTTTTCACCAATTATTTACAGTTTTCCCCAAAATCGCAGGAGTTTGGCAGTATGTACACACCTATTTTTTTACATGTAACAAAGTGTGGAGCTCTCTCTATGCGACTGTGGGCGGGGCTTTAACATGACTGACAGACTAACAGATCTGCTTCATTTTGGTGAGTTCAGTGGTTGTAAAACTGCTGTATTTCACTTATTTTTCACAGTACAGGAAAAAAATAAAATCTACTTGTTCTTCAGACCCTCCTGCCACTCATGATGACCTGTGTTTTCACTAATTATTTACAGTTTTCCTAATAATTGCAGGAGTTCAGAGGCATGGGTTACCATTCAGATAGGCTTTACTCAAGTCAGCTCTCTGTGTGCATCTGTATGTGTAACTACAGGCCGGTTTCCCAGGTAACAGGGCAAAATCCCTTCCTCACAGAAAATGGGAGGAGCTTTAATTGAACTGACACAGTCCTCAAACACTGACAAACAGATTCCACATATGGAGTGAACAGTAGATATTTCCTCCTTTTACGACACACCAGCCACAACTCCACCAATCCGGCAAGAGACAAGCACACAGGTTACATTTCCTTCAGGAAATGTATGAAAGTCTAGTTGGTTACTGAAATGCTCTTTTGATGCCAGTACCTCACAACTGGGATGTCATGATGTTGGGTTTAGGAGTGAGAAATGCTTTTTGACAATAGAATCAGAATTGCTGTATTGTCATTTGGCATGTCACGAAAACACATCAAACAAAATTATGTTGCACAGTTCCTCTAAAACTAGTGCAGGCAGCAGCCAAATTGAAGACAGAATTTAGCCACCGGCAAGAAGACTTAATGATAAATGCTAACTCACTGTCTCTTTAAAACTGAAAAATTCATCAAGCACTGTCAATTTTTATAGTGTTGTTGGTGTAACCTAAACCTACAAACCACATCTCCAGTCTACATCTGTGACTTCCTGCCCAATAGCAAGACCAAAAACTGAAAAATAGCAACGGGTCTCTAAAACAAAACATACTGATGAATGATATGGAAACTATTACAGGTTTCGTCTGTATTGTGTGTGTGTTTTTTTCTTCTAAGAATAGTGTACTTTGGCTTTGAGTTACATTTTTGATACCAGTACTCATACCTTGGCTTTAAGATAAGATTACCAATGCTATATTTTAATAATAAAGCTTCAAATTCAGGAAGTGACATTCATGTACGACACTAAATTTTGAAAAAAAAAACATCAAGGCAGTCAAAACCAGCCTACTATCACCTTAAGATCATCTCAAGGATAAAAGGTCTGATGTCTCACCAGGACCTGGGAAAACTAGTCCATGCAGTCATCTTCATTCAGCTTGATTATTGTAGCAGTGTCTTTACAGATATCTACCTAAAAATGAAAAAAGTCATTTATACAACTGCAGCTCATTCAAAATTCTCCTACTAGAATTCTCACAAAGACAAAAAAAAAAAACAGACCACATTAGTCCAACTCTGAGGTCCTTACACTGATTGCCTGTCCATCAGAGGATAGACTTTAAAGTTCTGTTGCTGGTCCATAAAGGACCAAAATGCATCAGTAACTTCTTAACTTGGTATAAAGAATTCAGTCCCCTCAGGTCATCTGGATCTGGTCTTCTGTCAACCCCCAGACTCAGAACCAGACCGGGAGAAGCTGTGTTCAGCTTCTATGCTCCAGATGTCTGGAACAAACTCCCAGAAATCCTCACATCAGCTGAAACACACACTAAAGACCCACTTGTTCTCAGTGGCTTTTGACCATTTTTTTATTCATCAGTTCAGATCTGCATTCTCTTTTAAGCTCATAATTAGCTTATCAGGATGAAGTCGCGATGAGCTATTGCCATTGTGCTTCGTCCGTCGTCATCGTCCACAATTCACCAAAATTGCTTCTCCTCCCTCAATTCTCAATGGATTTCAATTCTGATTGATTCATTACCGGTAGATAGATCTAAGCATTAGGTACAAGACTTATCACTTTGTTGAAATTTAAAATTGTAAACAATTTGTTTACAACTTTGTATATTTTTCCAGTCTGGCACTAAAATCACTTCTCCTCCCTCAATTCTCAACAGATTTAAATTCTGATTTTATGATATATTGAATGACTCCCTTTTGTTGATAGTAAGACATCACAGCTGTGAGGTCCGGATGAGCACAGGACCATTGGCGCTATTTTTATTTGTTTAACTGTTTTAGCCATTTGTGGCTTGTGTTTTTGTTAGTTTGTTCTTATTTCATGTCTATACTTTTTATTGCTTGCCCTGAACCCTGCTGTAATGCTTTTAATGTTTTTTGTAAAGCACTTTGGTTTGTGTTGTACATGATATGTGCTATATAAATAAACCTGCTTTGCCTTGCCTATTATTCCTTAATGGCATGTGAAAGTACTTGCTTAGGCCTACAATTTGAGATATTGTGGTTGTTACTACATTTATTACTGCACAGTGCAGCAATAATGTAGCAACAGTAACACAGTGCTGCACAGTACTTTCTCACATTGTTACTTGCTTAGTCACAGCCATAACACGATATAAAACTTTACTTAGGATCATCATATAAGTGACTAACAGTACTGTTAATGTTACACTATTATTGAATGTAAAGTTTAAAAAAAAAAAGTGTATATATGTATACAGAAGTGACAAAAAAATAAGCTGTTTTTCTTGGTACAAACATTTTTAAACACAACATTAAATATATTTCTGTGTCCTGAATTTTTGCTTGAACATAATACACATGTAGAATGAGATGATCTTCTTTACTGAAATGAAACTAGTGTAAACCTGTCTGTTATTATTTTTAAGCTAAATGGGGACCATTAATGCAAAAATATAAAACTGCATTACAAGTTATGCAATATTTGGTGCTGGGACGAATGACACTGGGCTTTTAATTTTTGGTACGAGCTTGTCAGTGTAATTCAGTGCCATAAACACACTGATGCTCAGTATCTGGGTGTTCTCCAAACATCTCTACATAAGGACTGTCCAGGGCCCTGCCCATGTCCCCTAATGAGCAGGAGGACACCATCTACAATGTCTCAGTGACTGATAATCTGCTTTTTTTCCCCAATAGCAGCCTGTTTTCACTGCGGGGTATATCATGTCTATTCTCTGTCGTGTCTACACTGCAAAAGCACAAAGCCAAATTGGCTCTAAAAATGCAGTCCTTGTTTGGTATGTCTGATAATAGAGGCTGAGGAGGGAGGAAAGGAGTCCTTCTATGTGCACACCGTCATGCAGAAACATGTGTTCCTCTCCTTAAAACACCCTTTTCCAACATATCAGTGGGTGGATGACATTCAGTCTTCTAAAGTAAGTAACTTCCGTCATATAAAAGTAGGCTGGTTGTGAGCATCAATATTAGTAAGACATAGCAGCTTCTCACAAACACTGAAGACATGAATTCATGTCACAGCGTGTTTTTCTGTTTGCATAAGCAGCAGTTGAGGTTCACTTCACTTGCATGAGGGGTTTGTAGGCCACTTCCAAAAGCGCCACTTAAGCAGTTATTAAAATGTGAATATAACAACACAAATATAGATGTTCTTTGTGGAAGCACCTTTTTGTTTGTGAGTTCTTTCTTTTGCTTCCTCCATCTCCATTCTCATCCTCCTACATGATACCACACCACTCTTTCCCCATCGTCTTCCTTGCTTCATAATCCGTCTTTCATACAAACAGATTTTTTTATTTTTTGCATTTTTCTAGTGTTCGGTCCCTCCATGGCAGCCAGGTGCCTATTTATGGACTGTACCAATGACAGGAATGACAAAGGGGGAGGGGAGCTAGTGACTCATGAAATGGGGAAGGATTATATAGCAGAATAGCCTCCATTTAGAGAAATTAGTCCTTTGTGACCGTTTGTGGTTCTGCTCTATAAAGCTGGTGAAGACAACAAGGAGGGCAGCGTTATCTAAAACCAGCCATGTGCATTTTAATGACATGCATGCCGACCAAAATAATAAAGGCTGTGATTACAAAGTGGATGAGTCAGTCATTTAAGAGGACAAATTCTGCTCCTATATATTCACTTCTAAGTAACCCATAAACTCTGTCCATTTTGCCGTCTGGGGCATGCCATCCACATTCTCTGCATCCACAAAAAGAATCTTTGAAACCCAAATCAACCACTGCCTGTGATGCCGCCGCCTACCTATATGATATATTTGCTTTGGATTAAGTGGAGAAGCAACTGCAACGACAGAAAGAACAGGCTGTGGGCGGACACTGGGGTACAAAGTTATGATACCACAATGGAACTATAAATAAAAGACTGTCAGGAAACAAAGTGAACAAGTCAGATGTGTATGCATGTAAAATGTCCAGGATCAATAGTGTTAAATCAGCTGAAAACTGACTTTTTTCCACATAGGCTTTACACACTACAAGCTTTCCTCTTGTTTCAGGTCTTACCGAGAGTGCATTATATGGAGAAATCACTTTATCAAAAATAAACAGATTAAAAAAAACATGTATCTCCTCACCCACATAAATGGATTTAAATCACAAAAAAAAAAAAAAAAATCAGAGTGCTCTCAGATCATCACAGTATATTGAGACAACACAGACGGGTGGAGGAAAGTGAATGTCCTTGGAGTTCAATATAATGTTATTAGGCAGACGTTTCGTTTTCTATCCTCTCAATTGTTCTGTCATTACCAACTTTCAGATCCTGACAGAAATCATTAGAATACAGGGAGACAGGGAGAGAGAGACAGGGGGAGAGAGAGAGACAGAGAGACACACAGAGAGAGAGAGAGAGAGAGAGAGAGAGAGAATACATTGGTGCAAATGATGCAGCAGCTGGTAAGTGTTTTCTGCACCATTCAACCAGACTGACTTCCACTTGCAGAAACACACACATGAATTAACCAGTGTAAAGAATAGGTGGCTGAACAGGCTTGACAAGTCCTGGTAACAAACCAATGAAATGATGATTGCATGGAGAGAGAGGCCAGGCAGAAGCATGAAGCACACACAGATCAATGGTTAAGTGAATACATTAAAGAAGACAGAGAGATGTACAGAAAGACTGAGGATTAAAGGCCTATATGACAGCCTGAGGGTTAGATAACTCAACAAGAAAGAAATAGTCTGCTTAATAAAAGGAGGGAGTTCATTGGGTTTCTGAAAAGACTGCCGTCGGCAACCTCCTGGACACAAGAACACAAGATAGGTAAGGACACTGAAACCTACACCACTATCAGATCAGCCTGGAGAAATGTGTTAAACCAGCATGTGCAGTTGCCTTGCTGTAGGTTATTGCGTATTCCACCAAAGCGCCAACAGACACAACTCCATGCCAAGGAGTGACGGAGAATGTGTCACGAATTGCACAAGTGTGTATTTCCAAATGTGTTTATTCAACTCTTCAAAACCTGTTCCTGTGAGCTAGCTAACTCAGTTGACAGATCTCTCCCTACACCCACGCCTCTGTCTTAAAAGTGTCTCACTTACAGACACACACCAACACAGAGACACACAGAGTGCTGGCAGCCCAAATGAGCTTATTGTGACTCCTCCTCCTAAAGGTTTGCCTCAACACAACAGGTCTCTCTTGAGTTTACATTCCTAATCCTTGTTGCAAGTGTGCTGGCATGTTCTGACAGAGTTACTGTGAAAACATCTGATGTAAACACACAAAGCATCACAGAGGCTTTCACGACACAGATTAGGCCAATTCAGAAAACGCCTATGATTATAAAAAACAAAGCCTCTGGTGTGTATTTTTACGTCATAGAATGTAGTACCTGTCTGTGACAGCTGGACAACAAAGAACTGTAGAATTGCCAAGTGAGAAAGAATCAAAGGAACACCCACGGACATCCAGAACATCCCTCTCTGACAGATTGCTTCATTTCCTATTACACACATGGCTTGGAACCCCTTTTTGTTTTTTTTCAGGAAATGAATTTGCAAATAAGAATGCAGTCTTCAATAGAAGGAAGAAAGGAAACCGTGAGAAAGACGAAGTGGTTGGTTTTGAAAGAGACAGAACTACCCCAGCTGCTTTTTCTTGTGGTACAGGGTGTAAACCATACAAACTTGATAGGTGATTCAAATGACACACAATACTCATGCTAGCCCTTCACGAATCAATGATATAGACATCAACAGAAATGATCAAAGGACCTGTAGATGTATTCAGTCCTAGATCCAGTATTCCCCGATGACTTCATCTCTCTTTGACACACCCAAACCACCAATAAAACGTTAAATTGTACTAACCAGGAACTGCAGCAACTCTAGAATCTCCCCTTAGAAAGATACAAACTAGGTCGGTCGGAAATAATCAACAAAGTGTGGCAACCAATGATTTCTTGCTTGAAGCAAAAGTCGTCAAGACACTATTTTGAAGTGTTGTGAGGTGTCTAAAAAAAACAGGTGGAGGCAGTCTTACATAACTGTGGTCATTAGGGGCAGATCTTCTAACATGTCCTACACACTGCCAGAGCTCACAGCTTGACCTGACCTTTTGTTGGTCCTCGCTGCTAAGAGCTGTTCACACCATTTATCTATTTCTTTTGTTTGACAGTTTGCTTTCCCCAGTTTATATACCTCACTTTGTTTATACTGTCTGTTTCTGTTTTCTTTATTTGGACTCTCTTGGCCTGTTGTTAACCCGGTTGCATCACCACCTCCCCCTCAGGTTCACTTCGGTAGCAGGTGGCTTAAAGCTCAGAGGAAAGTGGGGGGCTTCTGCTTTTCTGCTTTATTTTTTTGTTCACTTATACTAAAGAGAACTGCCTGCAGCGAAGTACACATGACAACAGTCTGTGGTTTGGGTGTGTGGTTTTTGCTGCCGAGGGAGATGGATAGAGAGATCTGACAGGGAGGAATCCTCTTATAGCAGCCTACGCTCTCTCCGTTGCCTCTAAGCCAGTGATGCATCTTCATCCCATCTCTTGCCCCTCCCATAACCTATCTTTCTTTAAGTAAGCAAGCCTGAAAAGACTGCTGATTAACATAAGACATTTTTGGATTTTTACATTTTCTTTTATCTTCCCTGCTCTCTCCCTAAGCTCCCTTATAATGTATTAATGTTCAACACTTTGAATTCACATCTAAATACAAGCTTTGGTGCAGTTAATTAGTGTGACTCCATTATTAATTTCTATAAAAGGCTATAACTCATCTCTACATAATTTATCTGTGCAAAATTTGGTCTACAAGAAAGAAGAATTGCAACAGTTTTCAATGTTCAAACAGGGTGACGATCTGTGATGCTGGATGACAGCAGAAACTGTGCAGCACTCCTGCCCCATGACCTGCCAGGCTTTACTGTCAAAAAGTATTAAGGAATCTGAAACACTAGCAGGCATAGATGCAGCACATTACCAAGCATGGTCATACTTTAACGTGCATCAGCATCGTAATGGCACCACTGTTAACCATGAACAATGACGCACCCCTCACCCTGTCCATTGCTGAAGGGCAAGCCTTCCCTTAACAACAAAGTCAAACACACACACACTATAAAAAGTAAATGACAACCTGCAGATCAAGCTGCAAATAGCATCATATTTACACAATAACTGGAATAGGACCAGGAGCACAGTCCTTGTAAAGGACATGGACTGTAAAGCAAACACTCTTCAACTTTTGTTAGCATGTACACTAGGGCTGGAGCTCATTTCACACACCACTGCCTTGGGCTGTGCAGCACTTTCACACTCTTCCCCCTCCTCCAGGAAACTCTAGGACTGCCTGAATGGCACGGAGGAAAGCTACATCACATGATAGTTATTTCAAAAATCCTAATAACGTATTATCTAGCATGCCAGCCTGTAATGATAAAAATAATAACAGTTGTGTTTATGACGGTCCTTTCTTCTGCCAGAAATACACATTAAGAGATGAAGCATCAGATGTAGCTCAGGAATCACAAGTATCATAACAAGGTGCACGCGCGCGCGCACACACACTCACTTAATAGAGCAACCTTAGGTTCAAAGTCTGTCACTGTACTTTTGCTGCACAAATGTTGGTTAAAATTAAAACATTCTTCCATCAATAGCATTTTTTCACTTGGTGATCTCGTTTAAATGCTATCGGGGTAAACTAAACTCACGAAACACTGCTAACTAGCTAGTTTGTCACACTGAAACTGGAAATAGGAGCTTGCTTTTTATCATAACTGATGTTCTGTCTCGTGGGCTACTGGTAGTTAAAAACAAGCATTAGCTTTACCAGTTAGATAGTCCTGAGTATTTGTTGACCGGTGTACAACAGAAACTGTAAATGAATCCTTCGCTGTCACATACTCTAACTGGGTTTGCTGAATGACTTCGAGCTGTCAGTGCAGTTGCTTACAGATTAGCTAGTTAGCTAGCTCGGCGAAGGCGCAACCCAAGTCAACTAGGGAAGTTAAATGTTTACTTACTGGCATGCTATCTGTCAATTTTCCGGTATCGCTGTCCTCTGTCGTCCAGACTCCCCCGGCAAACGCCTACCGCTTCGCTACTCCATAAATCTTCTCAATAATTCAACAACAGCAACCCCTTCCATCTTCATTACTTTCTCCACTCAAACTACCTTAAACGCGAGGTCTCGGCACCTTCTGAGTGACAAGAGTCTGAGCCAATGAGGAAGCGGTCTTTCATTCAAGCACCGCGCCCCCTGAAAACAACACCCTATCACACTAGACGCTGTGTCCATGCTAATAATTTCCACGATCATGCTAGGTTGCTTCTGTCAGTGCTTTTTGACAGTATTGTGATCTATCAAAGGTTCTTTTAACAATCATTAATAATTAATTTACTGGCAGTTGACATTTAACTCAATGAGCGATTGACTGTTGAATTGTAGCTAAATAACATCTAATCAATTAAAATATAGTTATCCATTGTAATAAGTGATTCTGAGAACATGTTTTTCTCACTAAATTGGCAAAATGACAGAGAATCGAATTCACAAGGTCATAATTTACAAGGATGGGTATATTATAAATACAGTATTGATTAAAATACATTTTATGTTAGGCCGATCATATGAATAACCAAACAAATTGATTGAACAGTAAAACATTCTCAGATTTTCCACCACGTGTTGAGTTTACTTGGTTATTAAATTCATGCAAAGCTTAATAAATCGGAAGCACCAGCGTCTTTCTCAGATAAATGATGCATGATTGTTTGACAGTGACCTCTAGAACAATGGACATTTTCAAATTAATTATCTAGATGGGATATGACCATGTGTTTGTCTGCTTTCACACACACAGCAGCTGGATGTGTGCAGTTTTTAATCAATTAATATTCCAGTGGGGTTGCTGTAGATAGCAAACAGAAGATCTGCTGCCTCTCAACATAACCCAGCGTGATAACAGCACATGTCATATTCCTTGTTCTGTTTGGACACACATACACACACACACACACACACACACGCACACTGTTTCTGGCTTTCTAATGCCATAAGAATGATGTGTCAGTTGTAATGTAAGTCATATAATAAGCTAGTGCAAGTTGAAAACATCTATCCTCTCTCTAAAAGGTATGAGTTGCCACCGATTGGTGAGTGAGAGTAATAAAACAGTTATTTTTTACATTTGAATTTCAGATACCAAATGTCTGAGATTAGGAATAATTATAAGAAAGAAAGAAAGAAAGAAAGAAAGAAAGAAAGAAAGAAAGAAAGAAAGAAAGAAAGAAAGAAAGAAAGAAAGAAAGAAAGAAAGAAAGAAAGTATTGAAATGGGTGCATTTCTGTCACTTGAGTGCCACCCAGTGTTAGACAGTAAAACTATACACGGAAAAGCATGCACGTCTTGGAATAGGCTATTTGAAGAGATTAAAAACAACCTAATTGTTATAACCTTTTGTTTTAAAAAGTTAAACATACTATTATGAACAAATACTGCTCAGTGTCTCTGGTTTTGATTTTTTTTGCTGATGAAACTTTTCGATTCCACATTTGTCCTATTGTTTGATTTTGTTTGGTTGTTTGCTTTGTGTTTTTTCTTTTTTGACCTTTTTTGACACTGACCTCTGTAATATTTTTCTTATAATCTAGTACTGTATAGTGTGGCACATAAGCTTTTAACTTCAGCCTATGCCTTTGATCAACATCAGAAATACCAATGTTGGTGTAGAGGCCATAGAAAAGTGAGAGTATAAAAATAGACACCCCATTAAAATGTTATTTTTATTATACAGGTCATTTTATTTTATTAGTAATTTATTTTCAATTACTTTTGTAATAAAACTCGTTTGGTTCATTATAACTTAAAGTTATGTGTAATACCTACACTGTCCACTAGATGGAGTATGGCGCTCCGACAGAGTGTAGTAGAGGCACGACCGCAGAAGAAGACTTCCTCTTTCTGTGAGAAGTAAACGCAACTAAGACGTGCTCTCTGTCTACTCTTTTTGTCACAGGTTGGTTATGGTCATAAAACAGACATTTCATGAATATTTTCAGTGTGTAGTTGTAGTTAATATGCTTATGTGTCGGGAGAAGCATAGCGAACTATTGTGTGATTTGTTATTTTGTTAGAAAATGTTCATCTTTGATGCTAACCTGCATAGCTTTGGTCAAGTGTAGGAGACGCAGTGTGGTTACATGTGATCGCCATTTTGTCAGAACCATTTGAGTAGAGTACATACGAACACACTTTTAAGAAACTTTTTTCTATACAATATGTGATTACTGGGGTAATGTAGCATAAATACAATTGTTAAGATATTATTATCTAATACCAGTAGACTATTGTAATATTGTACAGAGTACATAGCAGCTACTTTGAGGCTTGAGCAGCTATTTCATTGTTACTGTTACATGTTAAGAGTTAAAGGCGACATTGTGGATGGGAAGTTATAAATAAATAAATATTTTGAGATTAAAAAGCATAAATATTATAAATACATTAAACACAAGGTAACATGTACACATTTATTTAATTTTTGTGACATTTCTTTTGTTTTTGTAACTTTTTGAGACATTTGTAAATGATATTTACATGGACAGAAAACTATTATTGTAGTTATTTGAGAGAACATGAACATTGCTGTTGTCATGAATGTATATTGTGATAATTGTTGTTGATGATTGAGATTGAAGAAGACTTCCTCTTTCTGTGAGAAGTAAACGCAACTAAGACGTGCTCTCTGTCTACTCTTTTTGTCACAGGCACGTACATACTTCACACAGGCATACACTAATGTTTACTTCCTCGACCCCTAGAGGAGTAACATTATTTTGGGGGCTCGTCCGGGATTTGCGCCATCTACTGTCCGGTGCTAATCAATGAAGGATCCAGGGACACTGAACACCTGTTCCTGAGCTGACCACGATAACGGCAACGATATCGAGACATCAGAGATGGCTGTGCTCCGTGATCTGAGATGGGAGATTCAGCAAGAGCTGCATCAGCTGACCAGTGTCCACAACAGGGATGTTCTCTACAAGCTGGCAGAGTCGTTCGTTGACGAGGTGGATGAAGAAGTGCCAGGTGACGAGTCGACCGAGGTGGAACTCTTCGACTTCATTGTTGATTGCTTGAGAAGCCCACAACTGAAGTGCCTTGAGGACCAGGGGATGTCGCGCCTGCTTGCTTTCCGAGACCTCATCAATGAACTACGACCAGCTACAGCTGCTGACAGAGAAAGTACTGGACTTGTGGTGGAGCTGGAGGAGCAGGGTGTTGCTGTTTCGTCGGATGTTGAGGAAGCTGCTACAGCTTCAGTAGCACATGTGAAGACGTCATCATCTGTTGTCTCCAATCAAGTTACAGGTTTAGTCAAACTGTCCGAGTTAAAATCCCTACTACCGCACAGAGAGTACAAGATTCATGGTGGTCAGATATCTGATTTTGATTCTGATTTGAGTTACAATGTTTTGTCTAAGCAAATGGATGAAGGTCTTTCTGAAGGTTTCACAGAGGCTGAGATTATTAGAACAGTGTTAAGAATAATTAAGCCTGGTACATTTAAAGACATGCTTGTCACAAAAGACACACTTACTGTAGCTGAGTTAAAACGCTTTTTGAAAGCACACTTACGTGAAAAGAGCAGTACTGAGTTGTTTCAGGAACTTAGCAATGCTAAACAAGCTGATAAAGAAACACCACAACAGTTCATGTATAGACTTATGGGTCTTAAACAGCGTGTGCTTATTGCATCCAAACACAGTTCAGGGTTTCATTACGATGCTGATTTGGTACAGGGTGTGTTTCTTCATTCGTTGTATCAGGGGATGAATGAGAAATGCTCATATGTCAGACGAGATCTAAAACCTCACATCTCAAACATAAAAGTCACAGATGATTTAATTTTGGAGATTATAACAAAAGCAGTGAGTGAAGATACTGAGAGACAGAATAGGCTAGGACAAAACTCAAAGTCAAAAACTGCAAACGCAAGTGCAACTCAGGTTGAGAAAGATAAAAATTCAGTCAAAATGCAAAGCGAGGTGCAAGCCAATAGGGTTGCTATACAAGAATTGACAGCACAGGTTTCTTCTCTAACTAAAACTTTAGAAAAGGCTCTAACACCTATTGTGAATACAGTTAACTCAGACAATACCCATCCAAAACTACCTGTTCCAAAATCTTCGACTGAAAAATCTGAGGTTAAAGGGAAGTGTCAAAAGTGTATTGTTCAAGGGACTGAACATTGCACTCATTGTTTTAAGTGTGGAAAAGAGGGACACAGAGCTGTAGGTTGCCTCCACAAGAACAATGTGTCGGGAAACTTGAGGAGATCACTGGGGAGGGACCACCAGTGATCGGAAGAACAGAGTCCCATGACAATGAGAGACTGAAATTGCAGACATCCAATTCTCAGAATTCAACAAAGAAAAAGCGTGTAGCACAATTGATCGGTGGTAGATGCATGATAAGTTGCCTCATAAATGGAGTTGATTTACAGATGTTACTGGACAGTGGTGCACAAGTTAGCATTGTGGAAAAGTCATGGGTACAAGAAGCTTTACCAAATGTGAAAATAAGGTCGCTTGAGAGTTTACTTCCAGATCATCCACTCAAAGTCACTGCTGCCAATGGAACAGATGTGCCATTCGAGGGGTGGATCGAAGTTCTTCTTGAGATCCAAAGTTCACAACATGGCTCCGTATCCTTGTATGTTCCCATGCTAGTCAGCCAACAAAGCGTAAGTGCCCCACTCCTGGGATTTAATGTCATTCAAGAGATAATCAGGGGACACACAGATCAAAGCAACGACATCAGCTTAGTTGATTTGTTGTCAGAGACATTAAAAGTAAACAAATGCCATGTTGAGTCACTTATATCCAATGTACAAACCGAGTCAGTTGAACCTGAACCACTAATCGCAAATGTAAAAGTTGGAAAGAAAGGACTTACCATTCGAAGTAACCAAATCTATATGGTAAAGTGTCACATCAGATCATTTTCTGGCAAAGGGGAAATGTTGTTCGAACCATCTATACAAAGTCACTTACCAGATGGATTGGAGTCGTTCCCAGCTCTCGTTGAATGTGCTTCAAAGACTGTTAAAATCCCAATCCAAAACTCAACCAAACATGACATTTTCCTACATCCAAGAACAATGTTAGGGGTTGTTGCAGAGTTTTCAGACTACAAACCTTTAAACATCTCACCTGAAAATGAAACGAAACAATCACTATGTTGTACAACCGAAGTGTCGCGTGACAATGATGGACAAGAGACTTTAAACACTGCACCTTCACAACTCAGATGGCATCCTAATGTTGATCTAGAGCATCTTTCAGAAAGTCAACAGGAAGTGGTACGCCAAATGCTTTATGAACAGTCTGATGTTTTCGCTCGTGAGGAAGGGGATATCGGTTGTCTCCCAGGACTTCAATTGAAAATCAATACAACTGACAACACACCGGTGCAAAAGAGCTATAACTCCATCCCTCGTCCACTTTACAAAGAAGTTAAAGACTATGTCCAAAATCTGTTAAGTCGGGGGTGGGTTCGAAAATCAGTGTCAGCTTATTCGTCTCCCGTGGTATGTGTACGAAAAAAAGACAAGACCTTACGCTTATGTGTTGATTTTCGTGAGCTTAACCGTAAAACCGTACCAGACAGACATCCGTTACCACGGATTCAGGATCTTTTGGACAGTCTAGGTGGGAATACTTGGTTTAGCATCCTAGATCAAGGAAGTGCATATCATCAGGGTTTTGTTAGCGAGGAGTCAAGGCACTTAACCGCTTTTAGCACACCCTGGGGTTTGTACGAGTGGGTGCGGGTACCGTTCGGGTTGACAAACGCACCGGCCGCATTCCAAAGATGCATGGAGGGAGTTTTAGAAGGCATTAGGGATGAGTGCTGTGTACCATACTTAGATGATGTACTTTGCTACTCCAAAACTTTTGACGAACATGTAGATCATCTTAGACAAGTTTTCTGTAAAATGCGACAACATGGTGTAAAACTTCGCCCAGCTAAGTGTGAAATATTCAGAAGACAAATTCGTTATCTTGGTAGGCTAGTGTCGAGTGAGGGAGTCCAGGTCGACCCAAAAGATCTCGAAGCGGTGCTTGCTCTGAAAGATAAGAAACCATCTACTGTTGGAGAGCTCAGAACATTGCTCGGTTTTCTCAGTTACTACCGAACATTTATCCAAGACTTCTCGCGACTGGCGAGGCCTTTGTTTGAACTTCTCCAGAGCACGAAAAACACCAACAATGACAACACGAAAACACCAAAGAAGGGTAAAGGACAAATAAAGAAAGGAAATCAAAACCAACTTCCTTCTCGCACACCAATAACCTGGACCACAGAACATCAGGAAATTGTGTCAAAGTTTGTGGACATCTTGACAAGTCCTCCGATTCTCGCCTATCCCAACTTCGATATGCCTTTTGTGTTACACACGGACGCGTCCAATCAAGGCTTGGGAGCTGTCCTGTACCAGAAACAAGAAAACAAGCTCAAAGTGATTGGCTATGGCTCTCGCACTCTTACACCTGCCGAGAAGAACTACCACTTACATTCCGGTAAATTGGAGTTCCTTGCACTCAAATGGGCCATCTGTGATAAGTTTCGTGACTATCTGTATTACTCGCCAACCTTCACTGTATATACAGACAATAATCCATTGACCTATGTCCTAAGTTCAGCAAGGTTAAATGCAGTGGGTCATAGGTGGGTGGGGGAGTTATCAGACTTCCATTTCGACATCAAGTATAGACCAGGGAAGAGAAACGCGGATGCAGATATGTTATCCAGACACCCATTAAATCTCTCACAACAGATAAATGAGTACACTGAGACCGTTTTGCCGGAAGTAGTGTTTGCAGTGTGGCAGGGTAGCAAGGCAACAAAAGATAACGACGTGCCATGGGTGGCTGCACTCCAACTAAGTGCCAATCAAAACGATGAGTCAGTTGAAAATAGTGAGTCAGTTCGTCGAGTCCTGAGCATGACACCCACAGACCTTAAAACAGCTCAACAGGAAGATAAGTCGATCAAAGAAGTCATCTCTCTTAAACTCCAAGGATGGATACCAAATGAGAAAGACAAACGAACAATGAGTCAACAAACAAGGAGACTACTCTATGAGTGGAACAAGTTGATCGTTGAGAATGGACTCTTGTATAGGAAAACGGAACACAACAAACAACTAGTACTTCCAGAACAGTTGAAACCACTTGTGCTAAAGAGTTTACACAACGATATGGGTCATGTTGGTTGCGATAAAGTCACTCATCTCGCTCGTGAACGTTTCTTCTGGCCATACATGCAACAAGACATTGAAGAGTATGTGACCAAGAAATGTCCATGCATCAAACAAAAGCGTCCAAACATTCAACAGAGAGCGCCCATGGGATCAATCACAACCAGTGCACCTTTTGAATTGGTCTCTATTGACTACTTGCATCTTGAACAAAGCAAGGGAGGGTACGAGTACATCCTTGTACTTGAAGATCATTTCACTCGCTTCGCCCAGGCGTATGCCACAAAAAACAAATCAGGAAAAATAGCTGCTGAAAAGATATTCCAAGATTTCATACCACGTTTTGGATATCCGGAAAAGTTACATCACGATCAGGGACGCGAGTTTGAAAACAATCTGTTCCAAAGACTACAAACACTGTCTGGAATCGCACACTCACGAACTACTCCCTATCATCCCCAATGCAACCCAGTGGAGCGTCTAAACCGTACCCTACTCCAAATGCTTCGGACTCTCGAGGAGGAGAAAAAGTGCGAATGGAAAGAACATCTTCCACAAATCGTGCATGCCTACAATTGCACAAGGCACGACTCGACAGGATACTCACCTTTTTTTCTTTTGTACGGCAGAACTCCTCGATTGCCAGTTGATTTATTGTTCAATCAAACAAGCGAAAATGAGAAAAACAACCATCAAACCTATGTGAAAAAGTGGGCTGATCGAATGCGGGTAGCTTATAAAATCGCTTCCGAAAGTAGTCAAAAGTCTTCAAGTAAAGGTAAAAAGCAGTATGACAAACGCCTTAAAGGTGTTGCACTCCAACCAGGTGATAGGGTTCTGGTTAGGAACCTCTCTGAAAGAGGAGGTCCAGGTAAACTACGTTCCTATTGGGAATCGCAGGTTCACCGCATTGTTGAGAGAGTAGGTGAGGGACCAGTGTACAAGGTACAAGCAGAGAGAGGTAGTAAGATCATGCGAGTGCTACATAGGAACCTTTTGTTGCCTGTAAATGATTTACCTTTAGAAGAACTACCTGAAGTCCAAAAACCAAAACAGAAAAGAGACAAAGGAACTGAAAGACAAACAGACAAAGACAAGACTGTAAGTGACAGTTCGGAGGATGAAGAAGAGTATACTTACCGATACAATCTCCGCAGCCAGATTCCTGTTTACAAACTTGTCAATCCTCAGCAAAACGTATCAAAACCACACACTCAGCAACCAATCCCCAGTGTGCCAGTGCGAAATTCACAACCTAAACTCAATGTAGGAGCTCAAGAATTTCACCCACCAGTGAGGCAGGAACCAGTTCAAAGGGGACAGGCTGTTGAGGAATCAGTCATTGAATCACCTGTTCATCAAGAGGATCAAGAACCAATAGAGCAAAACAATGAGAATGTTGAACAACAGGAACAAAGACGAATGGATGAAATGGATGGAAATTACGGAGAACAAGCACAATTAAGAAGGTCACAAAGGGTACCACAACCAGCTGAGAGACTTACTTATGACATATTGGGACAACCATCTTACCTTCCATGGAATGCCAATTTAAGAACTCTCCTTCTTCCAACTAATGTGCCAACACTTCAAAGCTTATTGCCATTTCAATACCCCATTCAAATGCAATCTTATCCACATAACTGGTACACTCTCGTAAATTAAAACTGTAACTTGTGAAATGTCAGGAGACATTTAATTTAAGTGGGGGAGAGTGTAGAGGCCATAGAAAAGTGAGAGTATAAAAATAGACACCCCATTAAAATGTTATTTTTATTATACAGGTCATTTTATTTTATTAGTAATTTATTTTCAATTACTTTTGTAATAAAACTCGTTTGGTTCATTATAACTTAAAGTTATGTGTAATACCTACACTGTCCACTAGATGGAGTATGGCGCTCCGACAGAGTGTAGTAGAGGCACGACCGCAGAAGAAGACTTCCTCTTTCTGTGAGAAGTAAACGCAACTAAGACGTGCTCTCTGTCTACTCTTTTTGTCACAGGTTGGTTATGGTCATAAAACAGACATTTCATGAATATTTTCAGTGTGTAGTTGTAGTTAATATGCTTATGTGTCGGGAGAAGCATAGCGAACTATTGTGTGATTTGTTATTTTGTTAGAAAATGTTCATCTTTGATGCTAACCTGCATAGCTTTGGTCAAGTGTAGGAGACGCAGTGTGGTTACATGTGATCGCCATTTTGTCAGAACCATTTGAGTAGAGTACATACGAACACACTTTTAAGAAACTTTTTTCTATACAATATGTGATTACTGGGGTAATGTAGCATAAATACAATTGTTAAGATATTATTATCTAATACCAGTAGACTATTGTAATATTGTACAGAGTACATAGCAGCTACTTTGAGGCTTGAGCAGCTATTTCATTGTTACTGTTACATGTTAAGAGTTAAAGGCGACATTGTGGATGGGAAGTTATAAATAAATAAATATTTTGAGATTAAAAAGCATAAATATTATAAATACATTAAACACAAGGTAACATGTACACATTTATTTAATTTTTGTGACATTTCTTTTGTTTTTGTAACTTTTTGAGACATTTGTAAATGATATTTACATGGACAGAAAACTATTATTGTAGTTATTTGAGAGAACATGAACATTGCTGTTGTCATGAATGTATATTGTGATAATTGTTGTTGATGATTGAGATTGAAGAAGACTTCCTCTTTCTGTGAGAAGTAAACGCAACTAAGACGTGCTCTCTGTCTACTCTTTTTGTCACAGGCACGTACATACTTCACACAGGCATACACTAATGTTTACTTCCTCGACCCCTAGAGGAGTAACATTGGCATATGTGGTATATCCCATGTTTCTTATGTTCTGTTTATTTTGAAGATGAGCAATATACTAACTAACTACAGATAGATATATAGGTATCTATAGATAGGTACGTACTACGTAGGTAGATATAATAATAATAATAATAATAATAATAATAATAATAATAATAATAATAATAATGAAAGCACACAGAATTACATCTGGTGGGGAAATGTAGCTCTTTACCATGTATTTCACAAGTTTATTCTAATGTATGTTGTGCAAAATCATAAACTAACTATTGTAAAGTAAGTGCATTGGACTGAAAAGTGTAATATTTCTATCTGAAGTGCTTGACTTTTCTACTGCAGCTCCCTCTATTTTCTTTGTTGCCTTCTTCACTTCTTCTGTTTCAAAGATAGACCCCCAAAAAGAAATAAAGAAAAAATGAAAGAGTAAACCTTGAAGGTACTGTCAAAGGTGAGGAAAGCAAATTTTTCAGTTTATTGAAGTGCAGTTCTGGCATGTAATATAATTTCTACTTTTTCTACCTACATTTTAATACACATATGTGTATTAAAATTGACTTTTCAATTTAAAAATTAAAATTGACTTTTCAAAACATTAAGTTTTAATACATTTAAAGGTGATATGGATTTAGCCAACACTGTGATAACACATACAATGTTAGATTGTTATGATTATTTAATTTATTTAACATAACATTAAAGTATGATATCTTGGTATACCATCACAACAAATGGAAATGAACATAAAATCAATGACACAGAGAACAAGGGGAGAAAGAACCTCAAAGAAAATTCATCATAGTGCATTGAGTTCTGTTGCTTACGTGGCATGCACATGGGAGGTAATTAGTTTCAGTCTAGTTTTTTTGAATTTGAGGTTAGAATGGTTCAACAATTTTCACATTAGATTCATATGATGTGAGCTTCAGTTCACTTTTCTGCTAGAAATGTCCTTCAATGACCCACTTTCTAATTTTAGAGACTGGAGCACATTCACATCCTTTATGTTCTCACTTTTTGTGCAGTAGAGAAGTTGAATCAGTTTCTCGCTCTGCTTTATTTATTTATTTATTTATTTTACATATGTATTTATTCTGTTGGAATGAATATTGTGTGTTTTATGTCACCTGTGCCCTGCAGCGTACATGGTCCTTGATCTGTATATACATCTGACTACTTTTTCTCCCATTCCTTGTCCTTTTGAACTGTCTGATGTAAGGAATTCCTCAGAGCTTCCTTCCTGTTTCTTCAAGGGCTTCAGATGAACTCTTCAGGTTTCAAATGACATTTTCTAGACTTGATTTTTCCTTGTCCTTGACCTCATTAATAGATGAGTTGAGATCATCCTGTATAACAGAACTAGGGGGAAGCTGCAGGTTGCAAAGTCATGTGCTTCCCAGTATTATAGAATTTAAAGCCTGGGCTAACCACAGATTTTCAATATTATAATGTACAATTCAGCAACAACTACAAAACCTTTCAATAGCCTTCACTTCCTGATTTCATGTCAGACTATTTAGGCTTAGTTCCTACTAGAAAAAAAGCCTAAACACAAATAAGATAAATACTGAAAAAAATCTACACAACCTTGAACACATTTTTATGACACAAAATGTATTGTGTTTATTTATTTAGAGCTCTGACATGTATGAAAAAAGTTCTTAGATCTTCACTACAAAAAGTATACAAATAAAGTAAAATTGTAGTTAAATGGCAGCAAAGTTAGTATTAGATATGTTATGTTATAGATAATCAGTGTTATACCTGAACGCGTTCATTGAACGATCGTTCACGAACTATATCATATTTTAACGAACGTGAACGACTCGTTCACTTTCGCCAAATGAACGGGAAGTTGTTAACGCGGTTATTCTGGCATTTATTGAACTGCGCTCTTATGTAGTTCATATTTGGTTCTCATCACGTTGTAATTATTGAGTCATATAAGGTATAAAATGGGATCAAAACACAGCATTATCATAGATGTCATTTTTGTATTATTGGACGGGCCGTGGGGGGGGGGCAAGAGCGAGAGAGGGGTGCAGAGTTTTTGGGAGCGGAGAAAAAGAGTTAACTGTACAGAGTGTGACCGGCGACCAGAGCAGGTGTTGTCCCGTTCTTGGAAATGAACATTGAAAACGAAGCTCACTGAAACCACTCCTTGTGTTCTAAGAACCTGCAGAGGGAAGTTAACCCTCGGGTAAGGTATTTACTTCCGCCCTCCTGGGGCGGCATTTCCCCTGATTTTTTGACTACAGGATAACGCCAGAAACGGTTAATAATACGTTTACAATAATAACACAAAAAGAACGAAAAAGTTCATTTTGGGATCCATGAACTTCTAGTTCATAATTTGGAAGAATGAACGATGAACTGAACTAATTCATATTGAGTAACTTGAACTGAACTTTGAACTAGTTCCTAATCAAGGTGAACTTTCCCAACACTGTAGATAATATATAGAAGTAGAAGACCATTTGAATGATATGGGGAGGCTAAGTCACGCCCTTCTACTTCTGGTAGACACGTCCGTTTGACAAGTGCTCTGAAATTCGCATATGATAGCAGTTAAGCAAGGGATAATGTATAATACATTATCTCGCTTATTCTACGGGTTATTACAGCTTATTACTGTCACTACTCTAACAATTTTGGATAAAATAGCGGTTACAACAGAGCGAAAATTTACTTTAAAAGTGGCCGAACTACCTGCGGAGTGATATGGTACCGTGAATCTAAAGTGACAAAACTCGTTGCCATTGGCAGCGGGCGTTCACGGCGCAGCGGGCGTTAAAGAAAAAAAAAATCCGCCCACAGAAGGCTGGGAACGTCAATTCAAATTGAACGGGAACCTTCGCAACGTTCTAGAAGGCCATTGAATAATATGAAATATTTGATGTGGCATAGGCAGACCACCCGTTTTTGATGGGAAGCAAATGTCACCTTAGGTTATATGTGGGCTTGGTAAGAAACTACAATGTGTCGCATATGTGACGTCACTGTAGTCCAAATTATTAACGGGTTTTACTCGCAAATTAACCAGCCGTTAGTTACAGAAGCAGTTGAAACGTACACCAATAATTATAATTTATCATGACGTACAACATATGTGTGACTCAGGGCACATGACAAACCAGATACCATTTTAGCATTTTATTTCCCATTGAATACCATTCATTAATTTTCTGATCTCAGGCCCCATGAACCTCCCTGAAGGGACAGAGACTTAAGCTCCCCATTTGAACTTACTGGGTAGTTTCAAGGGGGTGTCAAGGTTATTTTATATTTTCTCCCACGCCCACTCAGGTCGAAGACTACCCACATGGGCACGTGTATAATTGTGATGTCCCACGATGCAATGCTCTGTACAATTTATTAGTCTCACTTAATTGATTGAATGTAGGTGATATTAACTTTTTTTAGGGCAGTGCTTTATTTACAGAAATATATAACTCACTATCCTAATAGGCTGCCATTAGTGAAAAGGTTGAGAAACACTCATCTGAACAAATAATCCTCTTACATTTTTGCATTAATAAACTCAAATGTTACATTGCAGTTGGTTTCCTCAAATGGTTTTAACTGAACTGAGTTGTCAGATTTCACAATAGAACAGTAACAGTACGCCTTTGCTCTCTGTGATCATGGCAACAAGTAATCAGATGCACAGGTTTTAAATAACAGTAGAAAAACATGTTTTGCCTTTTGTTTTTCTTCATGATTGTTTTCTTATGTGGCTAAAAACAAAATGACAATATAAAAGTTAGGATGCCATCATTCTAGTGTCTGATGATAAAACTATAGTTAATGGGGAAAATTCAACTCTGCACTCACATAATACACCTTTGTATGGGGAACATTAGTTCACTGGAAAAAATCTAAATCTTAACATTTACAATAAGACATAATCACAGAAGGAAAAACTTTTCGGGGAGATATAAAACATTTTTCTAACTTGTTCCACTGGCAAATTTGTTAGTATATATTTTTTTAGCTTGAATTTAAAAATAAATTCTTATATCTCACAAAAAGTTTCTCTTTATGTCTTATTTTAGGTGTGATAAGATATTTTTTCTACAAATGAGAAAATACACTTGGTAAGATTAGGATTTCTTATGTTGGATGAAGCACATCTAGACAGTAGTGTATTTGTTTTCATGTTATCTGTAGCAGGTAGGTTTCAGTGGCATCAGTGATCTTTTACTTCTGGTCGTTGATCTTATGTTTCTTTGTTCGATACACAACATTTAGTTGTGTTTGATTTAACAGGCTCCCAATGTGGTGGTGCACCATCTACCTGTAAAATGCTGGATGGTTGAAGGTCATGCAGTTGTAGTGACACATATTCAGTCCAAAAGTCAAGGTGAACATTTGCAGAAATTAATCTGTCACATGATCCATAATGTGATTAAAAATTTTGACAATCACTGAGTACATAGAACAAATCTGATTAACATACAGTATCTCATCAGTTGCTTTTATAATATTTTCTTGTGACTTTGTGAATACATCTTCATTTCTTATTTACTTTAAAATGATCTCATACATGTTCACATTCTGACAATAGTACCGGTAGGTTAAAAAGTGACAATAAATGTACTTAAATTGTGTGCGTGTGTAAGTCTGCAGTAGTGGATTGTTCTGTTAACCCAGAAGTTGTTAATAAGCACACTTCCTAAGTAAGGTTTAATTAAAAAATACATTTTGTTGGGTTAGTCAAACTATACAAGTGAAGTTTACTTATAAAATGTGATGATAGAGCAATGTAAACTTATATCAAGTTTTAACCGTTCACTAAAAATGTTTAGTTTAAAACTTTTTCATGCAATGTCTTTTTGGCCTATGCAAAGGTACTTTTTATTTGACAATGTTAAATAAAATCATTCATTTAAATCCTAGAATTTTGTGTTTATTAAATGTTTTTATTAACCCAAATTACAATTTTGATTAGAGAAGATTTTGAGTTTGATTAACTTAGAAAATGTTGTTTAATAAATATTGAATTCATGTGATTGAATTTGAAAAATTATTTTACCTTTAAATCTGTTCTAAAATCAATCCTGATATCCAGACATTCAATGGGAATTCCGAGTACAAATAACTTGTCTTTTCAAGTATAATTGACTTGTCTTTTCTAGTACAAGTAACTTGTCTTTTAGTCTTTTCTTCTTAATAAATGTAAGTCCGATACATTTAGCATTAAAGTTTAGCCTACTTAAACCAATTAATTAGTTGACCATTACTCAAATAATTTAAGTGCAATCACTTGCCTCAAATGTTTTAAGTCATCTCTACTCATCCAGCCTTACAAACCTTTAAAACATCTATTAGCTACAGCAGAGCCCCTGCTATCTGTGCAGCCTCAGTGAGAACCTCCCCCGCTCGCTGTCTGTACTCCATAGACAACTCCTTTGCCCTTGTGCCTTCCTTCATGTTCTCCTTCAGGTTCTCATCCAGTCTCTGTTGCTCCTGGTAAGTTTGTACTACTGCCTGGATTTGGTCTGACATCTGATCTTTGCTGCGGAGGAGCCAGGCGATCATCTCTTGAAGAGTCGTACCCTTTGAGATGGTTGCCTTGGCGCACTCTGAAATAGTCTTCAGTTCATCAAGAGCCATTTGTAGGTGGGAGGGCAGTGGCTCATATTCATCATAGGTGCTTTCAGACTCAACTGGAGCTACACAGACGAAGAAGTCGTAGCCCTTCATCTTTAGGGTAACTCTGTATTTGGACCCTGTAATTGCAGTGAGTTGAAGCACAGGATTAAAAAAAAAGGGAAACAGGAAATACAGGCATGTTCTTCTACTGCTATGACGTGTGTATTTGCTGCTGACCATGCTCGTCTCTGATCTTTCTCATACATTCAGCTAAAGCCAGCGGCCCACTGTGTACACAACCACATCTCTGCTGCAGGTTGGAAATGAGTCGGACCATGGTCTCATAGCGATGTTGCTGCTCGTTAAAGGCCTCAGCCACATCCAAAAACCTCTTGTCCAGCTCTGGTACACCTACCCGCCTCATCACCAACCTGCCAGTCCGTCTCACAGTCTCAGTACCTCAGAGGAAAAAAAAAAACCCATATAAGCACTACACAAAAGATTCACACACAAAAAAGCACCTGCTGGGTTGTTGTGATGAAGGTTTTTAATTTTTTTTTTTTTACTGTACAATATTTAAAAAAGAAGTCTTACAAATATCATAATTTTTCTGATGTTGTGTCAAAGCTGTCAGTGTAGTGAAATGTATAAATGTGAGCTGAATTTATTAACGATAAATGTCACTCTCCCATGGTGAAAAAAAATTAACGCCACATAGAAAATGACCCAGTGACAAAAACAAAAAGCACAGTTGTTTTCACCACTGGACACAGCTCTAAATTAAAAGAGTGGATTTAGAGTTTTCTTTCTATGTGTGGGTTTGATTATGAGGCTTATGAAGGTATAACGTTTTTATGTAATATTATTATCTTTGTGACTGATGATCCACAGTTCAGAATAAACTGTGAGAATTCTGACAGGGTTTGGATGATTCCAAACAGATACAGTTGTGTTAATACCTTTACATACCCTGACTGAAAGCACATGGGGCAGTCTTAGATGTTCCAACATGATAATGGCCCAAAACATAAGGACAAATCGACCTGTCATTGGTTACAGCAGTAAAAAGTGAAGGTGAAAGAGTGTCCATCTCACTCTGCTGACCTCAATATCATTGTAGAAGCCATACATTGTCAATGGAGAATTCTTCTTTGTTGGATTTATTTAGACTGGTTACCATGGTGATATGTAGGTTTTGGGTCACATGGGCATAGGGATGACACCCACATGTTATATAGGGAAGTAAATCACCTGCACGGCTGGGAGAAAAAGCCAGTCGAAGTTACTTTCTTTTTACACATTCACAAACAGTGCACGTTTTACCATCATGTGTGTGTGTGTGTGTGTGTGCGTGTGTGTGTGTGCAACATGAGGCCGCCTTAGAAGCTGTACATTAAATTGGATGAAATGTACCTGGACTAAGTGGGTGCTTCTTGGAAAGTGCTGTAGTGCATCACCAATATGCAGGACCTTAACTAGTCTGCCACTCAAGGGACTTTTTAAAAGATCAGGTCACAATAATCACTGAACGTGTTGTTCATACAAGAAAACCCACAATATGAAAGGAACTGAAGGTGTTTTACCAAGAAGAATGAGCAGCTTTAGCATCTGAAAAAATAAAGTGTCTGATCCACAACTACCACAAAAGACTAACATCTGTCACTGATGTTAAAGGAGCCAATACAGAGGATGAAGAACGAGGGTATATAAAATTATGATCAGGGTCATTTGGATAGTTTCTGTTGACAGTGTGATTTAAAAAGAGCAAACATTTGTTTGTTAACAAATAGCTTCATGAAAACAGTAGCCGTGAATTTAAAAAAAACCTTTTCGTATTTGTCATTCAAATTATCTGAAAAAATTACTAAAGAATCAAACATTCTACTAGGGTATGTAAACTTATGAGCACAACTGTATTTAGTTCAACTACTGGCAACACAAATTATACTGAAAATAGAGGTGATTTGTGATTTAACATTGACATGAGTGATATAGCTAAAACGGTCAGTGTAGAGGTACTGTAAGTGAGTGATAAAGTACTGTTCTGTGACCGGGTCTGTCTGGCAGATTCAGCTCCATTCACTTCAGATGGACGAGGCTGCAAGAGGGGCTGCCTCTAAAATAACAACAAGTTATGGAGGAAAATCAGTGTAAAAAACAAAAGCTTCAAAAGGGGGCAAGGCAAGATAAAAACCAAAAAGAATTTGTATGATATTATCCTATTACTATAATATGTAGGACATACTTTTACACCCAAGGCTAAAATGACACAAAAGCTGTTTCAAGAAAAAAACATAATTAAGTAACATGATGGAAGAATACAAAGCATAAATGTAACTTAAAAGGAAACTTTATTGGTGTTTAAACAGTGGAAATGTAACTACAAAAATTAAGATCTATACTCATTCATGGGACATTTATTTTACATTTCACCCACCTAATTTCTGTGTTGGGTCTGGAGTTTAAAAACTTAGGGATGACTGTCTTTTAGAGTTTTAGCAAGAGTTGAGGATTAATCTGGCACTAAAACAACATCCATACATGCAGTCATTCAGAACTTCTTGACGTTGGTCACAAACATGTCTGATTGTTGTGCATCGTTTGTCAGTTATGTTGATTTTATTTTATTTTGGTCTGTTCATATTTGTCCATTTCCGGTTTTATTTTGGGAAGAGGTTTGTCTTCCTGTTGCGTCTGCATTCTGTTGGACTTGTCTGTCTTTCCTGATCCCTCATTGCCTGCACCTGGTGTCCTTGTGTTGATTCCCCACACCTGATTGTACTCCCTCTCACCCTATATATATTGTCCTCTGCCCATGTATCTATTGGCAGTGCATCATTTCTGTCAGGAGGATATAATGTACTCTACACCAGGAGCAAGACCAGTGTTCAAATGCAACAAAAGTGGGCAGGTCTTAAAAAGTAAAGGTATTAAAAACACAATGAGAATATGTGTAAAATAATATGTAGTGGAGTAGAACACTAAAAATAACATTTGTGGTGAAATCATCATGTTTTTCATAGCCACCATTGGTTTTGTAGATCCCTCGTGACACAATTCAGTTATAAAGTCAATATGACATTTTTTCTTTGTTTGTATCCCTACAACAATAACTGTGAGATAATATGTATTTCTATTAAAGGTACAATATAAGTACAGCTGATACTTCTCCACTCCCATGCCCAGTGGGTTTAGACCACTTACATTACCATCCACCTCCTCCCATTACCTGCGGGTTAGTTAAACCAATAGAAATGGGACAATGTGTAAAACTATGCGTGTTAATACCTGTTAAATGTATTTTTAGTCTCAGTATAAAATGTGCGTGACCGAGTACAAACCAAAGGCATACCTCGTTCCTGGAGTTTTCACTCGAGACGCAACAACAGCAGAGAAAACGAATCATTTTGTGCAGCTCTTCTGTCTCACTTAGTTTTCAGGTCAGTAATTTATGACAATGTGTCTATAGTCCGCATTCCACATGACGTCAGAGTCATGCGACTGTTGAAGAATAATAATAGAAAAACTTCCTGGTCATGCAGAAAGACTGATAACAGCCTGACTGACAGGTGCGCCCATAGGTGCAGGTAAACATTGCTGAGTTCACCTGCTGCAGGTATGTGATAGTCAGGGCCGTACAGAGACCTTTGGTGGGGCAGGGGCTATTTTTTTGTAAAAGGGCACGTAAAACTAAATTTATTTAAAACTAAAGTTCAATAGCAACTCAATGAGAGAGAGAGAGAGAGAGAGAGAGAGAGAGAGAGAGAGAGAGATTTCCCTCTTTTGATGCTGCATATTGGTCTTCAAAGCAGCAGTTTTCAGATTGCCATGTTCTTAAAGGGTTCACTGAACATGCGACTCATGAATCCTGGCCGCAATACATTGGGACAATATGCTTTTATACCGATTCAATTCTTTTATGATTTTTTTTTTAGGTGCCAATTCGATTTAAATTGCGATTATTTGTTACTCCTGTTTTTTTCCCAGATTTTTCACGTGCCTTTTAACACCAGGTGAAAAAGCTGAATAATGATGCCTACAGATCACATCAGGAGCCATATTTCCCCCCAAAAATGCACATCATGTCAGTTAAGATTTATCTAGCAGTAATATCTTTGAACTAGAATTTGGGAAGTAAACTGATACATTTATTTGCACACAACACAAATAGGAGCCTTTAAATTAACATGATTCATAATAAAGTGTACTTTAAAGTGTACATGTCTACACACTTTAATTGTTTGTGATCGTTTAACTATATTTATTCAGGAACAACTAATTTTCTTAGTTTTCAGATATCCTGCGCTGTTGGATGCATCAGAGATGTTACAACAAATCGATTTTTTAACAAAAATAGATTTAAAAATCATATAACAAAAAATCCTGAAACATATGTGAATCGATTTTTTTTTATTATCCCACCCCTAGTATTTACATGTAAAATTTTATTTTCTGAATGTATAATTTCACATATGGTCAAGGCCACATTGTAGAGAACTTTGATGTTGGAACTTTTTTTTTTTAATTTTAATTTTTTAATTTTTTTTATTAAATATAAAGAAGCCAAAATAGTCCCTGTCAAAAGGGCACTTTAGGTATCAATCAATAAAGGGGCAAGTGCCAGAGCCCCTGTAGCACCCCTTCTCTGCACGTGTTTGCTGATAGTTATTGCTAAAACAAACAAAACGCTTTGTTCAATAATTCTGCTCCAAACAAATTACTAAGTCGTAAATCATACGAGTCAATTTGGTCATTATTACTGTGTAATTTGTTAGAGTTGCCACCAGGGGGCAACAGCGGACTAATGTCGCCAGTACACTGTAGGAACCAGAGAAGAAGAAAGAGAAGCCCTATTAGTTGTAGAAGAAGAAAAAGAAAGGGACCCTCGTCGAAACAAAGAGGCTACAGAAAGTGAACCGTTGAACTAAAAAGCTAACAGTAAATAAATCAGGTATGACTGGGATGGCTTCACCCGAGAAAGCGTCCAGCTCCAAGAAGAAAAGCGAAAGGAAATGTGTGTCAAAGGAGGAGTACAGACAGCTGTCCAGCATCATGGGGGTCATGAACAACCTGAGGAAACAGGTGAGTGAGTGCGGCTTGGGTGGAACTGGAGCTTTATTATACACACAGCTTTATTATATACACGGACATAGAATTGCATCCTTTTCTCTTCATATATATACTACTGGTGTAATACAAACCTAACAATGGTTCATTCATACACATGCAGTACAACTAGAGGAGCCACTTATCGACTTTGGAGATTAAAACACAAAATATCACACATTTGTTTGTCTTCAAGCCTTTTTAAATGGAAATATGCAAAGATATATTCAACTGTCACTGCAAATGATAAGGGAATATGGATGAAATTACAAGTATGTTAGATATATCCACCTATGAATAGAGATAAAGTATTAGGGGACAACTATGTAAATGTGTGTGATTCAACCTGTCCTAACACTTGACACTGTGTGGTTTGTGCAGGGTACCCTCTGTGATGTGACCCTGATAGTCCAGGGGAAGCACTTTCCTGCACACAGAGTCGTCCTAGCTGCTGCCAGTCACTTCTTCAGCCTCATGTTTACCAGTAAGTGAGCAATGGTTCAACATACCAGAGTGTAATAGACAGTTATACACTTATTTAGTGTCTTGGGGAAATGGCCTATGTTGTTGTGTTCGTAGAGATACAAAACACAAGTTGAGTGATAACTAAATAAGCTCATACTTATAGAGTTTATAAGACTGATTACATCCAGGTATCAGATATCCAGAGCTGTGTAAATACTTCATGATTGTATTTTAGTAGAGGTTACAGTTACTGATCCTGTACTTTTCTTGGATATTTTTCTGCATATTATTATGATGATGTATTGGTGGTGAATTATAAGTCATGATGATTTTTGTCAAAGTCATGTATCTTTTACTTCATTAAGATGTCAACAACACTGATCATTTCGTGTACTCTCACTTGCAGCCAGAATGATAGAGTCCATGTCCCATGAGGTGGAGCTCAGGTGTGCGGAGCCTGAGATCGTTGAGCTATTAATTGAATTTATCTACACAGCACGGTAAAGAAATACTGGCTAAAACTAGAACTAGTAGTACAACATAGAAGTCATCAATCTACATTGATTGTACGTGTAACTGTGGGCTCAAGTACCCGCCCCACTGTATTTTTTAATGGTAAGTTCTGTGTGTTTGTTAAAGGATCTCAGTGAACAGCAGTAACGTCCAGTCTTTGCTTGATGCTGCCAACCAGTACCAGATTGAACCAGTGAAGAAGATGTGTGTGGAGTTCCTCAAAGGACAGATTGATGCAACAAATTGCCTGGGTGAGAACAGCTTTAACATACTTTTGAGTTAATTGTATTTTTACTGAGCTGTTTGATGCACAAGTATCAGTAATTAATTAATAATAACATTTGTAAGGTAAACTTGCGATCCTGCATGTTTAGGTAATAGTTTGGTATGGTGGAAAATATCATGATTTTAGGCCTGCACAATTTTGGCCCTAAATAAAATCAAGATTTTTTTCCCCCTCGAAACTTGATTTTCAATTTCATGTTTTGGATAAAACTACATGTGGATAGCGCTCATGCCTCACAGCATGTTCTAACAGAAGTCGGTGGGGGTGGGAATTGTATGTTCTCCCCGTGTCTTGGTGGATTCTCTCTGGGTACTCTGACTTCCTCCCACCAACCAAAGACTTGCACTGATAAGCTAATTGGTTAATCTAAAATTGCCCATAGGTGTGAATGTGAGAGTAATTGTTTGTCTCTATATATTCAGCCCTGTGTTGAACTGGTGACTTGTCCAGGGTGCACCTTGCCTTCACCCATAAGGAGCTGGGATAGACTCCAGTGACCCCCATGACCCTAGTAAGAATAAATCTGGTTCAGAAAATGAATGAATGACGGATAAGACTACAGAATTCAATATGTCATTTTTGTGTGCAACCTTCAATTCAAGAGCCTGCTCCCCACCTCAAATCTGTAATGGTATCGCAGATTCTCCAAAAATTCTGTGATAGTCCCACAGAAATAATATTAGTGTAAGTCAGTGACAAGCATCAGTCATGCGTGTTTGTAAGATAAGTGATCCCCATGCAGTTTTATTTAAACTAGGGGGTCTGTGCATGGAGGAGGCTGACCCAGGACACGCGGGGGGGATTATATCTCTGGGCTGGCCTGAGCGGGTGAATGTAGCTGGGGAGAGGCTCCTCTGCTGAGGCTGTTATCCCTGTGACCTGAACCCAGAACGGAAAAATGCAGTACAGTATGGATCCATGCGTGGACAATGTAAGATGAGGGATCCTCGTGCAGTTATATTTGAGTTGGGGGATCCGTGCATGGACCACAGCTTACCACTTCTGTAGGCCTATCTTAGATTGGAGGTCTATGGTCATTACACAGATTTCTGTGAAAGAGGAGTTAGGAGGAGGAACAATGGTAGCCCAAAGGTGCATAGGCCAGAGACACAAGCCAGATGAAGGGGTGGGAGTTTATTAGTTAAGCTTCTTCTCACTCCTTTTCAAATGTATATCTTATGTTTAAGTGTTTTGTTTATTTATTGTCTTCTGTTTTGACATTCATATTTGAAATAAGTACATCAGGCATAGAAATCGATTTGATGATTAACCTTTTAAAAAAAAATTAAAAATCATCCTAATTATAATATCTGATTTAAATTTAAAATCTATGAATTGTGCAGCCCTACATGATGTATGTAACTTTTAATCACTAAATCCTTGTCCTGTCCATCTGCAGGTATTTCATCTTTAGCAGACTGTATGGACTGTCCAGAGCTCAAAGCAG
This sequence comes from Siphamia tubifer, assembly GCA_020466265.1. Classification (NCBI taxonomy): domain Eukaryota; kingdom Metazoa; phylum Chordata; class Actinopteri; order Kurtiformes; family Apogonidae; genus Siphamia; species Siphamia tubifer. Next base: position 16,922,134 of record CM035793.1, on the reverse strand, counting down.
CAGCTGAGGACTTTTCCCAGCTCCACTTTACTGAGGTCTATAAACTGGACGAGTTCCTGCAACTGGATGTGCAACAGCTCACATATCTGCTGCACCAGGACAAACTCACAGTCCGTGCTGAGGCCCAGGTAACCTAGTACCGGTATATCTATACAATGATCTGTGATAATGTGTTGGACTCTTCTTGTAGCCTAGCTGTGCTATTTCCATTCATTTCATGTATGGGACAAGTAATGCTTCATAGTATGGGGAGGCAGGCTAAAAGGTCACCTTTCAAATCCCTCTGTATGCAATAGGACGGTACTACAACCAATCGACGTAATCTTTAGGATGACTTAGAGCACCAGAAAGTTCACAGAGGAGTCCAAAGAAAATTACGAATGACTAAACAAAATTGAGGATTATGGAGTTTAATGACTGTTGTTGCTTCTGTAAAAAGAATTTAAACATTGCTGGAGTTTTGTCACATTCTTCACTCATCTTTGATAAAAGGAAATCACCACCCAGTCGGCAGCTATCTATCATCGTTGTTCTTCTGCTTCTATGATTGTTTGGTTGTTTCTCTCCAAATCGTTGCAGCTTTGTTGTCACTTTGTTATGCTCGCCCTCTCACTCTAGACTTCATTGTGATCCATTGGCCAGTTTCAGGAAAATCTAACCAAAAGTTATATTAAGCATAACTAGACTGCCCCCTGTAGCAAATAAGATTTTCTGCTGCTAGGGCTGTCTGGCACAGCGAGGCTAATCTTCTTGTGTAATTTAAGAGGAATTAATCCCTGCTGTCCTATCAGGACAACACTCGCATAATCATTTACCAAAAAAAATGATTTTGGCGTTAACATGGAATTATGAGTCAAGTAATATTAAGCAGTTGGAAATACTAATAAATGTTTTGGTTAGAAAAAGACTATTGGTATGTGTTATTCTGTGAATTTATGATTAACTATTAATATAAATAAAATAATAAGACAGTTTTTCTTGCTAGTAACCACTAGAATATGAGCCACATCTTCTAAAGCTTAGATGTACAAAAGCGGCTGTGGCCTAGATGGCTGGAGAGTTGGATTGTGACTGAAGGGTTGCCGGTTTGATTCCCTGGACTGGCAGAGAGTTGTTGGCTGATTTGCCCTTGAGCAAGATAGTTAATGCCCTTATTCACTCCAGGGTGCCTGATATGGTAAATGCACTCCTCCTACCTTGTGTGTGATGCATAATCTAGTGATGGGTTAAAGGCAGAAGAAAAATGTCAGTGTGCATGTCCCTACTGACAAAAATAAAGCTTCTTCTAATAATCAAAATAGTTTGCATCTATACACCTATTTCCCATTTCATATTCCTACTAGATAGTGTTTTAATGTATAAAATGATGACACAGTTAATGGATATACCTGTGCACCACAGGCTGGTACTGGTCATACAAATATTCAGTCAAGCATACATTGGATTTCATACAAGCAAAGAAAGTTGCCGGGCAAATGTTAACATACAGTAAATGAACAAAAATAAATAACCTATACTCTAAACACAAATGAATAGTACATACACTAATCTAATTGTTTCTATGGTGAAAGTGTTGCCCAATAATTGGAAAACAAAACCTTCATATATGTGGATTTGTTTTGTGTTCAGATATATGACGCTGCTGTGCGCTGGCTGAAGTACGATGTATGTAACAGACAGCAGTACATGGTGGAGGTGCTGGGGTGTGTTCGCTTCCCGTTGGTCTCCAAAACCTTCCTGTCCAAGACTGTGCAGGCTGAGCCTCTTATCCAGGACAACCCACAGTGCCTCAAGATGGTCATCAGTGAGTTGAAACTCTCTCGCTCGCCAGCCAGTAGGCTGTGAGATATTTTGAAGAAACTATTGGTTGGATTTGTTTCAAATTGTATATGTATGTAATGCAATTTGTATGTAATTTTTTTAGTTCTGGAAACTTTAGATTTTTGAATTTTTTGTGAATTTTTGAAATATTACAAATTAGCCTTTATAATGAGCCATGTTTAGATGGCTCATCACATGGATATCAGTATAGTTACTATTGCATAGTGATAGGAAGTCATTTATGGACTTTATTTTGTCGAGTTTTCCCGTGAAAATACCACCCACTTCTATTGGAGTTTGATCTCCTGCATCAAGACCACAGTAATACTTAATAACCTCAGAAATTCAACTTGCTATTAATTTTCCACACAACCTGCTGGTGAGATATAGGGACATCGGTCCTCTTGTTTTGGGGGGGGATTTTCAGCACCAATAACACAAAATTTGCAACATGCTTCAGAAAAATAAATTGGATCTAAAGTCAGTCATTCCAGAAGTGTGATATCTATCTTAATTTAGATGTATAAACATCTACAAAAGTGTATAATTTGTCAAAGGTGGAATGCGTTATCATCTACTGTCCCTCGAGGACCGTGAGGACTTGGGAGAAAGTAGTCGACCACGACGCAAGAAGCACGATTATCGCATCGCTCTATTTGGAGGCTCACAGCCACTGTCCTGCCGCTACTTCAACCCTAAGGTACCTAACCCACTAGAGCAGTGAAGTCCGTGGAGGGCATATATGCATGGATTCATGAACTCTGGCTTGCTTTGTCATTTGGCACTGGTTAAGTTTGAGCTTTCCTTCAGGACTCCAGCTGGACAGATATCCGCTGCCCCTTTGAGAAGCGTCGGGATGCAACAGCTGTCTTCTGGGACAATGTGGTCTACATCCTGGGTGGCTCACAACTCTTCCCCATCAAGCGAATGGACTGTTATAATGTCCTGAAAGACAGCTGGTACTCAAAGCTGGGTCCACCGACACCTCGTGACAGTCTGGCTGCCTGCGCTGCTCAGGGAAAGATCTATACGTCTGGGGGCTCAGAAGTCGGTGAGTAGAGGGGAAGGAGATTGGGGTTCAAAACCTGGGATTAGGATGATTATGTAGCTGCTGGGGGTTTAGTTTAGGTATTTTTTTTCCTTTCATACACTGAGTAAAAGAGACAGAAAAAGAAAATCTATTACACATGGGGAATAAAAAGTAGAGTGCAAGAGAAAATTTAATTAAAACTATAAGCAGTCTCAAAGGCCTTCGCCATCCCTCACGACCGCCTCCCCTGGCGACCGCCTCCCCATGCGACGTCCAAGTCAAATTTGAACCAAATCGGCGTTCATATGCGCAATCAACAGCCATTTTAGTAACGGCGATTTTGTAGGGGGCGCTATAGAGCAAAATCGCAATTTCTATTGACAAACAAGTGTAGGAACAAGAGATGGACGTCTGAGTCAAATTTCAGCATGGACATCTTTAGCTTTTTTGTTCATCATCATATGAATTCACGAGGGCGTGATCTGTCCTAATACAAACTATTTCACCTTTTGTAGGTGGCGCTGTACAACCATTTCTTGATTGACTTTTACAAAACTCTGCCCACAGCCACTGGGGCCCCATCTCTCACCATGCGCCCATGGCTCATGGTTCCTCTCTTTTGAGGAAGCCATTGCTATGATGCTGTGGGCATCACTAAACAAATATGTAAATATTGATAAATATATATATTCAATAATTGAAATCCTTCAAATTGCAATTATGTAATATTACTATGATATAAAATGTCAGTAGGTTCTCATTTCCTTTTCCGTAACTCCCAGCATTCACCTCCTCAATTTTCAGAGGGGCAGAGCGCCAGCCCCTCCGACCCCTTCACGGGGAACCAATTTAGCTCCAGAACCTCACAGGACTTGAACCCACATTCTTCTGTTTCCTACCAAGTGCTCTACCAGCCTGCGCCACCGCAGCTGGTGACTGAGGTGTTTATTTTAAACACTTTAAGTCTACTCTTTGGGTTGTGCCCTTCAAAAAACTCCAACTCACACAGGATTTGAACCCACATTCTTCTGTTATCTATCAAGCATTCTACCAGCCTGAGCCACAGAGGTTGGTGAGAGAAGGAGAAGGGTGAAGAAATTGTGGCAAGTCACGGGTTCCAATCCAGACCAGGACAAAAATAAAGGCATAGTTATCTCTTTATGCCAATCAGCTCACCTGAAGAAATATCGTAATAACAGAATTTTAAAAATGTTTTTTTTTTTTATTAAGTAAGAACTGTGTTCTTTGAAAAGAACATATAAATGTAATTTGCTGATAGTCACAAATGACAGTAACTCAGACATAACTGAAATTTACAATTAAAATACTTGACACAAAATTAATAATGTTTTTGGAGATGGATGAATTCCAATGACAGTGAAAATGGTGACTCAAAATTTAAAAAATATAATCCAAGATCGCGGACTTCCTGTTGGTTTATGTGCGTGGCCATCATTAGGTTTTTTGTTCTTCATCATATAACAAACATTACTAGGGCATGATCTGGCCTAATACAAACTATTTCACCTTTTCTTGGGGCAGCCATTGTAGTAAAAGTACATTTCTAGGGGGCGCTATAGTACAAAATCAGAATGTTTTTAGTTAAATGGATGTAGACCTCAGAGATAGAAGTCTGTGTCAAATTTCAGCCAAATCGGTGTTCCTATGTCCGAGCTGAAGCAATTTACGTAGAGGTAATTTTTCCCGAAATCTTTGCAAAATTTGCAACGGCGTAGCACCAAAACGATGCAACTTTTCCAACTAAATTGGATAACTTTTAATGTCCCCCTTGTCAAGATTGTGTTGACCGATTTTGAGCTCATTTGGCTCAATGGCCAAGGAGGAGATAGACAAATTCCAATGACATCGAAAATGACGACTCAAAATATTTAAAATTTCAATCCAAGATGGCAGACTTTCTGTTTGTTTATGGGCGTGGTCATCATTATTTTTTTTGTTCATCATCATATGACAAACACGTGTACCGATTTTCATAGCTCTAACTTCACTAGGGCATGATCTGGCCTAATACAAACTATTTCACCTTTTCTAGGGGGCGCTGTAGACACATTTCTTTACTGACTTTTATGAAACCTGTAAATACTTGCAATTTGTCACACTTCCGATGTGTGTGTGCAGAATTTGGTGAGTTTTCATACATGTTCAGGGGGTCAAATTAGAGGTCAAAGGGCTGAATCAGAACAAACTGCAAGCAGTATCAATAGGCCTTGCGCCTGACGTGGTACGCGGCGAAGGCCTAATTATTTTTATTTGTTGTGGAAGATGTACAGAATAACCACATTTCTAAGCATTTAGTAATGCTGTGTGTTTGTAGGCAGCTCAGCTCTGGACCTTTTCGAGTGCTACGACACAAGGACAGAGTCATGGCAGGTGAAAAACAGTATGCTGATGGCCCGCTGCAGCCACGGATCAGTGGAGGCCAACGGTCATATTTATGTCTGCGGAGGTACGGTGGGAAACAATGTCTCTGGCAGGGTCCTCAACAACTGTGAGGTCTACGACCCCAGCACGCAACAGTGAGTCACATAAATGCACACAAGAACTCACAGGCTATGTTCAGACTGCAGGCAACTGTGGCCTAAATCAGACTTTTTTTTGCCTATATGTGTCTGTTAAAGGCAGTTTGAACAGCACAAATCACAATTTTTTTTTCCCATATCTGACCCAGAACACCTTCGAATGTGATCCTAAATCTGATGTGTGTAATGTCAGACTGCTTTTATACCCCATAAGTTCTACACTTTGGTTTTTACACAACATAAATGAAAACTAGACTAAAGGGATGATTCCATGAATGATTGCACAACGTGATTTCAATGTATTGTTAATGTTAAATAGGCCAGACAATTGAACTTATGATCCTGTAAAAAATCAGTGTTCTGCAAAGGAATATCTGTAAATATTATGGATTTTTTTCTTTTTCTTTCCCAAAAGCATTAATCCCAAGGCTTCCTGGATGTTAGCTTATTCATGATTCAAGTGTGTAACTTGAATGTAGCATTGTAGCTGTTAGCGTTAGTGTAGGAACATGTACTGTATGTAAACGTCTGACCATGACTGTGTGTGGGTTCTTACTGTATCTTCTGAATGTGTTTTTGTCTTTAGATGGAGGGAGCTATGTGGGATGAGAGAAGCCAGGAAGAACCATGGGCTGGTGGTGGTCAATAACAGGATCTACGCTGTTGGAGGGCAGGGGGCGCTGGGTAATACCATTTAGATAATATGAATAAAGACTGACTCAGAATGTGACAGCACTATTCAGTGTAACAGCTGTGGGTCTTGGTGATAGTAAGAATATACTGGCAGACATTGTGCTTTTGATTAAGAATGGGTGTATATAAAAACTCAATACTGTGCACTTATTCCAGGTGGACTGGATTCAGTGGAGTACTATGACATTGCCACTAATGAGTGGCGAACCGCCTCACCCATGCCGTGGCGGGGTGTAACTGTGAAGTGTGCAGCTGTGGGTGAGGTCATCTATGTGCTGGCAGGGTTTCAAGGAGTGGGGCGCCTCGGCCACGTCTTGGAGTATCACACCGATACTGACAGGTTGGTGTATTTAAGGGAAAATAAACACAAAATTCATAGAATGAGCAAGAAAAAAACATTTAAAATTATTTCCTACTCTTCTCTGCTCCCATTTATACTGTGTTTACCACTGTATGTACCATTTTATTTTTCTTTCTTTATATAACTCTTCTATTCTTTAGATTTATTTATTTAAACCCCCATTAGTTACTCTTCCTGGGGTCAACAACATAAAAAGTCAAGCACCACAATTTGCTCAACAGAGAGGATGTACACACTCAACTCAACACTGAGACACAAAAAACAAAATTCAACAACAAGCACACAATGTGAAAACAATTACACTAACAATACAATTATTAATAAATAAACCCCAAATTAGAAACAAACCAAAAGAGAGTGCCACAAGAAACAGAAGAAAAACAAACCACCTATAAGATGCACAATAGCTCACACAGTTATTCTTGAGTAAATGTGAAAATGCTTAACCTTTCAACAAAATGTTTGAATTTCTGAAATTAAAAGCTGTCATATAAATGATGTTCATATTATATTGTTTTATTATATTTATATATTTGCCTAAATGTTATGTGTACACATACCCCCCCCCCGCGCGCACATTTTAACTGATTTGCCCTATCGCTTCTTGCGAAAACATATTTTTGGTGACTGTGACCTAAACCTATTCACTGAAATATTATTTAATTCAAATTTGATTGATTTTGGTCCAGTAGTTTTTGTGTAAATCTGCTGAGAAATAGACCAATAAACAAACCGACTCAAAAACAATACCCCTCTCCCCTTTGAGGAGTGGGGTAATAAGAGGAAAACGGGAAACTATATGCGGTGTCTCTAAAGGTAAATACACCCTCATACCTGAAAAGGATTATTATTTTATGAATCTGTGGATCTGAAACGTACCATATTTTTGTCTTTTAATGATGGAAAAGGTTCATAGTTTTCTGTGGTTCTTTTATTCAGATATTCTTTTATATTCAGTGTTTCATTTTAGCGCTAAAATGTTTTTTTTTTTCCCCCCTGTGTATTCAGGTGGGTCACTTGTAGCAAAGTGAGAGCATTTCCTGTCACCAGCTGCCTTATCTGTGTGGTGGACACGTGTGGAGTCAATGAGGATGAGGATATGGACCTCATCGACTCTCAGACACATCCTGCACCCGTGGCCTCTTCATCTGCCTCAGCTGCCTCACCATCAGCATCCTCGTAGTACATGAGGACTTTGTCTAAGTTCAGTGAGAACTTAAACTGTGCCAAATATCCTCTTATGTGTAGGAGGACGTAATTACAGAAAAGGTATATGGGTCATTTCGTGTCAAAGCATCCAGACCCTCCTGGATGACCCTCTTAGAAAATTCTCAAAAAATTCACATAGGTTCCTGTTATGGATTTTACCAAGTTTTAGATCAACATCCCTTATAGTTTTGGAATAAAGGCCTTCCAAAATTTGTGGTTTTTTTTTTAATTTTATTTTAACAAAGTTGCAACTTTGACCTTCCACTGCTCCTCTATCATTTGACCTACATATTCAATTTTTGGTCTCCTTTGCTAACATTTGCCCTAGAATCAGAATCTAGGCTCAGATTAGCTCTATATGCCTTGGTTTAGTCACAATATGGCTTCAAATTTGGCAGAATGGCCAAAAATTGCAAAAATTGTGATACCTTTTAAATGCCACAGATCACAAATTTTAAGGAATTGAAGCATTAAACTGTTTTTGTGACTATTCTTTGACATTCCACTGTAATTTTGTTTTCGTTAGGAATGAGAAATAAGACACATTTTTTGGTGTTTCGTTTTTCATTTTCCCCCAAAAAATAGCTGTTTTGTAGGACACAGTTCCCACCATGTGCATAATGGTTCACATCCTTCAAATTTTTATCATCTATTGCTATAGTTGTCTTTGTCATAAAAAATGGCATGGTGTTCAACCTATTTTTTTACTGCAATTTTTTAAAACGTTAACCTTTTTTGCATTGGCATTAATGCAAATTCAGCATTACACAGCATTAATTATCAAATTCAGCTGATTTACCACATTTATTCTCTTGGAAACAGATAAATAAAACACAAAACTACTCCAGGGTAATTTATTAAACAAAATCAGTTTTATTTGAGAATTTAAGATAGTACAAGAGACTCCACATTATAAATTCTTATTGTGATGTAGATATTAAAAAAGTTTGTATTAATTAATTAATTTATTAATTCATTTTATTAATGAATTCCAGTAGAATGACAGTTCCAATAACAAATAGACAACAGTAGCCATACAACTGCATGGCCAAAGTAAATACCCAACTGAATTCTTCCATTTTCTGAAAAACTCTTGAGGAAAAGTATGTACCTTGTGTGTATGATGATGACTGGTACATTGGTAGCATCAAAGATAGGTCTGAAGAACACTCGGATGTACTTGTGACTTTAAAAAAAAAAATCCAAGAACAATCAGATCAGCCAGATCTAGGAACAATGAGTGCGACATACCATCTTAGATGTAATTTGTGTTATTGATGCACCATGTGTTCAGGGCAGAAGTGCTCCATGTTAGCAAATAACTGGTTTTGATCGCTGCAAATTTAAGACACTTTTTGAAGTCAGTTGTTCAGAGAATGTAAGCATTCAGTTTGGTATTTACTTTGGCCATGCGGATTTGTGCTGACTGCTGCCTATTTATGTTTTTACTCCACCAAGGAATGGCGAAGTTATGTTTTTGCTGACTTTATCTCTTTGTTTGTCTGTCTGACTTTTGGCAAGATAAGTCAAAAAGTAATGGATGGATTTGGCTGAAATTTTTAGGAAATGTTGATACTGGCGCAAGAAACACATGATTATATTTTGGTGGTGATCAGTGGAGGTGTGTGTGTGTGTGTGTGTGTGTGTGTGTGTTGGTGGGGCATGTGAGTTTCATTTGTTTGGTCAGGGCAGACCACTACTCACAAAAGTGACAGTAGGTGGGAGTTGATATACCTTGGTGGAGTCTGCGCTCTGAGGGCTTTTCTAGTTGGAACTGTAATTCTATTGTAATTAATTAAGGAGGTGACATAAATAATACAAATTGTGATATCTACATCATACTAAGAATGTATAATATGGAGTCTCTTGTACCATCTTAAATTCTCAAATAAAACTGTGACTGGAGTTGTTTAACAAAAAAATACCCTAAATTTTGGAAGCCTCAAAACTATTAGGGATATCCATCAAAAACTTGGTATTATTTCCATAATAATATAGTCCATAAGAGGAACCTATGTGAATTTTCTGAGAGGGTGACCTGGTAAATGTCTTTCTGGATGCTTTGACACAAAATGACTGATGTAATACTCGTTTTCATGAATGTGTAGACTAAAAATATTTGTTTTCATTACGTTATAGAACAGTTTCTATTGTAGTTCTGCAAACTATTTCTCCTTCCTTCCAGTGTTCAGGTGCATTACTATTGCCCCCTACGTTTTACTGTTGGAGTAGAGGGGCATTAAGTGACAATCTGAAGTAGTTTTTTTAAAAAAAACTGAAACATTATTTAACTCCTCGATCACTATTTTTCCAGAATTGTGATTGTTTTTGATTTTGTAGTTTTTTAGTTGTCTACTACAGCATGTAAAAATGCCTATTTTATTAGTTGAATCTGTCATGTTGTTTATAAGAGAAATGGTCCTCTGTAATGCATATGTTTTTAGAGGATGAATAAATATTTGTTCTCTCTTTAAATGGACTGCACTTAAATAGTGTTTTTCCACCTTCATGGTGCTCAAAGCGCTTTACATTAGCCTCACATTCACACACACCTGTAGGTTTCTAAGGTTCTACCAGTCCTACTGGGAATCTGAGTCAGGATTCAGTCACTGAACCAAGTTGGACATGTGGACAGCCAGAGCCAAGACACGAACTGCCAACCCTTCAATTATTAGATGACCCACTCTACCAACTGGGCCAACGTTTATACATTTGTATTTCATTATTCCCACCACATTTACTAATTCCACTGTGCTGTGAATAGATTCAAGAAGATATTGATTTCCACTTTGAGAGGACTGGATATTCAGTGCCAAGCAGGTTTTATATGGAAAACAAATTATGTAATGCTTGTATTAATCCCAAATCTGGAATCAAGTCTGGAAAACCCATCATACATGAGTGATTTACACATTAAATCTGGATTGTCTTCCAAATCTGTAGGAAATTGGTCACAATGATTTTATGCAACATATGATTTCCTGAGTAATAGCTGACTCAATTCCAAAGAAAATCCCCAAAATGTCCATAAATCCTCTATTACCCAATAGTAAAGAATAGAGATGTGTAAAGATATAGTTGACACCTGTCGTGTGTAATATTGAAGTTACGGTTCAGTAGATTTGGATTTAGACAAATTCCAAAACCATTAACAATACTCTGAGAGCGCAGAGTAACCCCCCCCACCCCCAACCCCAATCACCCCCAAAATGAAATCACTTCTTCCAAACAGATAAACGCTGGCAAAAACATAACCTCCTTGGTGGAGGTAATAAAGACAAAAACCACTGAGATTGATTTATATTTTAATATAGTAAAATTAATATAAAACAGAAATGCACCAAATTCATGGTGGCTGTTAAGGCCTCTGCAATAAATGACAAGTATTCATAGGTCAGATGACATTAGCTGCCCTAGGACTGTGGTCATCAGATGATAGAAACAGTGATGGGTAAACGGACATCAGCAGGTTAATGACTGATATAACAAGTGCAGATAAAACAGACTGTAAACAGCATAACCATTTAAAAAGCTTTCAGAAGTTGCATAAAAATGATGGTACTTTGAAAAGCTAGTCAGATATAACCTTAGAAAATGTAATGAAAAGCAGATAGTGGTTAAAATAATGTAATATACCTGTAAATGTGGTAACTATTAAGACAGTTATGGGGAAGTCCAGTGTCCTGCATGTTTTAGATGTTTCCTTCTTCCATCACACCTGGAAGCCATTACATCATTATCAGGCTTCTATAGAGCTGGATGATGAGCTGATCATTAATTGAATCAGGTGTGATGGAAGAGGGAAATGTCTGAAACAGGGGTGCCCAATCCTGGTCCTCGAGAGATACGTATTCCTCTCATCAAGTTCTGCAGAAGCCTGATAATGACCGTCAGGTGTGTTGGAAGAGGGACACATCTAAAACATGCAGGATAGTAGCTGTCAAGGACCAGGATTGGGCACCCTTGGTCTAAAACATGCACGATTCCGGCCCCCCGAGGGCTGCAGTTGTGCACCCCTGCATTAAGATGTTCTTATTTGACAGGACTACTTCCCCTGAGTGTACTGGAATGTGGTCTTCATTTGGACCCGAATTAAAGCTACACCTATTGATCTGGCATGTTGCACAGCCCTGCCCACTGCCTGAACTCTGATGCTCCCTTCCTCACATAAAAACATAAAACACACAGTCTGCTCTGGTGTGACCGTGGACCCCTTCCTCAGCAATCAAATACACTATCATCAACCTGCCGGACTCCTTTATCATTAGGAGACCCTGTGTTTAAGGGTCTGGTCTGTGGATCCTGGTCTTATCACACTAAATTCTCCCACAGAGGCATAACTGTACCGTACTGCGAGTGCCTGGACTCTGCACAATGTCCGTGGACATTAGGGGTCTACATTGTGTGACAGTAAAGCTGAATCCCAATTCACCCCTTACCCCTACTCCTCTGTTTTGTGTGTACAGGTGAAGGGGTAGTGTTGTCCTAATTCTCAGTTAGACAGCTGAAGAGCTAAAGCAGGGGCTGTATGGTCCTCAAAACATAGATTTTCCAGGTCCCCACTATGAACGGAGGGCTATGAGAAAACTTCTAGAATTCTGTTCAAATCATCGGCAAGATGAAAGTAAACACAGCAAGAAAGCGCTGATGTGCGTAAAATAAACATATATTCTTCATAAACAGAATGTGGTTTTATAGTTGATAGCTGCAAAAAGATGCCCAAAGCCCCTGGAACAGAGATGCTTACAGCTACTGCTGGCATGAAGAAATACTTTCAGAAACAAAGTTTTCACATCTGTTAATAACGGCATCGATGACAGCTGATGACGTAAGAGATCTCCAAGGTTTGTCCCATTTCATAGGGGGATGTTACAACCCCTTCCCCTTGTAACTACATTTCAAGGAGTAGTATATGGACTGCACTTACATAGAACTTTTCCACCTTCATGATGCTCAAAGTGCCTCACATTAACCTCACACACCATTCACCAGTAGGGTTCTAAGGTTCTGCCAGACCTGCTTGGAGCCTAACTTAGGGTTCAGAGTTTTGCCCAAGGACACTTCGACACGTGGACAGCCAAAGCTGCAAACCACTGACCCTTCAGTCACTGGACGACCCCGCTCTACCAACTGGGCTATAGTCATCCCTAGTACCAAGGAAGGGCTAAGGGGTAGGTGCTAAGGCAAGTATGGGTAAACTATTTCACAAAGTGGCTGCAGGTTTTTGTTCCAACCAAGAGTACAAAGTTTGACCAGTCAACTCTCTGAAGACTGAGGTCAGTTGTATAATTGAATCAAGTCTGGTGTGGTGCTGCTTGGTTGGAACAAAAACCTGCAGCCACACTAACCCTTTGGGAATGGTTTTCCCATGCCTGTGCTAAGGGGTGAATTGGGATTAGGCCCATCTACATGTATACAGAGTCTACTTGGTCATAAAAATTGAGCTTTGGGTGGATGTGTCTGTGGTGTCAAATACACTCAACTCCTGGACTTTAGCACCAATCCTTCTTTCACTGGACTCTGACTGCTACGATCGCTGTTTTCTGTTTGTTCCCCTTGTTTGTTGTTTCTGTCAATAAATCAGTTTTTTTCTCCCTTCAGTACCACAGTGCATTTGAGTCCTATCAATTCATACTGTAGCCCTCGACAGGAGGAGCAGCGCATGTGAAACGTCAGATTCAAAGGGACCGGTAGCAAGATGGAAGTGTAACGGAGGACTGACAGGAGGCTCAGTCAATTGTTTTCTACAGGCCAAATAAAATGATCAGTCAGACTTTTATAGAAAATATATGAAATGTAAACATTCTGGTGTTTCTTTGAATTTTTTGTTTGCTATATTCTTATGAGTATTTTAAAGTTACAAAAAAAAAATGTGTGAAAATGTCAGGTCGTACAATATCAGTTTAAGTATTTGATATTAACCAGTTTCTTTCTGTTTTACCACCAGTCATTATCAAACTCTTCGTCACTCATTAGGAGTGCAAATCTGTTGTTTATCTCTTCAACACTGCTCCCTCCTCTCCAAGCTTCTCTTCCACCTCTGCCTCTTCCTCGTCCTCTTCCTCTTCCTCTTCCCCTCCTCCCGCGACCTCCACCTCTATTCCCCCTCCCCGATGCAGAGGAAGATGGATGGCCTTTAAAGCTGCACTTCGTCACGGCATTTAACAGTGATAAATAAAGCTGTGTAGACAACGGACCTCCAGTCAGGAGGGTCTCAGCAGATCCCCCTCCTTTAAGATACCGGAGGAGGCCGTGCACCAAGGTACCACTATAGACCCTGAGAGACACACACAAAGCAACCAGGAGGATAAACAGGCTTCCAAAGGTCCTTATAAACATGGAAACCACTATATTGCTTTGTAGTTTAGGAATAATCAGTTGTTACATATGATGAGATTCAGGATGACTGATGATTAATACATTTCATTTGAACCAAGTCACAAATTATGTTGGTAAGATTGATGAAGGAGTTTAAATACTTTAGTTAAATTTAGGGTCAGTAAAAAAATCTGTTTTATGTTATAATAGTCCCCGTGAGGTGGGAAAAGCAAAAAAATATTGTTTTTATTGTGGTTTTTGTAGTGTGACCAACAAAGGGTTAACATCAACCAACAACACTCTGTTCACTCTGGCACAGCTGTAGTATTTACTATTAAGAAACTCTGCCCCCCTTGCACACATTTGACCTGATTTGCCCCATCTCTTATCTGTGTGAAAACACATTTTTGATAACTGTGACTGTGACCTTTGACCTACATTCACCAAAATTTAATGAAATCTGTTCTGGACCACCTTGGATATTTTCTGAACATTTCATGAAAACTGGTCTAGTAGTTTTTGAGTAAAGCTGCTTAAAAACATATAAATCAACAAACAGACAGACATGCAAACTGACTCAAACACAAAATAAACAACAGCACTTTGACAAGGAGGAAGTGTTGTCATATTTTAGACAGGATGGGAGACATTGCATTTACCAATGACCACTGGTTTAAGAAATGAGAAGCTATTGATTGCATCAGTTAAAGCAAAAGTATCCAATCCTGCTCCTCAACCACCACTATCCTTCATGTTTTAGATCACAGGTGTCAAACATGAGGCCCGGGGGCCAAATGCGACCCGCCAAAGGTTCCAGTCTGGCCCCTGGTATGAATGTATGAAATGCAATAATTACATTGAAGATAATTAACAATCAAGGAAGTTCAAATCATTTATCATTCATGTCAATTCAATCTAAAGCGGATGAGATTAGTAAAATACTGTCATAAAATAATGGATTTTTAAACTAATTTTCCTATCTATTTTACTGTAAAATAAAGTAGAAAAAAGACTAGCCTTTTACAAAAAAATTGTGAATAACCTGAAATATTTGTGGAATTTTACAAATATTCAGCCTGTTACTAAATGTTGTGTATATCTGTACGTCGACTGTGATCTGTGTTATGACGCATGTGTATAAATGACAAACTAAAGCATAATATCGTCAACATTGCACTTATTTTTCTTAACAACTTTTAACGTGTTTTTTATTTTTAATCACTGCTGTTATTACCTGGTGAAAGGCTTTAAACCATCTGAAGAAGTTCTCCTAATGACATCAGGCACAGGCCTCTTCTGACAGTGTTTTAGTCCAAGCTGAAAACATATTTGTTCAACTAGAAACTGAAAGGGTTCTTTTTGTATTCTTCTCTTTTACTTTATTTTAGTTTATTATTTTATTTGCTTTATATTTATGTTTGAATAGTAATTGTGTGTTTTCAACCTGTCTCTTTTCCATTTTTGTAAAGTACTGTGAGTTGCCCTGTGTATGAATTGTGCTGTATGATTGTGCTCTATAGTTGGTACCTTTTTAACAAGCTGTGAATAATATTTTGGTTCGTGTAGTGGATCTGTGGATCCCTATTACATTTCTTCCTTTGGTGTGTCTCACCCTGACAGATGGGGCTCAGGCAGTGGCAGCAGTAGCAGCTGATTGAGACACAGTGTTGTCCAGAGGCAGGCCTGCCACTGGCTCAAACTATGAGCGTCTCCCACATCCAAGCCCCTTCTCTCCCCCGGCCGCACACGCTGGCGATCCATCCCTGTCCACACGTTGCGTTCTGCATCCCAGTGTAGCTGCTGGCCTGAATAGATGCAAAACAGTAGTACGTACATTTTAGACCAGAGGAATTATTACCTCAACACCTGAAGGTTAGGCAAGGGGAATTGTTTTTGCTTCAGTTTGTTTATTTCTTTGATGGTTTCTTAACACTAGCAGCAAAACTATTCAATTCATACCAAACTAGGTTTATAGATTAGTAATGATCCAGAATAGATGCCATTACATTTTGGAACAGTAACATCAAAGTCATTTTTTTTTTCATTATGTTTTCAAATCCTCCTATTTACATATAATATCCAAAATCTGTGTGAGGGATGGGATTTGTTATGCCTGGCACCACCTATTGAGCATTGCTTGTTTTTCTACTGAGGATACATTATACTACAATGTTCCCTCTCTATAACATGGTTCACTTTTTGCAGCCTCACTGCAATAAAGCAAGCAATTTTGCTTGCTTTATTTATTTATTTTTAAATAATGTATGAACTCTGTTCTGTGTGTTCTTGACCAGCAGAAGCATGAACTGAGGCTTTAGCTGTGGAGCCGGGGCTTGAATGAATGTTAATGCCTGTCTGTCAAAAGTGTATAAAGTGTGTGTTGAGGAGCTATACAGCCACATATGTAATAACTGTAAAAAATAAAGCTGAATACTTTTCAGATTTTTCCTATTGCTGGTTATTTTTAGAACATAACCCCTGCAATAGACAAGAGACCACTGTAATAGGAAGTGGCCAGAGAACAAAAGCCATGGGATCTTATAGATTTTAATTTTTTAAATTATTATTTCCATTTAGTATTTTTAAAATTGGTCAGTTTCAGTATTTTATCATGAGGAATTGAGTAATATGTTTTTATCTTAATGCAGTTTTATTCGACACATTAATTATTAACATTATTAAACCCACAGCTGCAGTTTTATTGTAAATTTTCACTAACTGTAACAAATGTGAATCCCAAATATTACTGACCAGAGAGTTGGCGCTGGTGAGTTTGAGCTGGCTGAAGATTCTGGGACAGTTCTCCATACACCAAACCCAGAAGCAGAGCAAAGAGCTGAAACTGTGAGGGTTTTGGTTGAGACTCCCGCAGCCAGAAGCCTGTTACTGCCACAGCCAGCCTGAGGTGAAGAGGAATAGGAGCCAGAACAGACTCTGTCACACCGACCACTTCAAACAGAGCGCCAAGACGTACCGCTGGAGGAGCCTGAACAGATAAGACGGGGCAGCAATAATGGACTTTTTATAGATTTAAAAAAGGGAGTATGAATAGTAGCAGTGAATAAAAGACAAAAATAATAATAAAAAAATAATAATAAACTAAGATAGAAAGGAAATTACCAGGTATCATTGTGTAACCCAGTGCTTGAATACCACCATTACTCTTTTTGCATTTACCTGTCCTATTGCATCCAGATGTAGTGGATTTCTGAGCTGAACTGCCACCACTTGGATTTTCTTCAGGCCCAGATCCAGACGGTCATACTCCTCCACACACATGGAGGTGTCATAGCCCTGAGCCTGTCCTGGCGAAGCTACATTTTCCCACTGTTGTGGAGGCAGAATTTGGTCCTGCCACCAACCCCCTGCATTTACATTTACACTACCTCCCCCTCTTCTGCCTCCTGGACCCCTTCTGCCTCTCATACCCTGTGGTTGAACAGGATCTCCGCGTCCCTGTGTTAACGGTCTGTCTTCACCCCTCCCTTGATTCAGGTGGTCCTGACCATTCTGTAGTAATATCCCATACATAGCTTGGCGTATTGCTCTAGCACAACAATGGCTACTTGGTAGCTTGCTGTTCTCCACCTGTGGGATAAGAAAGACCCTATGCATCATCAAAGCATCCACAACCAAAGGAGACAACATCCCCTGAGTAGCAGCATGCAAAAGGCACTCTGGTAGTATACTAAGCCTTGAGGTCAACCCTCTTAAAACTACTTCACCTCCAGAGAAACAGTGAGCTAAAGAGCTCTGAGAAGAAATGTTGTAATCTTGCATACCAGCCCACAGGTGTGAACTAAGGACAATCCCCTGCCCCCTTCTGTTTCGACCTTGCCTATCTCTACCTTTGTCCTCCCCCATAAACATGCTGACTTCATCCAGGGCCTCTTTTGGACCTGAAAAGGCAGACAACCAGATCAGGATCATCTCGATGCGGGATGGTGACCCACCTCTGGCCCTGCCACCACGTCCCTGTCGTCCCTGTACAGTCGCATCTATTGTAGCAAGGAAGGTTTCAACATCTTTTGGAGGGCTATAATCATTCCCATTAAGGACTGCACACAAGGGCAATAAATTCCGGTTCATGTTCCCAAACCACGTGCAGAGTCCACTGACGGTGTAACATCGAGCTGAGATGTAACGGTGAGAGGCTTTACCATTAAGGTTGGTCCAGTGGAAAAAATTGAGTGGCAAGTATCCACCTACAAGAATGGGCAGCAAGAGATATTCAGTACAATGTGCAATTAACTCGCGGCAAAATTAACACGTCAAATGGTCAGTGTGTGATATTAAGTGGCATGTTGTGGCAAGTGTGCCATAATTTAATATAATTATCATGTAATTATTATTAATTACTTGAAATAATTATTTAATATAATCATGATAACTGTCTCCAACTGTCTCAAACTTTCAGGAATAACTTATTTTTTTGGTCTTTACTTCAACATCACTCTGTTAAATTATCAACTTGCTTCAGTCATATATTATCTATAGTATTGACTTTTTATCAACAAAAGACAAACAAATCTAGTTCATTTGGCATATTTGCAAATTCTGTAACAGTAAAGATTCATTGTCAGAAATGAGTGATTAAACTATGATTAGGTTTAGACCACAGCAGTGGCATAAGGTTAACTGAAAAGAAATTAATATTGTGAATTACAATCATTTGTAGGACAGATTATCACCAGTTCTAATTTAAATACAGTTGCAGCCCTATCTAAGAAACTGCAACCAACTGAAGATCCTACACCTCCCTTCCCTCTACTCTGCAGATAAGCAGTATCTTATCTGTCTGGTAGTTTCATTAAAAATATTTTCACACACTTTAAGTCTAAATGTTCCCTCCGAGTGATTCTAAGGTCATGAAAACACATGTATTACTTTTTTTTTGTGATTACACATATAGGAAAATGTAATTATGAATAGTATACTCAATTTCTGCAAACAAATCCTAAAATTCAAATTTCAATTTAAATTTTTTTTTAATATTATCATAATATTGTCATTACCCCACCTGGCAAGTCAAAGATGTAAAAGTCACTGTCATTGCTCAGAACGGGGCACTTCCACTGCCGAGCCAAACATGCAATCTCCCAGTCTGCTTCAGCTGGACACTGGACCACAGGGATACCTAACTGCTGGAGAACCTGAATGAAAACAACCCTTGTGAGAATTGGGAGAATTGCGCCATGGCGACCGTGACAGAGACTATCCGCTTCCTTTATCTTGGACTGCAGACGCTGTCGTACAGTGGTAAGCTTCTTGTCACTGGGGTCCAACCCTTAGAATCATAAAAAAGAAAAACAAGTCTACTATTAATGTCAATGAGGAGTGGGTTTTCAAAGGTGGATATAATGATGACAATTTGGAGCAGGAAAAAACACAACAGCTGACTTTACAGCTTTTAACTCAAGAGTCTGAAGCCTTCTTACCTCCATCCAGAACCACATATGGCTGGATGTTACAGGCTGCCAATGCAGAGAAGAACTGGGTGAGAATGGAAGTGAAGGCATCATAGTCTCCTCCATGACCCTGGTCCAAACCACTGTTAAAGTAGAGGCGGAAATACAAACTGCAGCCATCAACTACCAGACGACTGTCCCTGAACTTCACATCTGGGAGGAGGTTTCTGTTCCCCTCAACAAAGGTTGTCAGACCATGGACACCCATGGGAACATCAGGGCCTTAAAACATATGAATTGAGAAGAGGAATTAGTCACTTTTACAACCAGCTAGTATTGTTAACAACTTGATCATTACGCAGTTATTTATTATTGTAAAACATGCAATAAACATCTCAAAATGACTAAATCGCAGTTCCTCAGTCGGTTAGCAGTTAGCTGTTTGGTTTAAAAAAAAAACATTTCCGACATTGCTGTTTTCTTTTGCGAAACTGACACAACAGAGAACACTGCAATAAAAACCTTGCGACTGCAATCCACTTTACGTAATCTTTTACCGAGCAAATATGTTCATACGTGTATATAGAACAGACAGCATTTTAAGAACAGTTGTGCATAGAACAATTAAAATACATGAGCATTTAGCTACTGACCAGGTTCACTTCACTTCTGCAGACTTGACATGCGCTGTCATTTAGTTCAGAGCAACTCCGTTAAACTTCAAAATAAGAGTCCTAGTCTGCAACATTGGTGTTTATTGTTTGTTTCAAATAATATTTGCAATGTTTAAAAATATATTAATATATTATTATATATTATAATATATTAATAAGAGAAAAAAAACATTGACATGCATTTGAAACGAAATATGATGAATAAAACACAATGCCAAAAACTGTCCAAACTCTTAAGTCCGCCTCCGCTAATCGCGTTGCATCTCGCGAGGAAACACGAGAACGTGAAGGCTAGCAGGCGCGCTAGCCAGTTTTGTTCTCCCGTTTGAGATTAATCTCGTTTTTATAATGACCACAATGTCTGGAGGAACAAACCTCGGAATGTCCGGGGCAGGTCAGGCTAGCTCCGCAACGGCTGCACACAGGAAAAAAGACAGCAGTCCATCCGCAAGGTTCTGGGAGAGTCCGGACACTTTAGCCCAGCTGGAGGTGGTGCGACAGTGG
Source organism: Siphamia tubifer (assembly GCA_020466265.1). Taxonomy (NCBI): domain Eukaryota; kingdom Metazoa; phylum Chordata; class Actinopteri; order Kurtiformes; family Apogonidae; genus Siphamia; species Siphamia tubifer. Next base: position 16,901,576 of record CM035793.1, on the reverse strand, counting down.
ATCGGGAAGCACTACAAAAAGGTAGTTGGGTGACTAGGAAGCTAGCCAACAAGCTAGCCGCCCCCTCGTAGCTTACTGCATGACACTGTAAACAAAAGTCTCATGCTGAAAACGCTGCCTTCATATTGCATATCAAGTCATATCCGCCTAAGATAACGATTGCTTGACTTACCATTTATTAATAAAGTGCAAAATGAAGTGCACTAAGATAAATCATGCTGTCCAGCCGGCTTAAGCACAACAGAATAACACAACTACAACTAGACAACAACTGGAATAACAAAAATATAGCTGTGTATAGGCTTAACGTCTGTATATGATGAAACATTTCTATAATTAAGATTCATAATATGGATATTTGTGTTTGTTTTGTCAGTATGTATTGGTGGATGCTCCATCATGCCAGGCTCTTGCTGCAGTCACCCTCCAGCTCTTACAGTTTCAAGAGGATGCTTTTGGTAGACAGGCTACCAATCCTGCTCTCACCAAACTTCCCGTGAGTTCATATTTCAATGTTTTGTTGTTTAATTGTCACAGTTAGCGTAGAGTGTTCCTAATACGTGATATCTGTTGATACCAGTTAGGAACTTTCATTCAGTTGATATCATTAGATTGAAGAATGATATTAAAAAAAGAGTATAAACACATAGTGGATAAGGAAAGCCTGGCAATGAATTGAATCAATTCCACAATGAAAAGGACATGTAATACAAGCAATTTTATTGCTAATGGCTCTCAGAAGAAATAGGAAAAATTTAGGTTAATCTCGTAAGACACATTAGAAGCATGCAACGACTTTTTCACTTACGCTTTTCTGCAGGCCAATTGCTTCCTTGACCTGCGGGGAGGTGGAGGACTTTGCCACATGCTTGGGACTGCCTATAAATTCAAGGCTGAACAAGGCTGGTGAGCTACAGATTTTTGATATCTTAGTGTTTTACTATGTTACTCTTGAACAAGTTTCTGCATCACTTTTTGATATGTCCTTAATTTTTTTATAATTCTGTTTTTCTTCCTGCTATAGGCGACGTTTTGATTTACAGAATCCCTCAAGAACTGAAAGAAATGTGGAAATGTTTAGCACTATAGAAAGAGCACTGATTCAGGTGACCAAGACATACATATATTTACACAAGTGCATGAAGAAACAAGCCTATTAAAAGCACTCATCTGATGATCTTCTACTTGTGTTTTCTGTGTCCATAGAACAATTGTATGTCATTGCCTGTTGTATATCTGGACCCTACATTGGATCAGGAGCTGGCTAACAGGCTGAGTGGTATAGTCACAAAACATCAGGTATAGTGATGAGTGGATAGAAGGATAAACTGACAAAAAATTTAAGTATTATGAAACCCAGTGTAGTTAAGTTATTGTCCTGCTAAGTAACATGATTGTGCTTCTACAGGGAACACTTACCGATGACCGAACACTTGCTAGTCATCACATATACCCCTCACCTGCTTCTACAGAAGAAGGTCAGTCAGAGTTTGTAGCTTGGATTATCTTTTGTAAGTGGATGGTACTTTATTTTTACATTGCATCTATTTTCAGATGAATGGATGCGTCCTGTGATGCGGAAAGACAAGCATGTCTTGGTACACTGGGGCATGCACCCTGACAGGTGGAGTATAAGAAAATACACAAACACTGAGGTTCACACATTAACAGACTGTTTTAACAAGAGTTCTCATGTTGTCCACAGTTATGACAGCTGGTTGTCTTCAAATGATGTTGAAGGAGAAGTTGAAGAACTTCTTAATCCAGAGAGACCCTGGAGGGTGAGTACGCATGTCAGGGTTTCTCTGGGTCCTTAAAAACTCTATAATCCATTCATCTAAATTTTAATTCTTAAAATGTCTTAAATATATTTTGGAATGTGGTAAAATTTTGTTTGGATTTAGAGCTTTGTGTTAGCCTTATGAAGCCCTCTGTCCCCTCTATGCTAGAATCACATAAAGCTACCTTTAAAAACGTATTAGTAAATGTCTACCATTGATCACTATCAACAAATTGTTGAATCCCATTCATAATGACCTTGAAAAGTCTTTAAAGTTGGCTCTCTTCATACTACAGTTAATTTCTAACTCCATCCATTGTTGACTATTTTACACAAACTAAAATTTAGAATGAAAATGATTACCATTTATTATAATAAAAAAAATAAATGCTATAAATATAAACTGCATAACACTGGGGTATAATGCTGAAGCCTTTTTCCATCAAAGTCAGTTGTTAATTGTTTCACATGATGTGGTGTGAACCAGTACACATATGCTCACACGCGTATATATGTAATGATGTGGATGTCATTTTGGTCCAGGTTCATGCTAGTTGGGTTCTCGACACGGATACTTTCAATGAATGGATGAATGAGGAGGATTATTGTGTGGATGAGAGAAACGTTCCTGTTATTCTCCGCCAGCGTATTCATCTCAAAGACGACCAGGTATGTTGGAAGCTGTGCTGCAAGTTGTTCCTTTTATTAATATACAGTTTTAGTGGATTTAATTAGTCATTGTTATGTTTTATTATTAGTGTGCTGATAATTATTGATGCTTTCTAAATTCAAAACTGTACATATTGTTGGCAGTAATGTGTCACAGAGCTTAAAGGCTCATATTTTGCTTTGTAAAAATAGAATTCTACATTTTACATGAAAAATTCTACTTCGGTCTGAATTCATTGTTAATTTAACTCGACAGGTCCATCTTCAACCCTATCTGAGTTGTTTTGAGCGCTGACCCTTTAAATGCACATGAGTGACTTCACCATGCTGCGATGTTTCTCTGTATGTCATGATATAACTAGTTATTAGCGGTGCAAGAAAAATCGTTTTACATATGTATCAGGAGTTTTTGTTTTACAATTTTTAAATGGATTTTTTTGTTCATAAATGGATTTTTTCCCATATTTAAATGATGCATTTTAAGCCTGGTGGGGATAAAATTACTACTTGTAAAGACCATAGACGACTGTATGAGTCACTCAGATGTATGATATGCTTCATAGAATACACAGAAACACAGAGACAACAGCTAGCTTATTATCATATTAGCTTCAGCAACACACCAGAGTTAAACAGCATTAACAAATGCGCAGACAAACAATGCACTATGCTAATATTTATTCCAACTTTATTGTGTTATTAATCTCACGTTGTGGCATTTACACAGTAATAAACCAGGAGTATATGAATTAGAGTTGAGAAAAAGAGGCTGCTTAGCGACAACACAGCGGCTAATTCTAAACATGGAGGTGGTGTGTTCAGGACCGTCGTAACACCTCTGATGCGTTCAACAGTGCAGGATGTCTGAAAACTTAGAGAGAATTAGTTGTTCCTGAATAAATATAGTTAAACAATTAAAGTGTGTGGGCTTTCTAACAGAAGGGAAGAGCAGAGCTGGACATGTACACTTTATTATGAAGTATGTTAATTTAAAGGCTCCTATTTGTATTGTGTGCAAATAAATGTAGCAGTTTACTTCCCAAAGTCTGGTTCAAATATATTACTGCTGAATAAATCTGAACTGACTCACATATGATGTGCATTTTTTTTAAGAAATATGGCTCCTGATATGATCTGTCGACATAATCATTCAGCTTTTTTTTTTACCTGGTTTGGTGTTAAAAAGGCAAATGAAAAATTGGTAATATTGGGAATATCGAAAAATCGCAATTTAAATCAAATCAACACCCAAAAAATGGTAAAAGAATCGAATCAGCATAAAACATATCTTCCCAGCCCTACTAGTTATAGACGCAACAAATTAAGAAGGAATTAAGACAGGCTGTAGAAATACTTAATTTTTGCCAAAAATATATAGAGATAACTTTGCAGTACCTGGAGAGTTCAATTTTAGACTTTTTTTTAAATTATTGGGGTCCAAACACAAAATAAAAAAAAATGTGGGTTTAGCAAATTATGAACTCTTTAAACTTTTTAATCGGCTCTCTGTTTCAGGACTCAAAATCCACCCCCTCCAAAAAGAGAAGACGTTCCCCCTCTCCTCCCTCATCTGAAGGCAGAAAGAAAGGGAAAAAAGGGTAAAAACCATCATTTTATTGAATGTTTTTTATTTATATCTTTATTTAGCTGGGACTGTCCACATTAATGAACACATTTATACTGTCCATTTCAGTATAAACCTAAATATTCCAGCGTTGGCATCAGTGCTAAATTTCATCTGCAGTCCCCACTTAATAAACTAATAAGAGTGATCCATGCAATGAAAGCAATATATAGTCATCATTTATTCTTTTGGTTTTACATTTTATTGCATGATTTTCTCTTGAATATATGCACAGACGAAGACGTGGACAGCAGGAGGAAGAACCAGAGGAGGATTTGACCAAAGACATGGAGGATCCTACTCCTGTCCCTAACATGGAGGAAGTCATACTACCCAAAAATGGTAAAACATACACACAGTATCTATAAAACCTATCAATACAGGAAATAATCAAGTAAAATGATTTTTGATCTCATTATTTCTCTTTATAGTCAACTTAAAGAAGGACAGTGAGAATACACCTGTCAAAGGAGGGACCATGGCTGACTTGGGTAAGTTTGTGTATATTTGTAGTTCAAATATTTTCTGGCAGAATTTAGAATATGTAAATATTTGCAACAATAAAAGTGTTGCATTCAGTATTTATCTTGAAATGTAATTATTGCTTCACTATTCATTTTCAGATGAACAAGAGGATGATTTCCCTGGAAGGGTAAATATCAGTGTTTATTTTTGTCTCTTATTAGTTCTTTGTATTTGCTGTTGTGGGTTGGTAGTGTGTTTCATGATACACTCCATTGGATAGCTATGTCAGTTACTGTTCTCTGACCATCCACTATCTGGGTGAAGTCGTCCTCAAATATCTAATTGCACACTGAAACCTGTTTGCACCATGTGTCTTTTGATGTGGTTTTTCTTTCATGTGGATTAATTTCAATACCATGGCTTGTTTTTCCACCACTGTATGCCCCACAAATGCAATTTGTCCTTCATTAATGTTTTGTAAAGGCACTGCTGTCACTGCAACGTTTGCTTTCTCCCACCTGAAAGAAATGTGTGTTTTAATGAGAAGGCAACAAACCAGATAGCCTACACCACTATTCTATATTGATAGTTGGTGACTCCAGGTCTGTGTCAAAAGTTGGAGCTGCTGTGGTGATATGAGGCTGAAGCATATGTAGTCATTGGGAGTTGTTGGGTTTCTACAGCAGTGTGAAAAGGTCACTTATTTGGGCGTAATTTTCATTTGTGTAGGAGGATGAAGAAGGCAGAGCGGATGTACCTCGCCTGTCAGAAGGAGAAGACAACATTACAGAGCAAACACATCACATCATAATACCAAGTTACACATCTTGGTTCAATAATAACAGGTAGTCATATACACACTAACACACACACACACACATGCAAACACTTGACAAGGGCAGTTACTCAACAACATATATCTAATGTCCATATGTTTGTTTTTTTGTTTGTTTGTTTGTTTTTTCCAGTATTCACTCGATAGAAAAACGTGCTTTGCCAGAATTCTTTAATGGAAAAAACAAGTCCAAGTCTCCAGAAATGTAAGTCCTGCTAACATGTAAGTGAAGTGAACACATCAGAAGACTGACATTTCTTCATTGACACAGTACTTTTCTTGCTCATTCCAGCTACCTGGCATACCGGAACTTTATGATTGACACATACCGGCTCAACCCCCAGGAGTACCTCAGCTCAACCTCCTGCAGACGCAACCTCACCGGAGATGTTTGTGCTGTCATGAGGTATAACTTCTTGCACAGTCGCAAGTTTTTCTGTGCATTTGTGTTCTTCATTTTCTACCTGTAGCACAGCAGATTGCATTTATAGAACATATTTTTTCTTGTGCCTAGGGTCCATGCATTTTTGGAACAGTGGGGTCTGATTAACTATCAGGTTGATGCTGAGAGCAGGCCCCTTCCCATGGGACCCCCACCAACACCTCATTTTAACGTACTGGCTGACACACCATCTGGGCTGGCCCCACTACAACACAAACCCTTGCAGGTAACACATTCAAAGCATATAACAGCTGCTATATACAGACCAACACATGGGTTACAAATAACAGGAAAATACTGATGAATCTGACCTCTAACAGGACCACATTGTTCTGTTTCTGCCAGAAAAGTCTGTAGTTACTGTCCGTACGCTGTAGATACTATAAAGCAAGGGCCTAAGACTTCTTATCTGGGGTCACTGGAGTTACAGTCTGGCTCAGGTTGGGTTGCATTAGTATTCCATGAAGAAAGGGTTTCTTTACTTTAGTCGCAGGTAGTAACATGTACTTTTTGATGAACTCTCCTTCTTTGCATGTCTATCCAGCCCTAGCAATCATGTCACTCACCACGTTGCTGCTTCGACTGTTGCTTCATTTGTTACCCCCCCCCTCCGAAAGGGTGAGGGGTATTGTTTTTGAGTTGGTTTGTCTGTTTGTCTTTCGGCAGCTGTACGCAAAAACTACTAGACTAATTTCTATGAAATTTTCAGAAAAGGTGCGAGGTGGTCCAGAATAGATCCCATTAAATGTTGGTGGATGTAGGTCAAAGGTCACAGTCACCAAAAATGTGTTTTCACAATAATAACAGATAGGACAAATCAAGTAATTGATGTGTGTGTGTGTGTGTGTGTGGAGGGGTTGCTTTCTTGAATAAATATTGTTTGTCATTTCACATTTTAAAATGTTGGTAACCTCGTCCTTTCTCTTATCTATCTGGTGTTTTGTAAACTCCTCAGCGTGTGTTGTTGAGTAATGATGTCAAGTGGTGGCATATTTTGACTGAAACTGGGTGATGGTAGATATTTTCCATCCACTTGGTGTTATTCCAGAATATGTTTCAACTCAGTGATTTAATGATCATACTTCCCCAGGTACTTCACAGTGGAATAGCTTGACAATCATTGATAACAAATGCCAATGGAAGCTTTGAGACCCTATGGTAGCCCATGAGTGGTAAAAATAAATAAAATAAAAGCATGTCACACACAAAGGTGAAATGAGAACTACATGTGGCCCACACTAAGACTAAACTTTAATGTTAAGTAGGGGGCCACAAAATATACTGTAGTCCTGCAGGTTGCAGTTGGCCCCTGGGCTGCAAGTTTGAGACCCCTGTTATAAAAGCAAAGTGATGCTGGTAGAACTGGGATACACTACATGTTTAAACAGTTCTATCACATCTTGTAGGATAACGTTTTTTGTTGAAATTAATAAATTGCATTTTACTTGTAATCAAAATTTTAAAAATGATCGCTGAACACTTTAAAAAGAAAAAAAAAGTGAGAATGCATGCAAATGGCTGAGTCCCCTGTTTGCTTAAAGCTGCCCTTACATTATTTTGTGTCGGTTAGAATAGAATAGAACTTTATTTGTCATTGCAACCAGTGCAACGAAATTGCAAAAATCCCTCCAGACAGTGCAAACAGTCAACAAAATTCAATTAAAAGAAAAAAAATACAATATGTATGTAAAAAAAAAAATATATATATATATATATATATATATATCTAAATGTACAAGGTGCGTGAATGGGGTAGTTGTGAATTTGTTCAGGACCCCTTGTTTAGAGCCCTAACTACCGTTGGATAGAAGCTGTCCCTGAGCCGGTTTGTTCTGGCAGTGATTGACCTGTACCGCCTGCCTGACGGTAACAGAGTCAACAAATGGTGTCCAGGGTGAGAGGTGTCCTTGGTTATTTTCCCTGCCTTTCAGAGACAGCGGGGTTTAGTGGCGACTGCAAGGTTATTTTGTGTATTTATCACAAGCCATATCCTCATCCCAGTATTGGACAATTTTTCTTGCGTATGAACTATTTCCTCATATTGTGTAAAGCTAATGTGAATGTGGCTCACAGTCACTACACTTGAACTCACATTAACACCTATTTTGGACCATGGTCTCTGGCAGCATCTGCTGTTCCATCTTTCAGCAGATTTGTAGAATCACTGCCAAGTTACTGAAACTGAGCCAACATCATAGTGACACCTAATGCCTTTTCCCCTTTAATTTGTCCCCCACCTGTATTTAAAACAGTTTATTTTTTCTGAAACACCTCCTGAGAGCATACTCTCTCTCTCTTGCAGGTGTCGGCCTCGCAGCACATGTTATTTTTCCCTGAGAAGAGCAGAGAGAAGCCTTCAGACTGCCAAAATTTTGGTCTGCGTACGGATATCTACGCCAAGAAACACCCAAAGGTCTCATTGAGTAACACACTACTAACATACAAAAATTGTGAATTTTGTTTTAAAATTTAGTGCGAGTTAAATTATTAATGTGATGGTCTTTATTTCAGACTAAGGGAGCAAGTGCAGGAAGGGAATGGACAGAGCAAGAGACACTTTTGTTACTAGAGGTAAGACTGTACCTTTTATTCAGTGTTTTCTATTATACATGGGTAATAAAAAGGCTTTATTATATCCCTGAATGGAGTTTCGGGATATTATTTTTTTTGGTCCGACCGCCACCACTGGATATTCTTGATGCAAATATGATCATTTGAACAATATTTGCTTTAGGAATTCCATGTTTTCCATGTCAATGAATAATATGAAGAGGATGAAATGATTTTATTTGGGATGATTTACCATTTCTAGATTGCCCACAAGGGGTGCTCACTAAAACCTTTTGCTCATACCTCTGGAACTATTTGTCTCATTGACTTCATATCAAGTGCAGATGAAAGGTCATGACCGGGGGAAGCCTTGACATCATTAAGGATTGTGGGTGTTCAGAGATATACCCCTAGCTGTCACTTATAATGGGTTAAGCTGAGTTTATGTGCACCTTTTAGTGGCTTTAAAAATGGTTTAAATGTTTGCATTTGTCTCTCTTAGGCATTAGAGGTCTACAGAGATGACTGGAACAAGGTGTCGGAGCATGTCGGCTCCAGGACGCAGGATGACTGCATCCTCCACTTCCTTCGTTTGCCTATTGAAGACCCTTACCTGGAAGATTCCTCTGCCTCTCTTGGCCCGCTGGCATATCAGCCTGTGCCTTTCAGCCAATCAGAAAATCCTGTCATGAGCACTGTGGCCTTCTTGGCATCTGTGGTGGACCCACGGGTGGCTTCAGCGGCAGCTAAAGCCGCACTTGGTGAGTAGACAAGGCAGAAAGAGGGTGTTTTGAGATGCAACCTGAATATACAGGACATGTAAGAATGTGTCCAATGTTTTTGTTTGTCGTCACTGTCAATTTATTTCTCATATTGCTTTTTTTTTTTTTTTTTTTTTTTACTATTATTACTTATAATACTTATTAATATAGCATTATGTAACATAATCACATCTTTCAATTATCATTATTACGACTACTTATTATGTTTATCTGACATTACTCTTGTTTTTACTCGTATATTCCAATGTTCAATTGCCTGTTTTTTTTTTTATTTGTTTTTTTTTCCTGTTTGTTTTTATAGCTATTGTATTACATTTTTTAAATAATATTTCTTATACTGTACATATGGTGTTGTGCCACTATTGGAACCTCAATTTCCTTAGGGGTCTGCCAAAGGGATCAATAAAGTTCTATTTTATGTAATCTAATGTAAGAAACATGCAGTGACAATAGTCTTTTCTTTTTTACCTTCAGAGGAGTTTTCCAAAGTACAGGAAGAGTCTTTGGACAAAATCTCTGAAATATCCAACCAGCCTGAAAAGACCGGTGAGTCACAAGATCAGTTTGTACATGTTTAATATGCAACAATTAATGTTGTTTCTCATTTTGATGCTTTTCTGATCCTCAGAACCAATGGATGCAGAAAAAATAGATGAAAACTCCACTTCCCATCAGGTGATGCAGCAATACAAGTTTGGAGTAGTGTAATTTAAGATTTTTTAATGGTGTTTTACTTATTTTAATGGTCTCTCTGTATGTTTGGCTGTGTTTAAGGTCTCTGTAAGGACAGAAGGGCAGATGGAAACCAGTGGTGCAAAGGTGGAGGGAGAACGAGTCGAAAGGGAAAATGTAGACAGCATACTTGTCGAAGAGAGAGATGGTATTTCTACATCCACTAAAGTATTTATGTGTTGTATCTGCCAATCTGCTTCCATTCACTTAATCTGTTTTGTCTCCGTTATGAAGGAACAGGAGATGATGAAGAGAGTATAGGGCGGCGGGAGGGAGAAGGTGATGAAGGAAAGACGGTGATGGAGCAAGATCTGGTGGAGAGCAGCGTTTCCACAGCGGCAGCAGCAGCTCTGGGCTCAGCTGCCACCAAGGCCAAGGTAAAACCCATCCACCCAATTTAAAACGGATCACAATGCTCAGAATCTAATGGTTACATGCGGCTATCATGGAGAGGCTGACTGAATATACTCCATGGTGAATTTATTCTGTTAAACTTCATGCATGTTGGGTTTCAAGATTTCAAAATATCAAAGCATGTAGGAATCAAAGACCAGAACAGCCATAGATATAAATTATGTAAAACTAGAGAAATAATGAAGTTAGACTTGCTGGACACGGACACTTAAACAGACTTTTATATTGTAATTAATGCCTGATTTACTTCAATACCAAGAGACAGTTTGATTTGTGACACAGGAGTTTAATGTCAAGGAATATCTACCATTTTGCAAACAGGCTCTTTTTGGCTGATAGGTATTCTTGCCACGAAAAAATGTGCCATGTGCTTTATGTAACCTAATATGCTGTTTTTTAAGCATTTGATTTTTGGTTTTGGCTTCTAACTGAAGAGGCAGTCAGGTTAAGTAATACAATAAATTTGTGATGGTGGGACTTTTTTTTTTTTTTAACATGGATGTAGTATAACCAATGTAAGTATCACAGTACTTTTAACATTGTAGTTGATTCATGGTGTATCACAGTTTTTTTTTGTTTGTTTTTTTGCTTTTACCTTTTCAAGTCAAAAAGTAACTTCCACTTTCTGGGTCAAAATATTTAGATTTCCCTTTATTCAATCTGCTGCTGTACAGTGTCTGTAGAACACATCCAGTTATTATTCGACCACTTTACATGTAATGATAAAGTCCACAGCCTACACATTTGTATTTACGCAAACTACAACTAAAAACCATTGATCACAATTACAAAACAAAAACAACATACATATAATACAGGACCTAGTTTAATTTACAGTACCTCCCAAAAAGTCGTTTTATCATTATTTGCAAATTGACATGTATTTCACAGTTTTATATATCATATTAATATCATATATCAATCATATTTAAAGTTATTTGTTTTAAAGGAGCAACAAGTTTGTTCCCGCTGTCTTTAACAAATATATGTTTATGCAGGGTGCTTGTGCAGGTCTTGAAAGTCTTAGAAACAAATTACATTTTGAACTGCTGCTTTCCAGACCTTGAAAAGTCTGGAATATCATGTGAAAAACTTAATAAAGTATAGACCTACATAAACTTGTAAGATAAGAAATACATGAGGAAAACGTATACAAAACTTCATATGATTTCACTAAGGTCAGTCTTGGAATGAATCTAGTGAAACTTGTTTGTGTGCTATTCATGCTTTTTTTTCCTGATTTTCATAGGTTTTGAAAATGTTTGTCAGTAAAACATAATTTACTGCAAAATATCGACTCATTCATTTGTTAATTAATTCATACAGTTATTAAAAAATTTACTTTTCTACTAAACACAACAGGTACAATTCTCAACCAAAAAAAATCTAGGAACACAAATATAAATGTACATAAAGTCAATGTCTGGGGGAGAAAAATGCAGTTTGGGAAAAAGTCTAATTTTCTTTTGGATAAAGAGCAAGCACTCAGTTTATAGATTACCCTGATGAAGAGGTCTTTCATATTAACCTGTTTGGTCACACTGCAGTCACTTTAATATTTCTCCAACTTCTAACCTGTAATTATTGTAACACTTGCTGTACAAGTATAATTTGCTGCCTATTGAAATATTGCACTAAGACAACACACATAAAGTAAAATGTAAATGTTTCATGGGTTCATATGGTGTATTTCTCAGCTCTGCAAACATAACTGTAGGGTATGATTGATCTCCTAGTTTCCTTTCATTCATTCACTTAAATTATTTCTCCCTCTATCCCTGCCAGGCTCTGTCACACTCAATTTATTCTACTCATGTCCACCTCCTCTCCTCACCTCTTATCTCCACTCCTTTAATGTTGCCTTTTTTATCTCTGCCTCCACTCTTTTCCTGGTTTCTCTTCGTCACAATATCACATCAAGCAGTCTCCCACTCATTTATCTTTTGCTCTTTCCTCATCCTTTTATTTCTCCTACCTTTATTCAATTTCTCACCCTTCTTGTTTTCACAGCACTTGGCAGCTGTAGAAGAACGAAAGATCAAATCACTGGTGGCTCTGCTAGTGGAGACCCAGATGAAAAAGCTGGAGATCAAGCTGAGGCATTTCGAGGAGCTGGAGACCATCATGGACCGTGAAAAAGAGGCTGTGAGTGCATCAAACGGGCTGCTGTAGCGCAAATTATGGACAGCCAACTTTAGTTTCAGTTGGAAGTCTTAACTTCTGCACTGTCCTTGATATGTTTGGTATTCCCGTTTTGTCGGGTTACGTTAAAATGCAACATTGGTAAAAGTGTGTGTCTCTGTCACACAGTTAGAACAGCAGCGGCAGCAGCTTTTGACCGAGAGACAGAGTTTTCACACTGAGCAGCTGAAGCAGGCAGAGCTAAAAGTCCGCCAGCAGAGGGAGCAACAGGGACAGCCTGGATATACAATGCAGCACTCAGGTCTGGACACACACACACACACACACACACAGCAAAAATCTACTTTTTTATGCTACCACTACTTAGCTTAACCCTTTAAGGACTTGTATACAGGATGTTGAGTTCATCAAGTAGGCGAGGAACCTTTTTTCACACCGGTGTTAACTTTGACTGTGAATTCTAATTTATTTTTATTTACAGATTACTTTTTTTTTTTTACTCATTTGAATTCATCATAAAACGTCGTAGTCAAGCAAAATACCATGCAACTAAATGTAATATAATTCATAAAAGTAAAGGATGTTGCATATGTGCCTTTCAATGTTGGGAAGAATTGATTGGGCATAGACATAGTAGCCTAAGACTTACTATTATAGGACATTAGTGAGTTTCAGTGTCACCATAGACTTCATATCCTCAAGTCTCAGTATGACATAGATCAATCAGTCAGATTGTATTTATATAGCGCCAAATCATAACAAACGTTATCTCATGACACTTGATATATAGAGCTGGTTGAAACTGGAATTGACGGGGGGGATATTCGAGAGTGCTTGCAGATACAACTTTGTTTCTTTTGTTTTCTTTTTTTTTTTTTTTTTACTATTAACTCTACTAGGTTACATGCCAAGCTAAAGCCACTGACAGAGAGGTCAGGGTGCTTGTTCAAGTTTTGAAAGTCTTAAAAAAGTATGGAATTTTGAAACACTGTTTTTAAAAGTGTTGAAATTTGGGTGAAAGTCTTAATAAGGTATGGAGGAAAAAATTGTTATGGTAAAAATTTAGTGTATGGTTAAGTAGAAATGGGTATTCTGAATTTAATACTATAAAAATAAACTTTTATACAACATGACTGGTCTCAACTAATGAACTACACACAAGTGTAAAAGTACATCAACTAAAGGTCTTGGGAGGGAAATATCAATTTTGCAAAAGTCTGGAATTTTATTTAGGAAAAACCGCACACAGTCTGGAGGTGATATATTTAGACAAATAAAACTTTATGTCAAAAACGAAAATTAGTGAGACTCCTGGTACATTGTTAGAATGTGCATGTGAAGATAAAGCTTTGTATTCTCCTTTAATTTTTCAACTTTTTGCTATTCTGAAACAATTTGAGACATTTATAACAATATAATGTATATCGCTCGCTCGTCATCTGAACCCGCTTTATCCTCACTAAGGTCACGGGGGTCACTGGGGGTCTAATCCAGCTACAATGGGTGAAGGCGGGGTACACCCTGTATGAGTCTCCAGTTCATCTCAGGGCTGAACATATATAGACAAACAATCACTCTCACATTCACACCTGTTAACCTATCAATGCATGTGTTTGGATGGTGGGAAGAAAGAACCCACGCAGACACAAGGAGAACATGCAAACTCCACACAGAAAGGTCTGTTGTTGGAATCAAACCAGTGTCCTTCTTGCTGTGAGGCACGAGTGCTAACCACTGCACCACCAGGTCGTGTCTAAATGATGTACATCATTTAGATAAAGTTAAAAAAAATTTAAAAAATCATCAATGTGTATTTCTGTAGATATGGACGGTGCCGCAGTGTATTTATTTTATATTATTGTGTCCTGGGTTGGTTTTTATAAAAAAAAATTATGTACCTTTTATTTCTATTTATAGATGTATGTGGACTTTTTACAGAATTATGTGCCTTTTTTTCCCTGAACGACCACACAACAGTTCTTGTGTATATGTATATAACCTAGAATGAATAATGGATATCTAATATAAAGTTTTATGCGACTTGAAAAGTGTTATTAAAATCTAATCCATTATTATTTGTTATTATTTTTATTAGACGTGCCTTCTTCTTTAGGCCAGCCTATGGCAAACCGGATGATGCCTGGTGGGGGAGGAGCACAGACGATGGCCCCCCGTCACCCCGGAGCTCCGAATGGCATGTGTAAGTATTATTTAACCTTTCTGTAGGTTTAATATGTCTGTAAATCCCAGTATTGTGTTTGAAAAAGATTGGTGTTTTGAACATGATCCGGTATCGGCTACTACGGTTATGTTCACAGACCCGTCATCACAGCCTGATGGGATAGCAGCAGCACAGTCTGGTCCTTCAGCATCCAGCCACAGCTAAACTGCACTTGAACCACCCCCTCCTATAATCAGGACATTTAATGGAAGCCTGACACAGATGGAAAAAGAAACCCCTGTTACTCTTCTTTCAACTTCAGTAATGTTCATGTATGTCTCAGACTGATAAGACAGACTGAAAGATGCACAATTCATAAACACAGTTCAAGTGTATTTGGTCAAAGACTCATCCCATCTGTGAAACACTTGTCCTCAAATATCACAGTTGAGAAATGTGCAGATTTATGTCAATTCATTAAAGTGTGTGTGAGTTTTTTTTTTTTTAATGAAAAAGTGTCTTGTTGTATTTTCTGTCTCTGTCCAGTTAATTTTACCCTTTAAAAAAAATACTGTAAAATAGAAATTAACTAAAAAAACAAAACCATTATTTTGACAAGAACCGTCAGTATACATTCAACAGTAGTGGGGTAGGGGGTTTGGACAAGTTTAAAATTCCACACAAAGTCAAATATCTAAAATATTTGTGAAAAAAGTATGTTTTGATTGTGTGTCCATTATATCAGCCCTGCAATGAACTGACAACTCGTAGGGTGCCTTCACTGGTGGGATAGGCCCCCAGCGACCCCCGTGACCCTAGTAAGGATAAAGCCATTGTTTCAGAATTATTTCAGTTTAATTAAGAACGAAGCTGGAATCAGAATGATCTTTAGAATAATCATTATAATAAGTTCTGTTCAACACAGAGCACACACACACACACACACACAGGGGCATGCATGTGATCTCTGCCAGACCAAGGAGAGACAAAGGTACTTATACAGATATGACGGGCAATAAAAGGAAGACATAAGAAGTTGAGTAGGGTTAATAATCAGCAGATACAACTAGCAATAAAAGGAGGTCACAGGAAGGTTGGTTAATAATCAGACAAACTTCAACTAGCAGTAACAACTGTTGCTGACTGGTTTAAATCTGTCCTGGGTTAAACACAGTCAACAGTTAAAGCTGTCAGATGGGAATCACAAAGAAAGTAATAATATAAAGAAAAAAGAAATAATACATTTCCATTACACCATAAAGTTAGATTCTTTTTAACAGACAGATGTGTTTGTTTACCTGCTTGACTAGTTTCAGTTCCTTTTTATTAGCAGCTCAATATACAGTACCCCTACCCACAACTTCTGGTGTTATGGGGTGGACTTAAAGTATCATTACATTAAGTCAAGGAAATAATTCTGCATTTTTAAACGTATTGATATTTTAACTATTTCAATAAAACTACAGACTAGTATGAAATAAAGATAATTCCTATCATATTTCCTTTTGTGTTAAATTAATTTTTCAGCAGTCATGTGACATAGTAATGTTTACTGTTTACATCAGTGAAGTGCAGTGGTTGTGAATATTTACACAGGACATAAAAAAGACATAGGACCTTTTTTAAACAAGTATTCAGATCTAATCTCACTGCTATTTTGTGTCAATCTCAAGTTTTTAGGACAACCCTTTCTTGAATTAGAGCCAATAATGTAATTGTGATATTTCTGCTAAATGCGACCTTGACCTTGACACGTGGACCCTTGTATACAGTGTGCGTGCGCCCAATCGTGTGAGAGTGCGACTTTAAAAAGTTTGCCGACTCTGCCCCCCCATGATACAGATGCTTTCTTTTCTAATTAAAAAATTCTTAGAGCTCAGTACGTTTGTAGATGACAGCAAAAAGGGAATTGTGGAATAAGTATTTTCTTTCCTTTATTCTACGTCACTCTAGAACGTTGCAGCAGCTCCCATTCACTTTGAATTGACGTTCCCAGCCTTCAGCGGGTGGATTTTTTTCGATAACCGCCCACTGCACCATTAACGCCGCCGCCAATGGCAATGGGTTTTGTCACTTCAGATTCACGTTACCATATCACTCCGCGGGTAGTTCGGCTACTTTTAAAGTAAATATTCACTACATTGTAATGGCTATTTTATCCGGTTTGTTACAGTAGTAGCACTAATAAACTGTAATAACCTGTAGATTAAGCGTGATAATGTATTGGCCACGAGTTACTATCGAAAAATATTCCCCGACAGGGCCAAACAGCACCCCAACACTGAAAGTGGAGGGGTGCTGTTCGGCCCCATCTGGGAATATTTTTCAATAGTAACTCATGGCCAATACATTATCCCTTGCTTATGAAACAGATTTGTATAAACTCAACCAAACCACCTACTTAATGAAGACAAACAAGGCAACAGATCCAGGAATGAGTTGTTTCTGATTCTGGACAGTTTTCCACAATCTCTCCAAGTCCGTCCAAATGCTTTGGTCCAGAGCTTTACTCCTTCATGACACCAAGGGATGGGATTTTTACAAGACAGACTTCTGTAACTTTAGTTTGAGCTTTTCAGGTTCCAACAAACAGACCCAGGGGTGTCACAGCCATTTAAAATGTGGAGGTGTTCTAGGTTGTGGCACATGAACAAAATTTTCTGAATTTATCATCAGAAAATTAACGAACAGTTATCCATTAATGGTAAAATTTTTATCTTAAAAAGTAATATATGCCCAAAAAATAAGATAAATATGTTTTTCCTTAATTGGATTAAAAAAATCAGACACTGATTTTACCAACACTGTTCCTATTTTTTCTTACAAAAATGTTTTGTCCATGTCAGGGGAGATGACTAAAAATATGTTTCTCAGGGAACATCACTGAAAAAAGTTTGAGAACCACTGGGTTAGGGTATATGTCACAGAACAAGACATAGTTTAGTTAACTTAGTGTAACACTGGTGTAGTGGCTAAAAGGTGCAGGTGAGCTTTTATTAATAAAGCCACACAGTCAGTGTAGGTCCAACAGCCCTAAGGCAGCTTTTTATAAAAAAAATATACATTAACAAAACTACTAACAAAAATAATAAAGATGCAGTGGTGCGGCCTCCAGGTGAAGTGAGGGGGGCAAGCTATCAGTAGACAACAAAACACAAGATTAAAGAAACACAAAAACCATTTCCATAACAGAAATCACTCATATACATGTGTCACCACCACCAAGAACTGCAAATAAGGTCACCACCTAAAGTGAACCCCCGTCACCCACAGCTACAAATAAAAGGGCCTGCACCCACTGCAAAACCATAAAATAAACACAAAACCAACTATAAAAAACAGCAATCAGCACTTGGCCAGGAAACACCATGTGCACAGGCCGGCTCAGGAAGAGGAAGTGGGCCTGTGCACCTCTGACCTTTATAGCCTGGGTCATGTGATCACATGTGATCACATGTCATCCCCCTGCCACATTAGTTTAACAATGGCAACATTTGTTATTATTTACTGGTTGATGACTGTTTGCTAACACTGCAAAGAAGAGCTGTTTACATTTCACCTGGCGGTGAGGTGCGCTTCTTTGAAATATGCTGTTCTGCCGCCGGGGTGGGTTTAAACCAAAGGTATTGTAACAGCCTTGCAATGTTATTTCTGTTTGTTTGGTGTGATTGCTACCGACAGTAACTGTTTATCCTGAAATAAATAGTAGGTGAAACCAACACTCCGTCCATGTCTTGGAGTGATGGGCATGAAATCATCTGGTTGGAGAAGTGGGGGTGTCGCAACACCCCCATCACCCACGGGTGCGTTGCCCATGGGCAGACCCTCTGAAGTGAATACACTATGGTCTTTTAATGGGCTTTAATGGGCACAGCCCCACTACTGTCCTGTCACTAACAATGTAAAAATCTAAACCTTACCAAGGTTATTTTTGTAATTTATGGTCAAAATATCTCATCAATATAAAAGTTAATGGTTATAATGTCTATCAACTTATATAGATGACGTACAATCATTTTCTGTCATATGGATTTTTTTTTTTTACATTGGTATGGGAAGTACATAAAACTAAATACATAATAAACCTGACACATCATGGATCATGCACACTGGAAAAAACATCAACATCTCTGAAAGGTGACATTTATATAGTCACACCCATCCTACATATTTTATCTGTCAGTACATGACCTATGATATGTCAGGTTTATTGTGTTATTTGTTTCAGATAGTTTCACTTTCTTTTACTCTCTATTATAATTCCCACAGTGAACAATGATATAAAAACCCAGGTTACACAGAAAATCTGTTTCTGTCCTCTATACAAGTTGACAGATATTAATATCTATCAACTTTTATCTGGATTTTCTAAAACTGAGTTTTATTGACTGCATAGTGGCTGAGGTTTTATGAAAAATCAACAATAAAGAATCTTAATGACAAAGAATTCAACACAAGTAAATATATTGTACTTTTTTGTCATTTATTCAGCATGATTGTAACACTTTATGTGTACACACATTTTGCTGTGTCACATATTTAGGCAGTCTTTTTTCATGCCTTACACTTGCACTTCACTGCGTAGAAGATGCTCTGAAAAAAAAAAATTAAAGTTATGATACTTACATTTAAAAAAAAAAATTATTAGGTCTTCATGAGAGACTATGCATTTACTTACTGCCAGTGCGACAACAACGCAACCAAGTATGAACAAAAATATGTCAGTAACGTGGAAACCCCTCACAGTAATGCTGGTCTTTGAGCTTGTCATTTCCAAGCTCTCACTAAAAGAGAAGGAACATTTTCATTACTTTATACTTTGTAGATCTTTGCACTTATTTTCTTTTTTCAACTCATTGACAAAATTCACTGTTACACTGTAAAAAAGAGTTTTACCTCTTCTCATGAAATGATACTGACAATGTGATTTATTCTTGATAAAGTGTAACTGGATCTCTCTGTGTATCATTGCACTCAGAGGTGATTACTGATGTGGATAAAAAAGAATAATAAGAGGAATGTGTCTGAAACCAAAACTATTCCATTTTTATGAGCAACAATGTAATTTTCTTTCATTGTATGTAAAAGCCAACTGGCCAGTGTCGAAGTATGGAGAAGGTGTGTATTTCAGGTGCGACTTGTTGGTAAAAAGGCGTGTTTTGGTAAAACAAATGAAACAAAGGACCAGCATTAACCTCAGGAAGTTCCCATTCCCATCAGAATCTGAACTGTGTCGGCTCTCAGTGTTTTCTTCAGTAGATGCCACTTTAAAATTGCCCAAATCCAAAAATATGTCATATATTAATTTTATTTTAACTCTTAGGATATCACCTCAGGAGAAATGGGTGTAAAGCGTACCCCCGTGTACCACACCTTCTACACCAGTGCATACATGAACACTATGTAAAAGCCACCATCACAAAATCACTATAAACTGAGGATGTTACTTACAAAACCAGAGGCATCTTGAGTATCTGCTGTACAGCCTGTGTGCTGCTGCTGCTGCTGCTATGTGTTTTTCAGAACAGGAAGGATTTGGCGTTTTATTATCAAGTAGTTTCCAGGTTCCTCCCTCTGTTCATGGTATTGGAGCATGGAATTAACCCCATAATACCAAATGTATCATATTTCATACATGAGTTTTGAAGCCTTCAACGTCAGGGGTGTCAAACTCATTTTAGTTCAGGAGCCACATTTATCCTAATATGGTACAAAGTGGGCCGGACCAGTAAAATAATATAAATAATAATATATACATTTATAAAATATTGTTAACATGAAAAATTTCTCTGAAAAAAAAGGTCACATCTACAAACTCTTCATCAACAAATTTGAACAACCTGAAAATTCTTTTAAAAAATAAGTGCAATGTTAACGATATTATGCTTTAGTTTGTGATTTATACATGTGTGTCACAACACAGATCACAGTCAACGTACAAATATACACAACATTTAGTAACAGGCTGAATATTGGTAAAATTCTACAAATATTTCAGGTTATTCAGAATTTTTTGTAAAAGGCTACTCTTTTTTTCTACTTTATTTTACACTAAAATAGAAAGGAACATTAGTTTAAGGTTGGTTTCCATTATTTCTAGGTTATTATGATAGTATTTTACTTATCTCATCTGCTTTAGATTGAATTTACATAAATGATAAATGATTTGAACTTCCTTGATTATTAATTATCTTCAGTGTAATTATTGTATTTCATACATTCATACCAGGGGCCAGACTGGACCCTTTGGTTGTTGAGTTGTTTCTGATTCTGGACAGTTTTCCACAAAGTCTCCATGTCCGACCAAAAGCTGTGGTCCAGAGCTTTACTCCTTCAAGGCAAAGAGGGATGGGATTTTTTTTTACAACACAGACTTCTGTAACTGTATTTTGAGCTTATCAGGTTCCAACAAACAGGCAGACCCTCTGAACTGAACACACTATGGTTTGTTAATGGGCTTTATGCACAGCCCCACTACTGCCCTGACCCTAACACTGTAAAAATCTAAACCTTACCAAGGTTATTTTTGTAATTTATGGTCAAAATATCTCATCAATATGAAAGTTAATGGATATAATGTCTATCAACTTATATAGATGACATAAGATGATTTTCTGTCACCTGGATTTTTTTTTTTTTTTACATCGGTGTTCATTGTGTAAATTATAATTCAATGTAAGAGAGAAAGTGAAAGTATTTGCAGGAAGAAAATGAAAGAAAAACACAATAAACCTGACACATCATGGATAATGCACACTGGAAAAAAACATCAACATCTGTGACAGGTGACACACACAGACATTTATATCGTCATACCCATCCTAGGTATTTTATCTGTCAGTACATGACCCATGATATGTCAGGTTTATTGTGTTTTTAGTTTCATTTACTTCCCACAGATACTTTCACTTTCTCTTATTCTCTATTATAATTCACACAGTGAACAATGATATAAAAACCCAGGTTACACAGGAAATCAGTCTCTGTCCTCTATACAAATTAACAGATATATCTATCAACTTTTATCTGGATTTTCTCAAACAGAGTTTTAGTGACTGCATAGTGGCTGAGGTTTTATGAAAAATCAACAATAAAGAATCTTATTGACAAAGAATTCAACACTTTTTTGTCATTTATTCAGCATGATTGTGACACTTTATGTGTACACGCATTTTGCTGTGTCACACATTTAGGCACTCTTTTTTTCATACCATACACTTGCACTTCACTGCGTAGAAGATGCCCTGAAAAAAAAAATTAAAGTTATGAAACTTACATTTTAAAAAAATTAATTATTAGGTCTTCATGAGAGACTATGCATTTACTTACTGCCAGTGCGACAACAGTGCAACCAAGTATGAACAAACATATGTCAGTAACGTGGAAACCCCTCACAATAATGCTGGTCTTTGAGCTTGTCATTTCCAAGCTCTCACTAAAAGAGAAGGAACATTTTCATTACTTTATACTGTGTAGATCGTTGCACTTATTTTCTTTTTTCAACTCATATTTTCCACACGTGTTTTGGTAAATGTTAGTATTAACGTGTTAAGCACTGGTGTAAATGTGACCCCTTTGGCGTGCCATAGAGGTAATGCCATACCATACATGCAGTGGAGTAGTGGGGATTTGTAAAGTGGGGGTATCCTGTTTGTCATCAATTTCTGGCCATTGACCGAGATCAGACACACTAGGATTAATCAGTTTGTCCAGTAATGTAAGACAGGAAACAAAGGAACAGCATTAACCTCAGGAAGTGAACTGTATAGGCTCTCAATGTTTTCTACAATAGATGCCACTTTAAAATTGCCCAAATCCAAAAATATGTCATGTGTTAATTTTATTATTTTAACTATGAGGATATCACAAAATCACTATAAACTGAGGATGTTACTTACAAAAACATAGGCATCCTTGGGATCTGCTGTACAGTCTGTGTGCTGCTGCTGCTGCTGCTGTTTTTCAGAACAGGAAAGCTTTTGTGTTTTATTATCAAGTAGTTTGCAGGTTCCTCCCTCTCTTCATGGTGAAAAGAAAGCAAGCAGCAAGATTGACCCCTCCCCCCTAGATCACCACCAAAATCGAATCATTTCCAGAGCTCCCCATAACCAAACTACCTTGAAAATTTCATCAAATCTGTCCATACGTTTTTGAGTTATCTTACTAACAGACAAACTCTGGCAAAACGTAACTTCCTCGTGCGAGGTAGTGATACTTAACATACTTACAAACACAGGAAACAAGAGCAGCTGTGGCTCAGGTCGTCGAGCTGGTTTCCTGTTCACATGTCAAAGTGTTAAGCAAGACACTGAACAAAAACCTGTATCCTAAATT
This sequence comes from Siphamia tubifer, assembly GCA_020466265.1. NCBI lineage: Eukaryota > Metazoa > Chordata > Actinopteri > Kurtiformes > Apogonidae > Siphamia > Siphamia tubifer. Next base: position 16,878,646 of record CM035793.1, on the reverse strand, counting down.
GCAGTGGTATCCAAAAACATTTTAGGGGGCAAGTGTTCAGGGTAGGAAAGGGGGGGGGGCACTTTTTTCTGCATGTGGAACATGTTATAGTGTGAGATTAAAAAAACCCAAAAACATTACACACTCATGTTGAATGCACTTTGACTTTTATTTGTAAAATATTGTAAAAGTGAGTTTGCAACCTGTTTTCAATGGTTAAAAATACTGATAAAGTCTATATATATTTTTTATATATATATTTTTTTATAAAAGATGATTTCAACATTGGCCCCCCTAAAGTGTTAATAATCATAATCATCATCATCATTAAAAAAAACAAACCAAAAAATCCCCCCGAAGTTTTAAAAGGGCACTTTCATTGATAAAGGTCAAAGAGGCATGTGCTCTAGCACCACCTCGCGTCTATCTGTGCACGCCTATACTAAGTTGCACCACGTTGCACCAGCCACCTCCTGGTTTATGACTGTGTGTGTGAGAATGAGTGAATGCAAGGGAGTATAAAGTGCTTTAGGCACCATGAAGGTGCATAAAATGTGCTAAGTTCAGTCTCAAAGGGCTTATACAGATGAAGGAGAACAACTGAGCACAGTCCAAGAGCAGACAGAGACCAGATAGATGCATCTGTATGACAGAGGGAGGGGGATAAGCTGGAGGTGAGGGGTGAGGCACCAGGGGATGCTACGGAGCAGGGGGTCAGGGTCCAGGCCAGAAAAAAACCCAACAACAACAACAACAAAAAATAACCTCCCCTCTTGCTTTCTTGTCATTTACAGGTGGCTTATGTACATCTGTGACCCTGAGGGGGTATACCAGTGGGGGTTCTGCTCCTGGGGGAGTTCACCTAAGTCAGGCAGGTCTCAGGTTAGAGGCCAGTCCAAATGCAGCACTGCCACCAACCACTGGCAGCAGGATGGTTGGATGAAGATTTGATAGAAATATTTCATTTCATTTCATTTCATTTTTATTTTGCTCTTTTTTTTGCATGGAATGCATACACAAATCAAACTTCACCATCCATATATACAATAGTAGACTTCACACAAAGTAATGCATCCCATGTATGAAGAACTGGAGCAGGTTGAAGAACAAAGTCTTATTTAACCCCTGCCCCATTCTCAGAACATAGATATAATATTGAAAACAATATTATAAAACAAAAGAAACCACAGATGACCTTATATTTAAATCATAGGTACAGAAATGGCTATTTAATGACAATATATGACAGGTATATGAATAGTGTTTTGACATAATTCCAGAAAATAATAGTTTTGTCAATTGTTTTATCAAAAATATGACCAGTGTGTTTGATAATACTTTTAAAACCAACTATAGGCTACATTTAGTGGGTATAACAATCGCAGATTTGAGCATATTTGGTTAGTGTTCAGCTCATTTGCATATACAAATACATTTTCAAAGAAATGCTACTTTTGATGCATACGTTCATTGTTGTGATGGGAGTAAAGGAAAAATGTAAGCCTATGTAGTTGTCTAACCATACTGGGATAGATGGAAACATCTGGGATTGATGGAAATTAAGCTTATTTGCCCAACTAGGATTTGTTAGGACTTTTACTACATTGTTCTGGGAACCTCAACGAAATAATATAATGGAAAAAATAATATTACAATTAGCTTCCAGCAAAACACCATTTTGCCTGGAGTAAGAATTTAAGATCACTTTCCAAAAACTAAAAAAAAAAACCTTTATTTTCCAAACCACATGGTGTCAGTCTTTATAGACCCTAACAATACAATGAAAAAAATACCCTCATGTTTTTACTCTGTGATCTCATAAAATTTACCTTCTAAGACCCAGCTATTGGTTTTCTGTTTAAGTTTGTGGACAACAGTTTCACAGCTTCATACAAAATATAAAACAAACTGTTAAAAACAAAGGACATTCCATAAAAAAAAAAAATAAAAAAAAAATAAAATATATATATATAAGAAAAGCATCTAAAAAAGGGTTGCATCATGATGTTCAGAATATAGGCAATTATTCAATTAAAAAAAGGCAAAACTTGTAATTTCCTGGGTTGGTCTGTCTGTCTAATAATAATAATAATACATTTTATTTGTAGTGCACTTTACATCTGAAGCAGATCTCAAAGTGCTACAGGTTCAGCAAATCAGAAGCAATAACAACAGCAATAGTGACAATAAAAAGCGATAAAAACATTTAAAAGCCACAGTCATTTAACTCATAACTATATTTAAAAGCTCAAGTCTTTAAAAGAAACTAAAAAGCCTTTTGAAATAAAAAGGTTTTTAAATTCTTTTTAAAAGTTTCCACAGCCTGTGACACCCTGAGGTGGGCCGGAAGAGCATTCCACAGGCGTGGTGCCGCCTGAAAAGCTCGGTCCCCCATGGTCCTGAGCTTGGTCTTGGGGACCTGTAGGAGGTTGGCGTCTGTGGAGCGGAGATGTCTGGCAGGTTCGTGGGGGGACAGCAGTTCCCTTTGTCTATCTACTGTATCTGTCTGTCTGTCTGCCTGTCTATCCACTCTAGGTTTTAAATAGTTATAGTGGACTAAGAGTCTTCAGAGATTTTTGTGCAAGGTCAATGAATAAGAATCCTAAAATACTCCACTGCACTTCATCTGGTGAAAGATTATAATTTATTTATTTTTTATTCACAACTAGTTGATGTATGAATGACTTAAGGTGTACAATGACAATAAAATGTGGATAAATAAAAATAAGTATGTGTTAACAAAGCCAGTGAGGGAATTATTACCCCTCTACAAGACACAACCTGGAAACATTCAACAGGTGCATGTCATCCTCCTCCATTAACCTACAGAAATCATACCATAAAGTTTTGTTTTTATTCTTCAATTTTCAAGTGCTATTCTTGTTATCCAGTCATCTTATTATTATATCAAATATTAATTTTAGTAGCATGTCTGTGAATGTGTTGACCTCTTTTGTTGTTGGTTGTTATGAAAGGATTGTGTCTTTTTTAGCTAATCATTTTAAGACTTTTAAAACTAAGCCATCTTATTTTTTACTCGGAACACAGTGCTCATTTTGTACATCCATGCAGAAATGAAAAAAGAGAAGACAAGTGGTGCTAGCCAGGCAACAACCCCCCACACACACACACAAACACACACACACACACATTTTACATGATTTGCCCTATCTCTTATTATTGTGAAAACACATTTTTGTTTGTGTGACCTTGACCTTTGACCTACATTCAGCAAAATGTAATGGGATCTATTCTGGAACACCTTGTACTTTTCCTGAAAATGTCATGGAAATTGGTCCAGTAGTTTTTGCATAAACCTGCTTACAAACAGACAGACAAACAGACAGACCTACTTGAACACAATACTCCTCTCTGCTTTGGGAGTGCATGAAAAGGAAATGTATGAAAGAATGACTTCACAAAAGTGATTTGAAATAATGACCACTCAGTTAGAAGTTCATGAGCATCCTTGTCCTTTCCCTGCAGTAGATGTTGTAACATCTGACACACGTACTCAGGCATATATGTACAGTTTATTTACCGATGCACAGGTGGAATGCACTGGAGGGGATTTGGACATCCTGCCCACCTCTTACTGTTCAACCCAGGAACAGGATGGAAAAACCAACGTGGCCTGAGCTCAACACGCAGCCGTAGAGCTTGGCGTTGATTAAGGTGTGCCATTCTTCCATTCTGTTTCTCAGTAAGATCCATCTGTTCATCCTGCACAAAATAGTGCACTCTTTTATTCTTTGCAGTCTGAGTGTGACTCTGCAAGCCTAACACACTGGGATTAATTCAATCAATATGAGTATAGTGAGGGTCGAAGGATACGAGGAACACTATATGTTTGTGTGTGTTTATGATGGCAGTTTTTTCATTGTGTGTATGTGTAGAGGGGGGTGGGGGTGGTGGGGTGGGGGTGCGGAAGCAATTTCGTTCTGCTCTGTTTGGCAGTGCACCAGTGAACATTTTTCTGTTTCTCAATCTCTGCTGCTCTCCTGCTCCCTCCTGTTTCTGTCCATCCTCTGAATCCCACCACACACACACACACACACACACACACACACTGTCTTTCCCTCTTCCTTTGCGAATCTTGTCCCTTCCTCTGGCTTTTCCCCTCGCTCCCTCTGCCAATCTCTTCTCTTGTCACCACATCCCACTCCTTTGGTGCTGAGAGTAGGAATATGAAAGTGTATCATGTTTAAACTCTGGCGATATTCTTTTATTTTTTGGATTGTAATTGATGTGGAGCTGTGGGATAGTGCACACAGCAGGGGTCTGGAATCAATGCAGTCCCAATTCAATGTGTAATGAGTGAAACTGTAATTTGTTCAGTGCGAACAGAACATTTGGTCTTAATTATTTCATAATGTATTTGACATAATCCCATTTAGGAGCAGAGTGGGTAGTCAGTCCTCCGCAGGCATTTTGTTTGCCATTTGTGACAGTAAAGGGAAAAAAAAAGAAATGGGAAAATGGATTAGTGTCACATGTATTTGGAAGCAATTCTATTATGAGTATTTATGGAGATACTGGGAAAAGATACTAAAATGCAAGGATACAAAGGCCCTTTGAGGTAATGGTGTGTTTTGTAGGATTTTCCACTTGAAAGGAAAATATGACAAGCTTTGGGAAAGAATGATATTAAACGTTGGGGGGGGGGGGGGTTAGAGGATGGAGACAGCTGTCTGTTATTAGGCAAAGTGCTTCTCTGTGTGTGTGGGAATGTTTTTTTTCTACATTTGTAAGGTCCCACTCCACACCAGGAGGGTCTGATATTTTCTTAGGGACTAAATTGCTGCACTGTGTAATATCATTACATTTTAATGTGAAGACTTTGGTTACGGTTTATTTTACAGGGAATTAATGTTAGTGTATTCAGTGTAATGTCCCCACAAAGAAGGGAAGCCATGTATGCAAGTGTGTGTGTGTGTGTGTGTGTGTGTGTGTGTGTGTGTGTATGTCTTTGTATAGTTCTGTGGACAGGAGAGGGAATTCAGCAGCAGATGCCATTGTCTGGAGCCTATATATCACCATATAACAGTAAGAGGATTATCCATGCACACATATGCCTTTCTGCAGTCTGAAGGCCATGCTGCACCCAAATAACCCCCTGACATAGAAACATCACCCAGAAAGAGAGAGACATAGGGGGTGGGGGGCAGAGAGAGTGACTCTTGGACATGATGTTCACAGTAGTTCATACACATTGGCTGTGGTGTAAAATGGAGCATATTGACTTCCAGTGATAACAGACGCTGCTTAAATCCACGCTCAGCCTCAGTCTACACCAGCCACAGTGGACTCTGGAAAGCATTTGTTTGTGTGTGTGTGTGTGTGTGTGTGTGCATGCTGGCACCTTGACATCCGATCAGTGTGCGCGCGCCGTGCCGTTTCTGCGCCGCGCCGTGCTTTATTGCCGCTCTATCGCTCTGAAGCCAAAGGGAAAAAGGCTTTAACGGATCGCACGCGTGCAAAGGGAGGCGGGCAGGCGGTGACAAACCCGGCTCATTAAAATCTCGTCTGCAGAAGCGTCCACCGGTGACGCGCATTACTACTCCAACTACCTACGGTACCGGGGCTGAGGACGGAGCCCACAACGCACAGTGACAGTCGCGCGCAAAAGGTGTGGAGGAAAGGGCACAATGGCACCGAAACCGAGCCTTTAATGGTTGAGGTGCATGCACAGCGGCGGTGGCAGACACGAAACGTTGGGGAGGATAACGGTGACATGGAGAAAACAGGCGAGATTTGAACTTCAGAGGATCCGCTGTGAGGATTGTCCTAGAGAGCCACTATCTGCCCGGTGAACCTGGAACAGGATCACATCAGAGTTTGCATCAGTGTGTCAAAGGGATTGTCTGCGGTATGGCGCGCGGTCACGGTCGTTTGGGGACCTGGCAGGTGCTTCTGACCATCTCGATGTTCATCCTCCCCTTGTCTGCTCATGGTAAGTCCACTATATAGTAGCAGATACCGGTGTCCCACCCTGTGCGTGCACGTTTGAGTGACTGTGTGTGGAGCCATTTGTGCACAGCGCGCATGTGAATAAAATCACACCTGCAGCTTGGTTTTAATCCGGGTAAATGACTTAATTGACCAAATGCAATTATTAATGAATAAGATATGACTTTGAGAAAGAAACTCTAAAATGATTTGGCCTTATGCTCATTATGTTTAAACGCCACCAGAGAATCTTAATAGACCGTGTGCACTGAGGTTTGTAGCCTTTTAATTATATATTTGTTACACATATAGGCTACTTTTGGATATGTCAGTCTGCTTTGCATTTGATATATGCTACGGCTAAATGATATATTTTCAGTAGACGATAAAGAATGTAATGCAGACTTCAATTAACCAACCGGATGCTGGATGCTGTTTGCTCTAATAATCACATTTAATTGCTTCATATGTTGGTATTTTCTGTGTCATGCTGAGAATGGCTGTGGGCTATTGATCATTCTGACACCTGGACCATATGGGCATGGTCCGGTCAGTCTCTCGTTGAGCACCCTCCCTCCCTTCAACAGATCCATCCAATGGTAACTGACTGATCCTAAATGGTCTACTACTGCACATATTAAATACAGATAGGCCCGTGGGTGATCTCTCTCACACACAGAGCCATTTGACAGTTCGGCATTGCAGTCGCAGCTCGCCTTGGCGGTGCGTGGCCCAGACAAAGGCGGGATTAGGTGCACCGTGGATTGGCCACAGGAGGTCCATTCAGTGCGCTTGAAAGGATGGATTCATCCACGCATTAGGGAGAACCCAGTGACAAGAGGCCTCGGTGCCCCCCCCCACTCCCACCACCACCACCCGTCCACTCATTCACCGCCCAGGTCCTTCAGACATGGAGACAGGCAGTGTGGGAATAATAATTAAAAAATAAAATAAAATAAAATAAAGACAAAACCGGCTGGTGTCCGTCTGTGTGTCTTTCAAATTGTATATATATTATACGTATTGCTCAGTGGAAATGTGAAAAATCTTGTGGGAAATGTAGAGCGCAGCCGCTGCCCAGCAACAGGGTGGCGCGTGCACACAGAGGGTCGCCGAGGTTCATATGGGCACGCGCTGCCAACATCAGCCTCCCCCTACTCACAGTATCTCGCGCCCTCAATGTCTAACGAGCCGTTAACACAGTGACATATTGACCGGTAAATACACGCCTGGCATCCTGTCAGTCTGGTGTGCCACGTGGCCACGATTCTTCCTCATCAGGTAAAGAGGGGCTTCATTTTATTGGCCATTCAGGAAAGATGTGTGAAGATAAGGAACATCATTTTCTCTGCTGTTTCGGAAAGTGAAGGCACATATGAAATGACAGAAACTTAATTGATTCAAAGGTCCATTTTGTAAAGTTTTGATGAATTTAGGAGTATTTAATCGATGTTAATATTCATAATTACATTATTATAGGTGAAAAACACACAAAACCAAAGGAACATTGTGTTTCATTTCCTTAGAGTGAGCTACACAGAGGGAGTGGGTTGGTGGCCATGTTCTTTACAGCAGCTCCAAATTAGACTTTATCAGAGGATGGAGGAACCATGACATCACCTATTGGTTCCTGAAGTGGTGTTTCAAAGACAGAAGTGCATCATGTCCATCACTATATTTGTTTTTTTTTTTAAGCCAGAAGAGACCATTTTGGGGCAAAAAGGTTAGAATAATGGCACCCTTTGGAGCCAGTGGTGAGCTAATGCTAAGTGCTAGCTCACAGACAGTGAAATTCATAGATAATTTGCACAGCAGTCATTTTACATTGACGCCTGTTAAACACAGCTACAGTCAAGTTATTATCTGTTAGGGGAAAAAAAGGTTTAGGCTCACAATGGAGCCATCACTCAATTATAAAGCAGATATTAACACAGCAGATATTAAAGCCTTTTATTTGACCTGAGATTTGATCAACAGGAGAAATGTAAAGATGGATAATCAGATTCCTTATCAGAGTATCTACATAAGCAGCTGTAATAACCTCTATAATTCCTGATCATTGCTCCTTGCTTGAAGCAGACAGATGTCGTCCTCTTTTCATTTGTGTTTTATTGTAGTGGCACCAAATGTTAAAATGCATTGCCAACACTTGTTATGACTAACAAGAGATTTGTGAGGTTGCATGGGGAGGACTCATTTGGTTGTAAACTGCTATTTCACCAAAATACTTTACTCAGTATCGCACAATGAACCTTTAATATTGGTACGTCAGACATGACCAGGTATTTTTTTTTAGCCAAGAGGTGAGTTGTGTTGTTTTCAATTAGCCTATATGTGATTTTAAATGCCATGGAACAGTAAACCAACGTGCACATACAGGAATAAAGCATTTCCCTTAAAGGCCATGTGTAACACAGTCCAGACTCAGAATTTTGCAAGTATGTTCCTGTCTAAACGAATGCATACTGTGAGGTCCATCTGCCCTGTAGCCCCAGAACACAACACTATGTCATAATGGATCAGATCATCAGCCTCTCTCTGTGACTCCTCTAAGTACTCATTTATGCACACACACACACACACACACACACATATAAATAGAATAAGAATAATATTTACAGTTAAAAGAATTCTCATAGGTTAATGAGAAACTGATAGTGTATATTCAGCTGAATTCAGTGGATATTATGTACAATAAGGTGCTGACCAGCCATCCTCCTCAATGTCCTGCTGCTGAAAAAAGCAGCTGGGAATATGGGCTCTAACCAATCACACTGACCTCAGGTAAAACTTGTTACCATGGTGACATGCTCAGCTTGATGCCAGAGGTGTGAAGCTGAGCAGCAGTTAAAGGCACACACATCATAGCATTTCTAAGGCGGAGATAAAATTGCAAAGCAAAGGCCTTGTATTCAACTTCTCATCTTTGATCCTGTAATCTCTGCATGTTCCTCTTTTTCCTGCAATGGCCAAGTGTGTCCACTGCTAACAGGCCATGGCATCAAAGTCTCAACGGGAAACAAATTGGTAGATTGAATCTTTAAAGAAGGGGTGCCAATCACTTCGAATAGAATTATTAAACTGGCAGAGCATGTCAGCTTCTTTGACAATATGTGAAAGCGTTCAAGTTCATTCCATCGTGATTTTCCCAGAGATGGAGTTGGCATGTAACACACACTGACTGTTTGACTGATTGATTGAAAAACAAGAGAGAGAGAGTGTGAACACTAGATTCTCTGTTTCCACTGCAACTCCCTCACTCTGCTCCTTTCAACATGGTACCTCTTTACATCTCACCATGGCAACAGCACTGTGTGTGTGTGTGTGTTTGTGTGTGTGTATCTATGTGTATATGTGAGGTGAATGTCTAGGTTTCTTCAGCCACCACTAGTCTTCGTGACTCCAGGCACGTTCAGATGGTTTTTGTATTAGCTCTGAATAAAGTGGCAGACACTGGAAGCAGTGATCTCATTGGACACAGTGATTTCAGAGTGACAGTGGGAGAGAAGCTGCAAGAGCCAAAGTATTTAGTGGAGTTTTGGACATTTGCACTGATGTAACAGGCTAATGGAAAAGTCTAGAGGAATGCCTTCCATAAAAAATAAAACATTTAAAAACCCCTCTGGGAAATTTACTCCAGAACTGTGTAATATTCTTGGTTTAATTTTGCTCTTTATTTATTTTACCTTTTATTTATCATCACTTGACTTTATAATTGTATTTGTCAGAGTCTGTATTGCTATCATTAATGCAATTGCACCCCTGATTACACCAGGATAACTGTGTTACTTCTTCATCTTTCCTAAAATGAAAAAAAATGTTGTTTTTTTTTTTTTTTTTTTTTTACTTTTAGATCTTTAGTCAAGTTTTGAGGATCACGGCATGAATTTCTGTTGATAGACAGATCCAAGTTGCTGTTGGCATCTCTCTTTCTCGTCTTTCTTTTCTCTCTCTCTCTGTTCACAGAATGCAAAGTACAGGAGACGTGCCTCCCCAGTCCAATGTCTCTAACCTATAACTCTAAATCCTAATCTAATCCTCACCCAGTCTTGGTCACTAGAGCACATTAGTCAGTCACTGTTCCTAATCCTACATCAACTCCAGTCTGATTACACCACAGTCTTCAGCATTTGTTCTGATTTCTTTGACAATAATTACTTAGCCTATAATGATACAGTTGGGTTTTGCTGAGCCATACTTTTCTTAAAATAATCCTTTGTGTTGACTCTAAGCAATGTATTTTGTTCAGCAATTTGACCTAAAATTCTGCGCAAACACATAACGATTTTGCCTAAAAAGATCTTTCATGGGACTGCCTTAAGGCATTTCTGTAGAATACTGTAGGGATGAGGGATAAATTATTCATCCCTCTGTCTTTATCAAATTAAATAGCCTCAGGGCCTGCAAACAAAAAGAACCGTTTGTGTACAAGCCTTGCTGTATCGTACATTTTGATACAATAACTGAAAAAAAAGGACGTTAAAACAATACTGTCTGAGATTCTACAGGAGTCTAAATTATCATCTGGGAGATATGACATTTATTTTTGGAAAATATATTTTGTAGAACATTTAAGTACTCTAACCATTTATAGTTTAACATCTTTGATAACTGGTACATTTATTTGGTTCAAATACTATTGGTTTCTGTGTGTATATTGGAGAACCACATTGGATGTGCACCTTGCAGCCATTTAGAGATTATTTACAGTAACAGTGACAGGCCTTTTTCAGTTAAAGTAGAATCAGGAATGTTATGATGCTTGTGTCTATAATGAGCACTAAATTGTTCGCAAAATGGACTCAGAAACAGTCTGTGTGTCATTCTGTTTACCATGACTCAGATGAAAATTATTAATAATATTAGGTACATCTCCAGAGGGAACAAAAAGAACATAAAAAAGAGAGACAAGTCGAGACAAGTACAACAAAGAGCCAGCGCTAATAGCTGGGGATGTCGTTTTTAACCATTGCCAGTGTTGAAAGGCTGAGGCGGTAAAACAAAGAGTCAGTTGAAAGATGGGATGTGTAGGATCCACTCAGTGTTTAAAGCCTGATCCATATCAGCAATAGTTACCTTGATATTCCAGTCACTCCAGCATTGAGTTTGATTTTTAGGCCTTCACCGTGTACCACATCCGGCGCAAGGCCTATTGAGTCCACTGTGATCGCAAGGGACACATCTGAGCTCAAATTTGACCCCCTGAACATGCACGAAATCTCACCAAATTTTGCGCACACTTCAGAAGTGTGAATAATTGCCAGTATTCATATTTTCATCAAAGTTAGTAAAGAAATGTGTTTACCGCGCTGGCTTGAATAGTCAAGTATATTGTATTAGGCCAGATCACACCCTAGTGAAGTTAGAGCTATGAAAATGGGTTGGTAGTTCTAATCCTACCTCTGACTGTTCACATGTTCAAGTATCCTTGCAAAACGCTGAAGAACTGAATCCTAAATGTCTCTCAGTTTAGGCTTCATGGATTTAGAAAACACTGTGGGCACTATGTAAGGTGCAGTCCATTTACTATTTCAATTCAATGTTAAATATATATGTTTAAAATCTACATGTTACTCTGTAAATATATTTGTGGATTGATGTGATTTTAACAGCATTTTTCTGGCAACCACAGCTGCCATTTTTTTTTCTGTAAAAATGAGATTTTTTTTTACAGTGCTGTGTCCATCAACCAAATAACTGATTCTCATTTTTATCTGGTCTTAGGGAGGCATTCACTGGCCAGACATCATCACCACCGTAACCAATCATCTGTCAACAAAGAGGCCTTGAACACCAGGATGGTGCTCAGTGATGACTCGGCAGAGAGAGACCACCTGATTGGAGCAGGGATCGGCTTGGGGTCTTCACTCCCACTGAGCTCCACCAAACGTCACCACTCTCATAAACGCGCCCACCTCGATGTTGTAGAAGAAGACCAACCCATGGGAGAGGAGCTCACTGCTGGAGGGGCAGGTCCAGACCAGCCCGGGAACCCCATGTCTGATGACGTCATCACCGTAGAGTTTCATAGCCCTGCACCAGATGTTGTTCCCTCTGATGTCTCTATGGAGTGGGCTAAAGTCCCAAAACCCCAGAAGCAAAAAGGACCAAACCCTACTGCGTGGACGCTCTCTGATTTTTACGACTACCTATCCCCTGATGATGACCTCTCGGCGTTAGATACAACCCCTGAACCTGAGCCCACTCCCTCACCCCCACCTGACATGGAAGATGAAAACCCACTTCTGGCCGGCGCCCCTGCTGTTCCTGATAAAGTGAGACCCAAGTTAGAAAGCGGGCCATCCTTACCTGCCCCACCCATGTCAGGGCTAGATAAGGATGATGGCCTTGGAGGTGCCATGGGGGCTGATGGCTGCAGGCTGGGCTTCGTGCGCTCTGGACCTGGGGTCTGTGTGTCTCAGTGTGACCTTGAACCTAACTTTTGTCTTAATGGTGGCGTGTGCACTGTGGTGGCAGGCATCGGAGCCTTCTGCAGGTGAGGAACACAATGATCACATTCAGCAAAATGTCATTTTTAGTTGTGCTTACAGCTTTGTATGTGGGTGTGTATACTAGAAATGGTAAGGTTCACCCATTTGCATTGTGCATCAGTGTAGAAGCAAAAGAGAAAAAAAAATTTAAAAAAATGTGCACAGGAGACAATTCACAACAAAAATAAAAGTGCATTGCTTTAGAGGGTGTACTCTGGAATAAATCTACCACTTACTATATATTATGTCAGTCTATTTAACTTTTCATTTTCATCTCTTCTGCTTTCTGTATATTACTGTTTGAATGTATTCCCTTTCTGCAACCCCTGAGCTGTAGTTACATTCAGAAAAGAAACGTATGTAGTGCTAAATTTGGCAGAAATGTTGTCAATTTAAAGCCATGTCTAATTACGGCTAGTATCCCATTGTTACAATCTGGGACAAGTACGACACAAAGACACAGTTTGTTGCATCCATGTATAGCAACATTCAACACAAGTGTGATCTTTAGAAAGAAATGTGACATAAACAAGTGGAATCAGAATAAATGTATTTAACATTTGCAGAAAAAAACAACTGCATTGGAAATGGGTTGCAGGACCTCAGGAGAAGGTACATAAAAGATAATAAACATGTAATAACTCACATAAAGGGTAAGGATCGACCGACAATTACTTGGGTAAAGTGTATGAATATAAAGTGCTTTTAGACAAATTAAAACATGCATAATACATTGTTAACTATGTGATATGGAGTTGTTAATATGATGCACAGCACTGGGAAAGAAACTACTGACAGACTGAGAGGCAGAACATTTGATAGAACGATAGCGCCTGCCAAATGGACGAATATCAAGTGTTGTTCCCCTATTCCAGAATGGTGGCAGTTAGTATTATTAACAGTGACCCAATGCATTCAGTCCTGATCAAACATTTGAAATAAAACATTTGATTTCTAATTGTATAAAGTGATACCCTTTTGAAATGCGTCTTTTACCTCCACTGGGACCAGCAGCCAAATGTCACGTGACTAAAAATAAATCTTTTAGCTGTTAAGGAGCCTGAGGTGTGGATTTAACTTGTAAAGGCACGTTTGTGAGAGGGCCAAGCGTATTTTAGATGTCAATTAAAAAAAAAAACATGAAGGAACTTCTCAGTCTAAAAAAAAAATAGAAGCAAAAATTGAAGTTTTTAAAGATTTTCTGTCTGCTTAAGAAGAACCAAAGAAATTAAATTAGACTGCCTGTGTCATATTGCATCACATATCTTGTTACAATGCATTAAATCATGTTGTGTAGAACTAAATCATATCCAAACATACCACATCAGAATAGGGCTGAGTCATGTTGTATCTCATTGGCAGTTGCTTCAACTGCCAATAGCAACCCTTTGTTGCTATTAGATAGCAACAAAGGGTTGACATATGGTAACAGTGTTTAGTAATGGAGATACACAAGACTAAGAAGTCTGGTGTTTGTGAGGGTGGGAGGAGGGATTTTAGGAGGGGGCTTTTAATTTGTATTGTTAGAATGATTTCCAATATGTTTACACTCCAACACAAAAGAAAAGATTTAGGACACTTGATACAAGCGTACAGCCAAGCCAGCGCACATATTCACACACGAGACAGAAGGCTAGCTTAATGTGTCATGAGGGTTCGTCAAGATCACAGCAGGGTCGCCAAAGGATTAGCTTACTTTTGAAGGCAGGAGGTGAAAAGTGTATGCTCATCGACTGGTGGCAGCAGATGTAGACACATGCACAGTATGTACACATAGAAGAAGAAAAGCATACAGTAAAATTCAACATGTAAACAAGCACACACACTCACTGTCCTTATGTACATGGTCACACACACCCTCTCCCTTTGTAGCACCATCTGTCCTGTCCTGCAGACTCACTGTAAGCTTGTAGCTAAACTGTTGCTCGTGTCAAACTAACCACTGAGTAAGAGCACATGCACATGCACAGACATGCACACAAACACACACTTGGATACGTGCTGAAATCGAAAACACATAAACAGTCACATATGCATGCATGTGTCCTGATCCTTTGATCTAATTAAGAGCTAGACTGCAGGCCGAATCCTGCTTTGCTGGACAGATCTCAGGACACCATGTCATCTTCTGTGAGTGACATTTTACACTCTTTACTCTAGCTTATGCTCTGTAACTATAAGTATGACATACAGTGGTAATAAACTGGTAAGGCTTGGGATGTTTCTATGTAGTGGATCAGTAAATAGGAACAAAAAGTAAATGTTTTAATATGAAAAAAAACCCAAAACAATCATGTAAAGACAAAATAATGTAATATTTGTTTTATGTTGTTTTTATCTTCAGGTGCAATGTTCAGGACTACATCTGGAACAAGGGCACACGTTGCGACTGGGCTGTCACAGAGTTCCAGGTGATGTGTGTGGTGGTGGGCGTGGCCTCGGTGGTGCTCCTCCTCCTTTTCATGATCATCGTATTCTTTGCCAAGAGACTACATCGTCTCAAGAATGAGAACAGGCGCCTTCGCAAACGCAGGTGTGTGTGTGCAGTAGTGTCACCGTGAGACAAGGGTGTGAGGATGTAAAAATATGAGCTGCGATTTGCTCTGTTTCTGAGAGAGGCAACTGCCGCACTGTCACATTTTGTGCATAAACACTGACTTTAATTGTTACAAGCTTTAACAACCTATCACTTGATAAGACACGGAAAACAAATGTCAGACAGGCACAGCATCTGGGAGAGAGAGCCTGTAAATGTAGGTGTGAAGGCCTAGACAAATTAGGAGAGATAAGAAAAATCTGTGATATTAGATACAACCGATATTGTGGTTTCAAAACAAATAAAGCAGGTCAAAAGTAGCACATAGCAGAGAGACAGATTCATCAACACCAATTCCTAAATTCTGGGACATTTTTCAAACTAACAGTCAAACCTTTAGCGAATGTCATTGAATTACTACATCTGAAAGCAAATAAAATAAATTGCTAGTTCGTAATCAGAGAATAATTATTGTTCCTTTCCAACAATGTTTCCTACTCCAAACTATCATCAATTGATCTTGCCTGTAAAGATACAGTAAGTGGGTTTTAACTTCTAGTGTGGAGAGATGGAGCGACTTTAATAATGTTACACTAATGTGATGTAGCCTCTGGCCTTCAATAGGGCCAGCATATAACTTAATAAATGGTGTCAGTAATTCAAAAAGGTGAGTCAATCAATCAATCAATCAATCAGTCTGTCTGTCTGTCCCTTATTCTAACTGTGGGCTTCAGAGAGCCGTCTAGTGGACCTCTGCCAGTTATTTTTAGAATTAAATCCACTTAATAATTCACATAAATGAAGAATATTAAATGAAAATGCACCCTCATGCATTGTTAAAAAACATACAGTCATGACAATGCAGTCTTAAATGATGATGCACTTATTCCTATTCTTTCAGTTGTTTCATTGGATCTTAATCTGTTATAATGTTCTATGCTGCTTCTTTCTCTTTTGTTCAGCACTTTCTTTATACACTGTTGGTTTAACACTACGCACAACAACGTTATAATAAATATGAAGCAAAAAATATAGAAAGGGTCTGGTTTCCAAAAATAAAACATTCATTTGACTAAAATGTCTCCTTCTGCTTCTTCCTACAGTAAGTACCGCCCACAGAGCACCGAGCCGCAGACGGACGGCCTCTCAGTTTCTACAACAGCCGACGGCTCACAGCCAAATGTAAGGAAACTGTGTGACACCCCTCCGCCCGCCCCCCAAGCTCACACTCACAACCTGGCGTACTATGACAACATTATCTGTCAGGTATGCCCTGTCTCTCCTCATGTTTACGTTCCTCTCTCTCTCCTTTCATTCATCACCATCTGTATCTTTAGTCAGCCTTCACCACCATCTGCATCTCAGTGTTTTCTTTGTCTGTTTTTGGTTAAATCTCCATCTATTTGCCTTTATTTTTCCCATCATGTTTTAGCCCATCTTTTCTATCTGCCAGCTTGAGTTGTCATTTAATGTTTGGTGGGTCTGTTTCGCTGTTTGAGTGCACGGCAGTCGATCTATTTGCACCAATTTGCTGAAAGCTGCTCCAAAAATACTACAATAAAATCACTAACTGAAGCTGAAGCACTGAATGCATCTTGTTGCCATGTTAAATCTGACTTCAACACCCCCCCCCCCCTGGCATTGTGTATATGTGGGTATGTTAACTCTTTTCACACTCACTGATCCCTTCAGAGGCCATCGACAACAAGCTATACTTGGGAATATAAACCCAGAAACCCATATAACCACTTTCAGGTAAGCAAAGTGGGAATGTCGACATTGCCTGCAGCTGTTTTCCCGCCCTGGCTTTGCTTTAAATGTACCTACTGAGCAACTATACTGTAGATGCCAGTTTTGGGTTCTCCATTGGCTGCAAACCTTAAATCCAGAACCCTTTCCTGCTGCTGCTGCTGCTGCTACTGCACCACTGTAGGTAAAATGATTAATCACCTCCCGCAAAGCTCCCCACACCCAATTGTTGTGAGGTGTTCTCTTGTTACTTACTGCCGTTAATAAATAGCAAGTTCTCACATTTGCTGACTCTCACCTGTGCTTTTGCAGCATCTTGAGAGGATGAATGAGGAAACTAAGGCTCCATTTTGTTGAAATCGCTTGCTTTGCTTCAACTAAGGCAGCCATTTTAGATCCCCGATGAGCACAGTTTCCCTTTTACTACTT
The DNA here is from genome assembly GCA_020466265.1 of Siphamia tubifer. Classification (NCBI taxonomy): domain Eukaryota; kingdom Metazoa; phylum Chordata; class Actinopteri; order Kurtiformes; family Apogonidae; genus Siphamia; species Siphamia tubifer. The sequence goes on along the minus strand of CM035793.1, from coordinate 16,861,513 downwards.
AATATCCTTCCAAAGTTTGTGCATGTAGTGTACTGTAAGATAAAGTGCATCTGTAGGAGCATGTATGAGTGCAGCAGCAAATATGAATGCGTGTGCACCACTGCATCTATGCATTAATTTCTATTCATGTCTCTCTATGTGTGAATTTGTGATAAAGAGAGATTTATGAGGGTCTCTGTCATCAATCATACTTTCCCTCATGTGCTGCTCAGCTTTCTAGATAATCATGTGTTGTGTGAACTCCAATATTAGTAGAGGATCTTTTTTAAAGTGCTGATAAAAATGGAGGTGAAAACAACGCCGATATACTCTCATGACACTATGCTTTAAAAGCTCATTGTCTCTGAAAGAGTAAATTATGTCCAGCAGGAGTAGAAGGTCACTGGTCAATACTGGCCTAGATACGCCTGCTGTGCCTGTGACCTTCAGTTATTTGACATGCCAATGTATCGATGAACTGAACTAACAAATGTAGATGCACACAGATGTTCTCTTCCAGACAATAGCCTGATAAACATACTGTCCTCCTTACTACACACCGCATTTATTTATACATACATATGGTACACTTAAGAACAGCCTGATGGATTTTTGTGCTTACATCTGACTTTTTAATAGCAAATTAAACTGTAGGTGATTAATCTGTGGTAAGTGAAGTGACTGTTACTGACTGTTTTAGAAAATCACTGGTCAGAGAGCACTGCTGGCATTTCAGTACAGTGGATATATATGAGAATCTGTGACTTCTGTATGTTTTAAATGTCAGGTCTAGAAGCTAAAAAGCCCCCGTGGTCACATCGTCTGGAATGCAGCATTTTAAATGTCAGTGCCCCCCATTTGAAACGCTTAGGCATGATCAATTGATTAAACAAACCAAAAAAAATGACTTCTTATATATTCATCTACCTAGTCATCTGTGCATGTTATTTCATGATTATTTCTACATTTTAGGTTGCAGGACGCTGCTGAATGATCCTAGTTCTTACTTTTTACTGAAAAACTAGGACCACTTTAATTTAGTTACATTTCCTAACACTCATAATGCTCAAAAGTGTTTGTCATTTCCTCCATCTCTCACTTCATTGTATAAATGCCTCAAGCCACAACATCCATATGGAGTAGCCAGATTCTCCCTAAGGGCATAACATGGACTCTGAGTCTCTGCATGTGCCGGTACACCACATTTGATGCATTGAATCAATGGTACTATGGCAGGCCATCTCCTCTTCAAACACATATGTGTAGATTTCAGGGGTGTGTAGTTTATTTATACCTTTTAATATTATTGCACTCAATAAAAACAGGGCAGAGGCACATGAGAGGGTTTTTATTTAGAATAAATTTTATGTTGTAGACACAACAATATTTGACATACAGAATGTATTAAAACCCTGAAGCATTATATTCCACTATACCACCTGGGCCTTGAATGTTGTGTTTCCTTTTACATAATATTTTTCCCGCATAAACTGCACAATTCTGTTTATATAAAACATCACCTGGATGCAAGAACAATATGCCTCTTCTTGTTCAAATAAAATCCTTCCTAGAAATAAAGTACAGACATGTTGCAGCAAATCCACTTTATCCACTGCACGTCATAACTGGTTTATCTCTCTACAAAGTGACAGAGGCACCTGTAAAGAGTAATGACTCCTCCCTACAGGATGATCCTCAGAAGCAGGAGGACGTGGCAAAATCTCCCCAGTCCAAGGAAGAAGGGTCGATGAATATCCTCAACTCTCATTCTCCTAAGCATGAGAACAACCGCCCCACCTCTGTGGTCCATGACCATGGCCACACTCCCAACAACACAGAGGAGAATGCAGAGGTAAACATGCTCCAGAACAACTTGGTATAATGTCACCATCTAAGTAAGTGTGGTGCTGGAGAATCAGACCAAACTATTTAAAGCACACACTAAATCTTTTTAGGCTAACATTGTTTACACCTTTTTAAGTGCATACTGTGTATTTTAAACAGTCTAATTCGGCCGAATGTCCAAAAAGTGGACTACATTTTACTATACCACTTGAGAAGCACAATAGTCCTGTTTACAAGGCTGCCATGCCATCAAGGATCACATAGTGGTGCAGCTGCCTCCTCTCTTTCCTCTATCCACCTCCTGTGCTGGACTAAAATCTCTGGCTTGGACCAACTGACTGACTTTTCTCTCTATTGATGCTCTGCCTTGGTCTCTGACCAATGAACTTTTCGCTCCCTCATTGTCTCTTCTCCCTTTTACCGCAATCCCCTCCCCTCACCTATGCCTGCCCCGCCTTATTGTCTCTTTCTGCCCGCATGCATTGGTGTTATCAACAAAAAAAGTGTCTGAAAACCTACTATTTGGAAAAAAAAAAAAGTACGTGGAAATCAAGTGAATATGTATTTGCAAAGATATTATTCATGTTTGACATTGCTAATAAGTGGATATGTCTAGATTACATGAGGTCAAAGTATTGCTTGGAGTTGATATTTGAATCTATATACATATATTACACACGCTGTGTCTTGGTTTTCAATGTGATTTATAATACTTTAATGTACTTGAGGTTCTTTTGTACTTTTTTGAGTATACATGAAGGATTATAGTTGACAGTTGTTGGAATAAATCTTTTTCATTTTACTCAGCTTGTCCTTGTGTGTTGCTATGAGCTCTACTTTCCTTCCAGTCTCTATCTCGCTTTCATTCTGTGCATGTCTGCTTACGAAGCTAACTAGCTCCCAACTGCTCCCATGCTAATAATAACAAGTGAATGCACGGCTGACCCTGCTTTTATGCTACAGTAGACTGCTCACATAATACAACACACACAAACTGTGCGCCAGTTCAGAACCATGGACAGCGCTCCAGGATGACTACATGCCAATACACACTGGGATTGTTACAAGGAAAATATGTATTTTCAAATAATAGACGGTTTTACCCTCTTTTCTCTGTATATAGAATATGGCTGTCGAAGTCCTAGCTCAAAGTAGCAGTATTTAATTTTTATATCATGACTTTTTATTGCATTAAATATGAATATCATTGTCAGATCTCATCTTCCTTCATATTACAGTTGCTCATATCGCTGTGTACAGGTCACAGTGCATCTACTTTATTAAACCTATAATGCTATATTAAAAAATATCTAAATTACATCATGTATTTCATGTGGATTCGTGAATTGAAAAAGGCCTAAAATGGCCATTTCAATATGTTGTGTTTGCAGAGAAAAGAATCAAAATTTCATTAAGAATTTTTTAATAAATGATAGATGACTGCCGCTGTGCTTTGCTGGTATCAGAAGGTTACAATATTAATAAAGTGAAAATGAGATAATTTGTGTTATGCAAACATCCATCCATATCTGTTATGCTTATAAATATAATCCTGTGTCCTGAAATATAGAATGGGTTATTACTTGTTTTATCACAAATCAGCAGGACCAGAGACGTTTTATGACAATTCCAACATCCTTTTTTTTTTTTTTTTTTTTTTACAGCAGACATTCTGGCCTGATCAGTTCAGAAATATGTTGTCTGTATTTTTCCTACATTACTTTCTATTTCACTCCATTATGAGTAGTGGGTAGTCCCTATGCAACATGCTGCACCACTGGAAGAACCATCATGGGAGGAGAATAAACCTAACAATCATGGTTTGACCCATAGATACTAAAACAAAAATATCCCACTCTAATTCCATGAAAGATTTATATTTAGTTGCCATTCAAGTCAACCATCAGCACCAGTAGTGCGATTCCAATGCCTTAAACAGGTACATTTTAAGTGACATATATGCTCTTAATATTATCAACTACACCTGCATTGAAAAAAGGTCTGTTCATTCTGATATTACTACAACTATAATACCATAATATACTCTTTAAATATTGCAACTTGAAGGGGAATTCCTAAATATTTAAAGAATCACAAAATATCATGTACAGTTGTCTACTTTGATTAAAATTAGAACAGAGGCTGATTAGTTGTAAAATGTTTAGGGAAATGGTTCACCCTGACCCACATATGTCAGAAGAAGACAGAAAGTTGTAAGGCAAAACATTTATTATTAAGATTTATTACTATCTCATGTATTAGATTCTCAATTTTTAAATGCATTCTTTTTGTAATAAACATTTTTTCTATCTTTAAGGGTATTTTTTCTGAGTAATTGTCATAAATTATAGCCACAGTCACTTTCTATTTAATTATGTATTCGTATGATACAGTTGCAGGAAAAATATTAGACCACCCCTTGTTTTCTTAAATTTTTTTTGTTCATTTTAAGCCTGGTACACCTAAAGGTACATTCGTTTGGACAAATACAATGACAACAATAAAAATATCTCATACAAGGTTAATTTCAGAATCGATAACTTTCCATTTTCCATGATTTCTTGATAATAATCAAAATCACTTCAGTTCTTACATCAATATATATATATATATATATATATATATATATATATATATATATATATATATATCATTGTACTGTCAAAAACAGTGCTTTTATTCAGTCACATGATACACACAGGAGGCAGTACTTGATAGCATGACCATTATTTTAATTGATTTTGATGGTCTAATAATTATTTCCATGGCTGTAGGATGATATAGCCTAGCATTTAGGAAATAATATCAACAGCTCCAGTATGTTCCATCTTTGCCATTTGCCCATGTCCCATGATCTCCAAATCCAAGCCTGTATCTCTCAGAACACCTTTGTTTTATTCCTTTACATTTATGATTGCCCCCTACCTCTTTACTTCCCATTCCACATCAGGATGGAGTCACTATCGGCCTGGAAGTGCTCCTCCCCAAAGAAGCCAAGCTGCACTCAGAGACCAGCCCTCCGCTCCAGTACGATGTCTTTCTCTACAAGGTTGCCAACAATGGAGACTCCATTTCTCCTAATAATGCACCAAACTCTGTTCACACTTCCAACTCTTACTCCACCTCATACCCTGCACCTAAATCACCCAAAACCCCTAAGACACCAAAAACCCCCAAGTCACCTAAGGTACCTAAGTCACCCAAACACATCAAAGACCATTCACACAGTAACCGTGAGTCCTTGTCTGGGAGGCACTCCTCACCCGGTCGCCACCCGTCACCCAGTCGTTACTCCGGATGTTATCCATCCCCTGCCTGTCCTCCACCGTCCCACCACTCTCCCTCCCAGTATAAATACACGCCGTCCTCCTCCACCCCGCCTCAGCTACGCAGGCCCAGAGGTCGGTCGCAGGCTCCTGGCTCTGAGTCCTCCAGGGAGTACCAGGGCGGATACATTTATCCATCTCCTTCCTCCCCTCACCTTACCCAGCCCCCCCCATCACCCTCTAGGATCAAGTGCAGTCCAGTCAGCACCCGGTCCCTACCACCCCTCTCCTGACCAGGCCTCCATCAGCATCCGTGAACGAACCAGTCATCAATTTAATCCATCCAGCAATGTCGTCCATCATGGCTCTAACTTTTGAAAGTGTTTAGTTGTTCTTTTTTAGATCATCAGTCCACATCCATTCATTCATTCATTCATTTATCATTCATGCCTTTACCCCCAACCTCCCCATATTTTTACCCAGAGGACGAACACAGCACCTGGTCTACGGAGCCAGAGATATATAACTGGGACAATTCTGCACAAAACCACATTCACTCAGACATGAATGCACCAATAAACACTGCGTAATTATAAAACATTTACACCTTTGTGTAAATAATAATCTGTCAAAACTCAGGTTTTACTGCTCAGATAAATACACATGAACTCACTCTCATAGAAAGGTGCCAACATCAGTGAGAAAATGATCATAAAATGTTTTATAGAGATTTTTACTATAGTAGTTCAAAGTATCGTTATCAATGATTTATATGTCTTTTGCTATTCAGTGTATATGATTGTTTATTGTTTTCACAGGCTTTTTGGTATGTTTTTCATGTTTCTAATCCTCAATAAACTGGTATTATAACAAAATGTGTAGTATTGTGTTTTAAAATGGAGCACACTTTAAGGCCACAGTAAGGCCAGACACTAGAAGATGGGAGTGATAGAGAAAGTATGTCTTTATATAGCCACTGGTGTTGATGTATCCATGGCTTGTGAAAGAAATATCATGAACTCTGCTGCCCCCTTGTTGACAAGGAAAGGCTCTAGTAACACGAGAAGAGCTGTTGAATACTTTAAGGTGATAAGAGAGCAGTAAAACATGTCCACACTGGAACTGAACATGCAGTTCTATACAGGTTTATATAGGGGAGACCAACTACAATTAATTTGCTTTGCTTCAGCATCTGTAACCTGCTGATTTTTGTGCTATATGTCTCAAACTGTAATGCAACCTAACCCAAATGTGTCTACTGCAGATGGCACCCATTCAAACTGCTGCAAGAATACCACAGGTTTTGTGAGTTAATGTCAAAGACATTATGTTCCAGTTATCTGCAAGTTGTCACAGTGAGATAAAAGAAAGAAACAAAAAGATATCCCTTGAATACAGGCTTTTTGTTGGGATATGAGATTTGTATATGTTTCATATGTTTATGAGTGATGTGACTTTATGAAACAAACATGTTATTTTCGATTAATTGGCTTATAGTCATCTCTTCAGAACAGCAATGTTTTATTTATAATGGTATGTTGTAAAGCATTTGAGCATTATTTATCCAGCTGTGTGATATGTCTATGTAAATTATATATGTGATGTTACACACACTGTGCAGGGTAAGATAACATATAATTGTGAACTTGTTACTATTAAAATACAAGGAACTTAAACAGTAAGTTTCCTGTTTCTGCTTCTGATGAAGAACTAGGGGTTAACGGGTAGGATGTCCCGATTCTTAATGAGTTGGAGGGGGAGGGCTATTTGCCCCTCAAAATAGAGATCTTTCAGGCCCACACTACAAACTCAGGAGTATGAGAAATTTCCCATAATTATCTTTAATCATCAGCAAGATGGAGGTAAACACAGCAAAGAACTGTACCAGTGTGATGAAAGAAACACACAAATGTACATACAGTACTTTATTCGTAAACCACTCAATCATTTGATCAACCTTTTAAAGCTGTTTCAATCTGTTATATAGATCAGATTTCTGTGGTTTGTGGTTGATAGCTGCAAAAAGATGACCAAAGCTCATGGAACAGAGATGGATTCAGCTGCTGACGGTATGGAGAATACTTTTGGAAACAAAGTTGTCACATCTGTTTAAAGTGACACTGAACACTGCTGATGATGTAACAGGTCTTGAGGGGTTTTCACATTTCATAAGGGAATATTTGAACTCCTAGTGGTAGTGCCAAGTGCAAGGGCCAAAGGGGTTGGGGTAATGTGAGGGAGTGGGCCAAGGAGTGAATTGGGATTGGGCCTTGGACTGGAGCTGGTCCCTGAGCACCTTCATTGGCAGGTCACTGGTCTAATGGGCTAATGCTAGTATTAGGTACTGTGTTTGTGTGTGTGTGTGTGTGTATGTGTGTTTGCATATTTGGATGGGTAAAATACTGAATATTCCCTTGGGGATAATAAAGCATATTAACCTTTGACCCTTTTACCACAGGCAGTTAATTCACATCAAAGCTTACATAACACTTGTATTATAGAAAAGACAAAATGAGGGGTAATTAAGTCTGACGGACTGATAGAAAACAGGGCAGACAAAACAAGCATGCACTAACTTGGTATAATGACACATGCCTTTAAAGATCACATACAAAATCCCCCCAACACACACACACATATATATATATAATTTTTATTTATATTTATATATAGTATGAAGTGTATTGCAGTGATCTGCTGAACTGGACTGAACACAGACCATTTCAGGACCCAGACTCTTCCACTGCAAAGCCACGCTGTTCTAATGGATGTAGAATGCAGTCTAGAATTGTTTTGTGTGAAAGGTGATCCTGGAAAGGTCATTGTCTGGAATGGAACATATGTTGTGCTAATTCCCTCCTATTCTTTTAGAGTGGTTTTTGAACTGAATGCCGACAGCAATTTACTGATGCTTCACCTAAAGGTAAAATGAATTTATAAAAATGTCAGAGTGTAACAATAGAGGGCACTAGGGTACCACACCATCTGTCTCACATTAAGAAGAAGACTAGAAGAATCAGCTAAAATAACTGTACAAAAAACATTAATATTTAAACAAGCTGTGCCAAGCACAACAAACATTTAAGCTCTTAATAGACATGTCCCTTCAAAATGTGATACTATGGGTTTGACCTTTTAAGGTGGCCCAAGGTCAAAGGTCTTGATACCATTTTGGAGCCTTCATGTTGTTTCCTACCTGTCAATAATAGTAACTGAGTACTTTTCACCACTCTTTTTGGAGTTACAACCATTTAAAATCATGTGACCTTGATTTTGACCTTTCAAGGTCATTCAAGATCAAAGGTCATGATGTAATTTTGAAGCTCATGCCAGGTTTCCTATCTGTCAATCATAGTAACAAAGTGTCAATCTCCAGTCATTATTCTGTTAAAGTCCATTTTATTTTATTTTTGTATTGACCCAGTGACCCCCAAAGTCTGGGGTCAACAATAGGTCGAAATCTATACACACAGGATGCAGAATTGAAAGGCTAGCATTTTGGTATTCATTGGAAGTCTGTAAGATGAATAGTTCAAAAGTTATATCCCAAATTTGATTTTGACCTTTATTGTGACCTTTGTCACGGATCGGGGTGAGGTGAAGGAGGACTCCAATGCACAGTACTGAAGGGAAAAAATAATTTAATAACAAAACTAAGAAACAAAGACAATACAGACAAAACCTGGGAACAGACGGTCAGAGTCCGTGGTGATGATGAATGTCCGGGTTATGGTGATTGAGGAGATGGCAGAAGCTGTCCGGGTTATGGAGGTGACAATACTGAATGGTCCCGCACTGGCAACTGCAAGCCTTACTGCTTTTATAGTCACAGATGAGGAACGGCTTGCAGCTGCGCAGTGCGGGACCAGGTGAGTATGGATGAGCACTGGGGGAAAGGTCACCGGAGCGGAGGTCATGACAGTACCCCCCCCCCCTAAGGGGCGGCTCCTGGAAACCCCCTGGTCGGAGTACCCTCTGGGCAGAGCGGTGTGGAATCCCTTCTGGGCGGAGTACCCTCTGGGCAGAGCGGTTTGAGTGGACTGGGTTGGTAGCAGGAGCAAAACTGATAGGGTGGGGTCACCATGGACTCTGGCAAGGAGCGACAAAAAAGAACAGACAAGGCACTGGACAAAGACAGGACAAAACGATGAAACAAAAGGACTGGGCCAACACGGGGGCAACAAGGGAACAGGTCCGGGTCGAAACCCGGCCAGAAACGGCAAAAAGGGTCCGGGACGAAACCCGGCCAGACACGGCAAAAAAGCCCGGGGTAAGGAAGAGAGGGGAAATCCGAGGGGACAGATCATTTCGTGTGTATGTGTTTATGTTTGTGCTCACAATAAAGAGCCTGAGTTCAAGCGGTTAGTGTCTGCATTTGGGTCCAATCCACTACACACCCTTAACAACCTTGACCTTTGACCTAGAGGATTTGTCCTTCCTGGTTGTGATGTCCAGGCACATTCCTAGTGATAGCCAAAGCAAGCTATATGTATAAAACTGAGTATACAGGAATGAAAAGGCCATATCTCGTCTCATTGTGAAAACATATTTTTGGTGACCTTGACCTTGATTCACTAACATTTTAAAGGGATGAATTCTAGACCACTTCATAGCTTTCCTGAAAATTTAATAGAAATTGGTCTGGGGGGGTTAGGGGCTAATAAAGTGCCTTTGAATACAGGCAGTGAATCCTTGAATCCTGTGTATAGTCTGCATTCAAGTGTAGTTAAAAATGTTTTTGGTTGTTTAATCGGTGTTTGGAGCACTGAATAAAAAGGATTCCTGGTACAAATGTTATCACTGATATATTTCTGACCTTTATATTGATCATCTATTTTTAAATTTCATCTGCTCGCACTACCTTCACCCCTGGTCTATATGTATTGTCCATATTATCAGTGAACATGCCTGACTTTAACAATGCTCATAGAAAAGTGTACATATTTGAAGGACAGATGCCAGGTCAAATGTACATATAAAATATATATGACTGAAAACATACTGGCAATTTTCATTCTAATTTAAATTAATATTTTAAAATAGCGGTGCATGTACTTTGGTGTATCCTAGCGATGATATGTGGTTAGAGTGCAACTGAAAGCACCCAACCAAAAAAGAATTTCACCAGCTGCCACTAGCCAGAGGCCATTTTTCATCAAAGTTTAATTGAAAGAAAAGCCAGAACAAAACAGTTCCTGAACTCCATTCAAAAGCCACAACTGATATGTGTTTGAGCAGCCAACCTAACCAGCATCACATTAAGGCATTAAACTAACTGCACTGCACATGAGCTGCACATAAAATTACCCCGTTAAAGAAGAAAACATTAGCTACACACCAATGATAATTAAACCACACTGAATAGGCCTCTGCTGTGAAAACACATGCCATATAAATCACTACAACAAGCATTCACAGTTTACTGCAAAACCAAATATTAAATATGTTTCTGATTTTATTTGATGTAAGATATAGCACAGATATTCTTTTTTTTGTTGAAAGAAAGAAACACATAACACGGCTGATACTGACAGTTCAGATATAGAAAGCAGAGGACATGTTATTCCCTTTGAAATGATGAAGTTCTTTTAAAAGTGCTTGTTACTTCTGCACATCTCTCTTCTTTGTGCATTATTTATAATGCAAGTGTGTGTAACGCTTCTGTCCTCTTTGGTCTTCATGGCTTCATTGGAACCTCTCTTCTCTGACAGCAGCCATGGTTTTCTCTAAGCAATTCCAGGCGTCTCAGTTTCTCCACAGATGACCTTTCACCTCACAGCACTTAGAATAGGCAGCACTGACCCTCCCTCCTCTCTTCTCTTCTGTTGTCTGAATTTTTTATTATTTCTCTCTTGAATACAAAAAAGACCTTTTTGTCTGTCCATATGGATTGGGTGAAGGTGAAGTTATCCTTCCCTCTGTTGTCGCACATCAGAATTGGGATGTGTTCACATGGGAAAAAAAAATTGACAGGTTTAAGAAGGGTGCATGTGTCTCTCCATCGACACTCGGCATCCCTGAACAGCCATCCTGTCCGCCTCCACCTGTGTGGAAATACTGTGTCCTCTGTTTGTCCTCTGTTGTCATGGCTTTTTCTTTTTTTTGTCTAGCAGTTGAAGAATTATTGAGAGTTATTGTGATTCCACCAAGGAATGGTGGAGTTTTGTTTTTGCTGGTGTTTATCTGTCTGTCTGTCTGTCTGTCTGTCTGTCTGTCTGTGTGTGTGTGTGTAAGATAACTTAAAAACTTATGGACGAATTTGGCTGAAATTTCAAGAAATGTTGATACTGACACAAGGAAAAAGTGATAACATTTTGGTGATTATCTGAGTGTTTTTCTAGTTGTTATATTGATATTCATATAAAATAATCGCTATATAGAAATACTAAGAAATAGAAGTATATAAGTTAAAAAATATATATATTTTGTCTTCGTTTACTTGTCAACCTTTTCTGTATCATTAGTAATATTTTGCAGATTGCTTTTGTTTTGATTTCACTGTTGACATTTCATCTTGCTTTATCCTCACTAGGGTCACAGGGGTCACGGGAGTCACAGGGGGTCTATCCCAGCTACAATGGGTGAAGGCGGGGTACACCCTGTATGAGTCTCCAGTTCATCTCAGGGCTGAACATATATAGACAAACAATCACTCTCACATTCACACCTATGGGCAATTTAGATTAACCAATTAACCTATCAGTGCATGTGTTTGGATGGTGGGAGAAAACTGGAGAACCTGGAGAAAACCCACGCAGACACAAGGAGAACATCCAAACTCCACATAGAAAGGTCCCACCCACTGGTGCTGGAACCAAACCCAGGACCTTCTTACTGTGAGGCACGAATGCTAACCACTGCACCACCGTTTCAGTCAATCTATTAATCAATCAATCAATCAATCAATCAATCAATCAATCAATCAATCAATCAATCAATCAATCAATCAATCAATCAATCAATCAATCAATCAATCAATCAATCAATCATTAATTCTTCATGGCATGAAAAAAAGATTCACCTCCTTCATCCATATCCTTCTCTTTTTTGCCCCATGTAATTTCTTGATTCATATTTTATATGAAATAAATTTACATTTTAGAAAATGGTTCAAATTAAATACTCTTGTCTTTTCATCACATCGAGTGAAATTGCAGATGCAGCCTCCACACAAACTATAACCCAGAAGATTATTTAAAAACTCCATAAAAACTATATAATGAGGTTTTAGATGAGGCTGAACTATACATCCTGTTAAATGTTTCAATCAGGTGACACTTCACTTATTTTCTTTACTGTATGTCTTTGATGTTATCTTCTATTTTTGATGTTATCTTCTATTTTTGATGTTGTCTTCTATTTTATCAATGTCCAAAAAAAGACTGCATTTCTATTGAGATTATATTTAAGAAGTGCAGAAGAAGAATTTATCTATGCAGTGCTCAGCTCCAACTGTCACTCCAAGTTGTCTTTAAAGAAGTTTTGCTTTTAAAATGTCATCTTGCTTATCATATCCTTAAAGTTTCAACCTCATGGTATTTTATCAGAGATCAACCTTCAGGGGTGAAAAGTGAAGCCGATGCTTTCATGTTAAAATCTGTAGGAAGCTGAATGGCCGCTAGATGATGGATCCAAGAGTAAGTCAGTCCCTATAGACCTCATGTCAAAATGAGTTTTGACTCCTCATAGTTATGTCATCTGTGACACCTGTACGGGGGTGAATTCAGTGTTACCCAGTGTTACCTGTTCACGTGTTCCAAAACCCTCCAGGTTCTGCATAATTAAGGGAGTGGCCGCTGTGATTGACAGAAGAGTCTGTCTGTGTCTGTGATTGACAGTTAATGTCAGCCCACCTCCAGAAGTCACTGAATAAAAGGTATTTTTCTCCTCCACTCCACTCTATTGTAGCTGTATTTGAGGTACACTACTAAGACATTCCAAGGAGTCTGTCATATTTTCTGATACTTTATACAATATCTGCCATAATATAGCTGCATTAGCTAATGTTAGCATGACTTCACATAGTTAGGTGTGGGACCTTGTCTTAGGGGACAGTATAAATGGTGAATAGTGAACAATCATTCACAATTTACGCATATGATGTTTGTCTATTAAAATGTAATTTCACAGGCCAAGTCACATTTTGTTGTAAAAAATATTTAAGTAACACTCACTGTTATGTGACATGGCTCAGTGAACTGCATCTCTCATCACTAGTGATACACATCATCAACACTAAAACAGATGCTACTTAGTACCATGGGGTTTCAGTCAGCTATAGTAAACCACATACACAGTCCTGGTGCAGCCAACACAGCTATATACAAACAAGGCTTTGGGAAGCTGTTAAATGTGAGTTTGTAACGCTCTTATTTTGACATGAATATGGTCACGTTGATGTGATATAGCGTGTGACGTAATCACGCATTTTGTGCAGTTCTGATCAGCGTGTCTTCAGGTGTGGTTGTAGTTCTTTTTCAATTACATTAAAAGAAGAAGAAATATAAAACTCCGCTCCGCGTATTATTCATCACGCAGTTGAAGTTCCCTTAACAGGTTATGGGCCCAGAGCTAAAGATACGCGAGCGTGAGTGAAGCGCGACGTATTACGCGAAAAAGTCTCAAGCTAAAGAGACGAATTGACGGGACGGAAGATGGTTAGCCGAGCAACTGGAGTTGCAGCACCACAGCTGATGTTCGACGGGTCTGAGGAGAAATACGACCTGTGGGAAACACGGTTTTTAAGTTGCTTACACATCCTGAAGCTAAAAGAGACTATCTTAAGAGGACCAAACCAGCCGAACGATGATGACAGGCGGAAGAATGCCGACTGCTACGCCGAACTGGTAAGGCTAATCGATGACAAAAGCCTTTCGCTAATCAGACACGAGGCTGCTGACGATGGCAGAAAAGCACTCGAGATATTAAGAGAACATTACGCTGGGAAAAGCAAGCCACGAATTATCAACATGTACACATCACTGACAAAGTTACACATGGAAGAAAAAGAGACTGTGACGGACTATTTGATAAGGGCTGAGAGCCTTATTACGGCGTTGAGAGAAGCAGGGGAAACCCTGAGTGATGGACTGATCGTGGCAATGGTACTAGGCGGGCTACCAGATTCGTTTAAACCACTAGCCGTGCATGTGACACAGAATGAGGATAATGTTACATTCGCTGACTTCAAGAGAAGGCTACGGGTTTATGAAGAGTCCGAGAAAATGAAAAGGACAGAGCCGAGCACAGATAATGTGATGAAGACTCATGCAAGACAATATAAAAACAAACACGAAAGTAGCAGAAAAGATGAAGATGCAGATATTACGTGCTACAAGTGTGGAACAAAGGGGCACAGGGCACGGAAATGTTACAGAAAAGTGTGGTGCAGTTACTGTAAAAACGCCACGCATGCCGAATCACTGTGCAAGAAAAAGCATGGACAAGATGGCGCCAGAAAATTAAAGGAGAAGGGAGCTGGAGACCACGATTCCCTCTTCATGGTCAAGTACGTCCAAAGAGAAAGACAACCAGGCAATGTCAAGATGAAAGGCATTATGGTGGACGCTGGAGCAACTTCCCACATCGTGAACGACATCAGCAAGTTTGAGAACTTCGACCACTCGTTCCAACCACGCACACACTCCGTGGAATTGGCGGACGGGAGCATGTGCAATGGAATGGCGCAACAGAGAGGAACGGCGGTGATCTATCTACTAGATAACACTGGAAAACAACGCAGAGCGCAGCTACGGGATGCGCTCTACATGCCTTCATACCCACACGACATCTTCTCAGTGTCAAGAGCAACCAACGGAGGCGCCACGGTGATATTCGAGAAGGGTAACAGTCGCATACTTACCATGGACAGTTGCAGGTTCGATATGCATGAGAGTGGTAACTTGTATTACTTACCAGTTGTTGAAAATGATGCTGATCAATGTAAAGTGTGTCATGATGTACAGACCTGGCATCAGATATTGGGTCATTGTAATTATGAGGATGTTAAGAATTTACAAGGTGTGGTGAGGGGCATGGAGATTAAGGGAGGTTCATCTAGGTTGAATCAGTCATGTGATGTGTGTACACAGGGAAAATTCACACAGATACAAAATAGGGAGCCTGATAAGAGAGCAAAGAAACCATTAGAGCTAGTACACACTGATTTAGCAGGCCCCATGCGTACTCCAAGCATGGAAGGGCACCGATATGTACAGTCCTTTACGGATGATTATTCAGGTACTATGTTAGTGTACTTTCTCAGGTCCAAGAGTGACACAGTTAAGGCCACAGAAAAATTCTTGGCAGACGTAGCCCCTTACGGGCAGGTCAAATGTATCCGTTCAGATAACGGCACTGAATTTACATCTCATGGATTTCAGACAGTGTTGACCAAAAACAGGATTAGACATGAGACATCTGCACCTTACTCACCCCACCAAAATGGCACTGCAGAAAGAGGATGGAGAACACTCTACGAAATGAGCAGATGTTTACTGATTGAAAGCGGGTTACCTGATAACTTGTGGAATTATGCTGTTCAAACCTCAGCATATGTGAGAAATAGGTGCTACAATAGGCGCACAAAGAAGACAGCATATGAAATGTTTACAGGGAATATACCCAACCTGTCCAAATTACAGAAATTTGGATCTGCATGTTTTGCTTACAAGCAAGAGAAAGGCAAAATGGAATCCCGATGTAAACAAGGGCTTTTCATAGGCTATGACAAAAACAGCCCAGCGTACCTAGTGTATTACCCAGACATAGAGAAGGTCCAAAAGCATAGGTTGGTGAAATTCACAACCAAGACAATGAATGAAAAAGGAACACAGACAGCTGAGTCACAAATAAATTATGGGGATATACATACCATGGTTGACAATACTGATGAGAGGATTGATGAGGAACTTGAAAATGCACAAGGTCAAAGTGTTCAAAGAGGTGGTATTGGTGCTTCACCTGAGAAGGCTGAACATACACAGCCAGGTGAAGTCACAGAGACTGCGAATAAAAAGAACCCACCAAGAGCCAAAAGGAGACCAGCTCATCTACAGGACTATGAAACAGGTGATACAGAGGACAGTCTAAACACTTGCATAGACTTTTGTTACAGGGTAGTGTGTGATGTACCTCATACTTACCAGGATGCCATTGCATCAACCAAAGCAAAGCAGTGGAAAGCTGCCATGAGAGAAGAGGTACAATCTCTCAAGGAAAATGAAGCCTTCGTCCTAACGAAGTTACCACCAGGTAAACAAACAGTGGGGGGTAGATGGGTTTTTGCATTGAAAACCAAAATTAATGGTTCTGACAAATACAAAGCAAGGTTCGTAGCAAAAGGCTACAGTCAGAAAGCAGGTACTGATTATGACGAAACATTCTCACCTACAGCAGATATGACGAGTGTAAGGGTTATGATGCAAAAAGCAGTTCAGGATAACTTGGTCTTACACCAGATGGATGTTAAGACAGCTTATCTGCACGCTCCAATAGATTATGAAATTTATATGGAGCAACCTGAAGGTTTTGAGGAGACATCAGACACAGGTGAAAAATTAGTGTGCAAGCTACAGAAATCAATTTACGGGTTAAAACAATCAGGGAGGAATTGGAATGCTATGTTGCATACATGCTTGATTGAGAATGGTTTTGTACAAAACTCTGCTGATACATGTGTGTATACACAGGAAACAAACAATGAGAAAGTAATCCTAATAATTTGGGTTGATGATCTCATCATTGCTGCTAACAATGAGAGTGTGATTAAAAATGTGAAACGGATGCTCACTGAAAGGTTCAAAATGAAAGATATGGGAAAATTGAAACACTTTCTGGGAATTGATTTTGAACAAAGAGATGGTGTAGTGAAAATGTCACAGGAGAAATTTGTGAAAAAGGTTCTAGACAGGTTTGGTATGCAGGATTGCAAGTCTAGAGAAACACCATGTGAACCAAAACTTGAATTTATAGAAAATGCAGAAAAATGCAGGAACCAAGAAAGTACAGGGAGGCAGTAGGAAGTTTAATTTACTTGTCCACTTGCACTAGGCCAGACATTAGTTTTGTGGTCAGTAAACTTTCCCAGCACTTTGCTGAACCAACAATTGAACACTGGAACACTGTTAAACATGTGCTCAGATACCTCAAAGGTACAATGGAAAAGGGATTGTACTTCAGGAGAAATGACACAGAAAAATTAGGCTTAAGAGTCTACAGTGATGCTGACTGGGCA
Organism: Siphamia tubifer; assembly: GCA_020466265.1. Lineage (NCBI taxonomy): Eukaryota > Metazoa > Chordata > Actinopteri > Kurtiformes > Apogonidae > Siphamia > Siphamia tubifer. Next base: position 16,844,188 of record CM035793.1, on the reverse strand, counting down.
TCAGATTCAGTCGATAGGAGAAGTACATCAGGCTATTGTGCCAGTCTAAGTGAGGGTAGCTCTTTGATTTCCTGGAAAACAAGAAAACAACCAACAGTGGCTTTATCAACTTGTGAGGCAGAGTATATAGCCTTAGCATCAGCTGTACAGGAATGTCTTTACGTACAGCAACTACTTAGTGGTATTGACAATTACCAATATGCACAGACAAAGCTATATGAGGATAACCAAGGTGCCATAGCATTGGCCAAAAATCCGGTGAGCAGACAGCGATGCAAGCATATTGACATTAAGTACCATTTCATAAGGGAAAATGTAAATAATGGAAGGTTAATGTTGGAGTTTTGTCCTACCGAGCAAATGATTGCCGATGTTTTGACTAAACCAGCTACTAAGCTAAAGTTGAGATGTTTTTCAAGAAACATGTTTGGCATTTGAATGTAATGGAATGTTTAACTCCTATTGTGAGTTATTTTGTTTCATATGTGATGTAACAAAATAAGAGCGAGTGGGGGTGTTAAATGTGAGTTTGTAACGCTCTTATTTTGACATGAATATGGTCACGTTGATGTGATATAGCGTGTGACGTAATCACGCATTTTGTGCAGTTCTGATCAGCGTGTCTTCAGGTGTGGTTGTAGTTCTTTTTCAATTACATTAAAAGAAGAAGAAATATAAAACTCCGCTCCGCGTATTATTCATCACGCAGTTGAAGTTCCCTTAACAGAAGCGACGGCGAGGGTATGTCCCTGAACACCCCACTCCTTAACTAGACAGCTATGATGTCATGACCTGAGGCATTCCCCGGTCATGACCTTTCATTTGCACTTGATTCAAAGTCAATTAGACAAATAGTTCCAGAGATATAAACAAGTGTATTTAGTGATTTTAAGCTTTTGAACATGACAAATCTTGAAACAATCTGTATTGTACAAAATTGAATCAGTTCTTATTGTAATCTGTGTCTGTGTGTATTTGTGTGTGTGTGTCGGCAGAGACATATTATGCTATGACTCAATGAGTATTTGAGATATCATCATGAAATTACATGAGCATATACATATAGCAAATGAGCATCAGATACAATGATCCATTTGAGTAAAGGTCAAAGGTCAAGGTCACGATTAACTAAAAGGTCAAAATCACATTATCGGTTAAACTCAAGAACACACAGAACTTTCTGATTGGTACCAAACGATGCGGAATGAAGATTTCTACAATTCTCATTACTGTTATCATCTACAACCAAGAAATTTTGAGATCTCTGGAGGTCAAAGGTGACATGTTGGAAAATTAACTTCTGTAAGACTATTTGTGTGTGTCAAGCATAGACATATCACGCTATGAATTAATCAATACTGGATATATTATCATAATATTACACACACTCACGCATCTATGGCTATAACGAAATTATCAGTATTGCAAAAGGTCAAAGGTAAAGATGCATAGCCATTTAGCAGAAAGGTCAAAATCACATTATTGGCTCTAATTCAAGAACGGGTTGTCATAGAAACTTGAGATTGGCACAAAATAGGGGCGAGATTAGGCATTCTCTAAATACTTGTTTTCGTATGGAGCAACATGAGGAAGTTTGACAGTTACTACAGGCTGAATCAATCCTGGGACCAAATACACCCTAGAACAGTGTTAAATCAACTCTAAGTGTTGATTTAACACAGCAAAATGTACTCTAAAAACAGTAATTGAAACAATACAAGGAAAATGTGAATGCAAATATTTAATGAATATTCATAAGACATTTTTTGAAACTGTGAAAAATCAGTTCCACATTAACACCAGGCACAAGAAACCTCACAAATGTTTTGCCATTTTTGTAACCTTGACCTTAAAATGTATTAGGATCTATTCTGGACCACCTCACACCTTTTCCAAAAATTTCATGAAAATTGGTCATGTAGTTTTCGCATAAAGTGGCTTAGAAACAAACACACAAACCAACCTTAAAACATTACCCTCATCTCCCGTTCAGGGGGTAGGGTAACACATACTCCATCCACCTTTATATATCTTGGTTACTTTTTCTTTTTCTTTTTGGCCAATCAGTTTATTAGCTGTATGCTAAATATGGAAAGTATATGCAAAAATATGTTAATTTAGCAGATCCTTCCAAATAAAGGCAGTATTGGTTGCATGTATTATGATGATATATATTTGCAATCAGTTTATTATTTTTCTAAATAAAACAAAAATTAAGACAACAGGAGAAAAATCTTGTTTCTTCATTATTTGTTTCCAAAACCAAAATGAAAAAAACGACAGTGATGCATTTTTTCCAGTTTACCATAGTGTGTTTAAATGAATAATTTTTAAAAAAAAAAACGGATAACGGCCGTTTTCCATTTTATCCAATTTTGATTTTAAGCTAATTGAGTAAACCGGAAATGAATCTTAACAACCAAAAGAAATATGTCCACCGGGCTTGAAGGTCATTGTAGTATGATATCACACTAATTTTCTTCTTGGTCATATCTTCAAGTCTTAGGGTGACCCTCTTAGTTTCCCAAAATAGGACGTAGGTTTACATATTTGTCACTGTCAAAGGTCATTTCCGGGCTTTCCTCAACTTGCTTTAGGTCAAAATGGGATAAAACGGAAAATGGCCGTTATCAGTTTGTTCTATTATTCATTTAAACACAAAAAAGGAAAACTGAAAAAAACGCACCGTTATCAGTTTTTTTTCCATTTTGGTTTTGGAAACAAATGATGAAGACACGACTTGTTTTTTCGTTGTCTTATTTTTGCTTTTATTTTGAAAATCAACTGAACGAACGATATACGGATTATTTGCATTGATTTTTAATTTACCAATGACCTCATGCAGAGGCCAGTCTGGGTCAGCTATGGAGCCCCAGGCCGTACACTGCCCGATTTTTTTTCCTACTATGCTTTGTGTGTGTGTGTGTGTGTGTGTGTGTGTGTGTGTGTGTGTGTGTGTGTGTGTGTGTGTACGTGCATGTGTATAATTTTACAATTCTTTATACTTACTATGACTATGTTCTGACATGTCATTATTCTGTTTGAAAAAGAAAAATATGGAACCTTTTTTCCATCTGTTCTCAATGACAAACATATACAGTTGAAAACTAATACAATAAGTTTTTAGATTTTAGACTCTGAGAAAATGTATAAAATATAAATGATTAAAGACTGGTGGTTTAAAATAACAACATAATAAAGAAACTGTATTTTATAGAGTATCTTGTCTCAACTTTGCAGAGTCTTGACCTCAGCAAAAACCTCACCAGCTAAAACAAGTTGGATTTGACCTCCTGTGAACCTGCATATCTACAGTATGAAGATCAATTCAGTGATGAGTGCTCTGTATTTCTGATTGACCAATGTGTGGGTAGCTGGTTATAAAAGTTAGTCAAACTCTAATAGTTTTTCTTTTACACTGAAAACTGTAGGTTTTAGTGGATAAATTAAATATTTAGAACACAGGGAAGATACACAGAAAGACTTTCATGCATGTATGATGAGAGAATTTTTTTTTTAAGTATCCGAAATGTACAATGTTTAGTTGAGTACATGAGTGAAATTATAGAAATAACAAGAGGGGAAAAATAAATGTGTTATTCACAACAGATGGTTAAAATGTTTGTACACACATTACAACATTCTACTGAATATGTCACAGCCACAGACCATCTGGAATTTATACAGAAATGTAGAAATAAACAGGACAAATAAGTTGTGTCTGTATGGATATATAAAGTTTATTATTAATTAAGTGATCTTTGTGCATATTTTTAACAGGATGATGCTCACATGAGATATGATGAATTTGATTAAAAATACAGACAGTTTGGTATAGCTAAATATACAAGTCTGTTTATAATTTAGAGCAATTGATGAGATGTTAATCAGGTTTGTTTTATGTACTCAGTAGTTATTAAACTAGGGTATTCAAACTTATGATCAGGGTCATTTGGATAGTTTCTGTTGTCAGTATGATTTAAAAAGAACAAACACATTTGCTTGGTAATAAAATGACTTAACCAAACCACTAACCATGACTGAAAGAAACATTTTTGGATTATCATTTATATTATCTGAAAAATGGTTAACAAATCATAACTTCTACAATGGTATGTAAACATATGAGGATAATAATAAGAATAATAATACATTTTATTTATATAGCGCTTTTCATGGCACTCAAAGACGCTTTACATGAAGTAAAGATAGAACAATAAGAGTCTAACTACAATAAAAACCAAACAATAGAAAACAGAGTAATCACACATAAAAGCAATAAAAGCAATCAAATATTTAAAGCAGTCTTAATTGTATATTAATCAGATTTGTTCATTGTACTCATGGTTTTTTTTTTATCACATTGTGGATCATGTGCAGTCAAATCAGTAGTCCAGTTTTCTTCAAAGAGAGTTCATTTAAGCTGCACAAGAAAAAAACTGAAACAGAATTTGTTAAGGACTTTTAAAAATGCAGGGTTTTTTTGTCATATACAGGTAGATTTTGAGAAAATTTGGAATTTGTGTTTGTGTATTTTATGTATTTGATCTATATTACCAACCACTATCTCATATTCTTTAAAAACAAAATAAACATTCTACACTTCTAACCAAATATGTTTTTTTCCCCCCAGATTTATTTCTCATTTCTGTTGCAATAACGATCCTGACAACTTGTGTTATATTTGTGGTCAATATATCACAAAAATAAACTTCCAGGCATAGAAGATCCAGAAAAATGTCATTTCCTAAACTAATATTGGGTTCCATTCTGTTTGTTTCCACTTATTACTTGCTTTTCTATGCTCGACTGTATTTTAGTAGATATGTATTGCATTATATAATCGTGAAAATTAAACAGATTTTTGCAAAACATGTATGTTGAATGTCAAAATGGTAAATGGTGTATATAATGCTTTTCCACTAGCACTTTACATTACCCTCACATTCACCCATTCACACACACACTCACACACCAGTAGGTTTCTAAGGTTCTGTCAGTCCTACTGGGAGACAAAGTCAGGGTTCAGCGTCTTCCCCAAGGACACTTCCACATGTAGACAGACCCGGGACATCAACCGCCAACCCTTAAGTCATTGGACAACCCAATGATTTAAGGGTAAAACAGATATCAAATTTGAATTCTACATACCAGAATTGACAAAAACCAAACTAAATCTTACATGTAAAAATATTTTATAAAATTTGGTTGTACGGAGTTATTGTAACCTTTGACCTTTTGACAGAATATGTGTCAACAAAATTGGATGACCTTCAAGGAACCATCATTGTCCAGGTAGATGGTGCAGCATCACTATAGGGACTGCATGTTGGTGGGTTCCTAATTCGAACAGTTCCAGATCAGTGGATTGGAAAGAGTGGTCCAATTCCCTGAACACTTCGTTCACCAGATATCACTGTCCTGGATTTATTCCTTTGGGGTTATATTAAAGATATGTATTGAACAAAGGTACAGGACATCAATGACCTGAAGTAAAAGATCACTGATGTCATTGAAACATTGGTGAGTGTATGATACAGACAACAAGCAAACAAATCCACCATTTGTGTGTGTTTCATGGTGCCCATATAGAGGTGAATTAAGTTAAAAAATCAAACATTTATTTTTTATTTTTTAATAATTTCCACAGATTTGTTTATTAATTTGCTATTGGAATTGATTTGTTAAATTGCAATGAAACTTTATGTTCTTTATTTACACTGCCTTTGTTATCTAAGAATATACCATACAAATCATTTTTTACATGGACCTCATTATAATAACTACCATAATAGAGGTGTAGTAGCTACATTTATTCAGACATGAAACTTCAAATAATGTAACAGCCAGTTGTATTCATGATTCAACTACTATTGTTATTAATTATTCTGAAACTATCCATGATTAGTTTCAAGAACTCTATTATGATAAACTAACCCATAATACACTTTAATTAACTGTCCATACATGAAAGATTTAAATTAAAAGCTGACATTTTTTTTTGTATGATTAAAGTAAATACATGCACTTTGATTCACCTTCAAACGGCACATTTCTTCTTGGATTCCTGTGTGATGTTACCTTGATCAACCTCCTCTCCAGTCTGGTCCCATTCAGTCTGTATGTGCAGCTCCAGTCTGGACCACTGAGAGGCAGTGTTGCTCCACATCCCAGCATGCACTGCTGTACTGTACATACAGATAAGACCCACTGGCACTTTGAAAGCGCTGATCTGTATCTTCATTAGAATTCACTTTGTGTCCATCAAGGGTGTGTGTGTGTGTGTGTGCTGATTCAACATGATTGTGTGATAATTGATACTGTTATTATGGAGATAACCACATGATCTGAGGTGATCTCAGGTGTGAAGGGGGGTAGGGGGGGGTTCTTCAGAGGAGATAAGAGGTGGGATAGTGCACAGGTTTGCGCATGTGCAGGTGTATAGTATGTGATTTGAATTTCATGCAGGGTTATTGAGATTAGATGCATCTACAGTGCAGTGTATAGTGTGTGTGGATGTGAGTTTTATTCAGTGTCTGTATGTGGATGACTAAAGTACATTTGCTGTTGGCATCTCCTTCACTTCCTCTTTAAATAAAGCTGTTAAAATATTTTTGCTGACCCAAAACAGATGTTATTCTCCCACTTTTCCTCCCCTTCTACCCCTCCTTCTGTCTCTAATGAACCCCCCCCCCCATACACACACACACACACACACACACACACACACACACACACACACACACACACACACACAAACACATCCACTTTGTGTCGACACACACGTCTCCTGAGATGCCTTCATAGCTCATGAAGGTTTTTATATTTAGTGCATAACCCACACAGTGCAGTGAAATGACTGCATTTACACCCAAACCTCATTTGCAATAGATGTGATTCATGTTTATTTACCATCATCCACAAGGTGATGAGAAAGTAGATCAACATTATTTAATTTGTCTATATAATTTAAAATAGGAGCTCCAGTGAGCTACAATCAATATAGTCTGAAACTAGATTAAATATTTCTATTCTTTACTTACAATAGATACAATATTATCTATACCAGTGAAAAAAAATTATTTATTTATTATTCCCCACCCCATCTGCCTGTCTCCGTCTTTCTCTCAGTTGTTGCTTTTGTGTCGGCTCTGCTCTGTGAGACAGGGTAAATGGCTTTCTATTCAAGAGTGAGAAATGTCACCGCTTTGTGTGAGTATGTGCATTTTTATGAGAAGGCGACAATGTAGAGGGTCAATTGAACAAAAATCTTCAGGAAAAAAAAAGTTGTAAGATAAATTTTACATTCTGACAATGCCACCTTGTCCAATTGTGTTTGTAATGTTATGAATGTAATGTTGGAATGATGGTGGGATCTGTCTTGATTCTTTTATTATTTGATTCATTCTTTAAATACTGATCCTGTGTCAGATAAAATGTAAGGGGATCCACCTGCAGAGAGAGAATAAGATGTAAGAACTGTATTAATGAGGTTATTATATCTATTGAAGGAGTGGGTCCAGTATGTTGAGGCTACATTTTTTTTAACCCTTTACCTCCTGATGTGTCAGTACTGACTTGTTCTGAATGGATGGTTTACTTTAAATATTCAGAAAAACTTAATTGTTAGCTCTTTTTTTAATTTCAATCATACTAATAGAATAGACCTTGTTCTCTCTGAGCATGCTCAGTTCAAGCCTCACTCCCTGTGAAATGGGGGTAAAACACAGAGTAGTGAGTGAGACCAACTAAGTCTAAAAATAGATTATGAAAAAACAAACACAAAATATATACTGCATATATAAATATTTCTTTCTTTCTTTCTTTCTTTCTTTCTTTCTTTCTTTCTTTCTTTCTTTCTTTCTTTCTTTCTTTCTTTCTTTCTTTCTTTCTTTCTTTCTTTCTTTCTTTCTTTCTTTCTTTTTTTCTTTCTTTCTTTCTTTCTTTCTTTCTTTCTTTCTTTCTTTCTTTCTTTCTTTCTTTCTATTTTTTACGCCACTTTCCTTGATTTATTTATTTTCCTGTATTTATTTTGTTTTATTTTTTATTTACATTTTTTTTTTATTTTTATTGATCACTGTTTTTGTACATTTTGTTGCTCATTTTCTTATTCTTTGCTGAAATCTCAGGAGTTAAAGGGTTAAGCTAATGCTAATGCACTTAGCTGTTATGTCTAACACTGTCACTGGGACAGCGCTGTTTCGTTTTTTTCAATCTGGAAACATTAGAAAACATTTATACAACGGAGCCCCTGTTAACTGTCAAATATGACACTAGTTTTGCATTAATGTCAAGTTTGGTTGGTTAATTAGCCCACAATTTATCAGGAACTATTTTCTGTATTGGTTTAAGTTGTTTTTGTAGAATAAACACATTTCATGGTTGTAGCATTTAAAAATGTGCCAAATGATGTTTTTTCTTCCATTTATTTTGATGATTTAGAGGTTTGGACATCATGGATATTGACATACCTGACCTGTGTGTTAACTATGTCAGGACATTAAAGCAACAAATTGCTTTTCATCACAATTTTCTTTCTTTGTTTTTAAAAAAAAATTAATTAATTAATTAATTAAGTTATTTATTTATTTATTTATATCAGTTACTAGAAATTTCAAACAATCCAATTTAAATTTCAGGTGACCCCATTGTAGAGTCCTGACCCCAAGTTCTACAAACCCTACACTAATCCATAAATCATTCCGTGATTATGGTGAAACACTTCAAAGTCTTTCTGTTTGTTTACATACTAGGGGTGATGCGAGATGTAATTTGGCAAGATTTCTCATCGCGTTACAATTCTGTCTCACGAGATTTGTTATCCAGCAAGCAGACAGGATGACATCAGAATATACTGGTATTACCGGGGTACGATTTACTGGGGAATCCCCCCCTCTGGTTTTGAACATTGGGTTCGTTATGGTCCACTGATTTTGTTGCCTGCATGAGTCCCGACCCCTCAGTTCCTCTTCAGCTTTTTGTCATTCCATTATAGTGTCCACAGTACTCTGGTGTCTCCCTACCAAGTGAAGGCATTTCAGACATATGCCAGAGGATTTTTCTGGAACATCTGACACATTAAGACCAAGTTCTGCAGGCCGCTGGGCTACCCGTTTCCATAGGGAAGTTCAGGGAATATCCACTGGCTGTTGCAGATGTTGTCTTTTATCCTCAGATTTTCCCTGCACATATGACAACGGTCATTTACAGACAAGGCAGCGCCCCCTTTAGGTGCAGCCATACTGTCACATTTGTTTGGATGGTCTGCTGCAGTATGGCTCTTCATCCTGCTGTCGCTCTGAGCTACGTCACTGCTTTAGTTCAACGTGAGTGGTTGAAGCAGATCATCAGTCAAGATGACGGACAGATTTCTTCATCTAATCACATGCAAGGATTTTAGATAAGGCCCCGCCTTTGAAAATGTGTTGGTTGTGGAAGGGTCCCAGATGGTATTGTGATACCAGAGGGTGGCAGTCAGGTTTATACTCCGCCTTCGCTCATTGTACTGTAGCTGGATTAGACTCCCAGCGACCCCCATGACCCTATTGAGAATAAAATGGTTTCAGATGACAAAATGAATGGGAGCCAGGGATTTAGGAGCCACCCCTCGTAGTCATCAGTGGTATTACAAGTTTAAGATACTTAATGTACTGTCTTCATTTTCTAATCTTTGTGTCTAGACATAGGCCGTAGAAAATAGCTCCTCACAAAAAGCTCAGAAGAAACTAAATAAATGGAGCCTCTACTAAAACATTTAGGGTTTTTTATCTGTTATTTTTGCTCCCACCATATTCACCTGAGACCCAGTGTTGCATTTTTGACCTCTGTCGTGGACAAGACTTTGACCACTTCATTGAAGAAATTTAAAAAAAAAAAAAAAATCCTGCCCACTGCAAAGGACATTCCATAATTGTTATTTTTTTTAATGCACCTGAAAAAACTGTTGCATCGTGCTGTTACAAAAAAAAATCAATTATTTCAAATTAAAAAAGTCAAAATTTGTACCTTCCTGTGTGTCAGGAGGATATGTGAGGATGTGAGGGATTCCAGTTCTGTTGAAATCTGTAAGTTTGCAATAGGTATCAGCACATGTTAAACTTGCTTCCTACATTTGTACAAACACATGTAAGCTAATAAAACACACTGTTGGATTTTTAACAGACAGGCAGACATGTGTCCCATAAGTATGAGTTCATTTTCCTGCTTGTCTTCTTTCTTCCTCTTTCTTCTTCTCCATCCTGTCCTGTCAGTTTTGTTATTCACCTCCGGTAACATCACACACACACACACACACACACACACACACACACACACACACACACACACCCATCCTCCTCCCTTGGCTTCCATATTGATTTACTTGATATCCCATGGTCACATTCTTGTGGTGAAGCTTCCGGCTGAAAACTGTTGACATTTACTCCTCAGTCATAACATGGCTCATTTAAACCCAACAGAATATAGCGCCATTTTTACAATTCATTGCAATGGAGGTGGAGGAATTTTTGCAGCAATGCAGTTAATGCCATAATGAACAACTTTTCTGTACCCTACAGACCACTGACTGGAGCATCCATACCACAAATGCTCTGGACTTCCAACCTCACCTTTCTCACTTGTTCCTATCAGGTCAACTTTGCTTTTCCATTCTTCTGTTGGTTTGTGTGACCATGGAAATATCTGTGATCCTGAGTGGACTTTAGTTGAGTGGAAAGAGTGACACAAATGAAGACAGATAGAGTCAAAGTGAAAACACAATGACCAGCAGCAAGAAAGACAGCTTTTATAATGTCAAGTAAAGGGAGGAAGTAAATAGAGACACACATCTGATGCCAGGATGGGAACACCTGTGGAGAACAAGATGGGGACCCAAAGGCTGCACCCTGCTCTCACCCGGTGGTGCTGGGAGGATGGAACCCAAATTTACCAAAGTGGGTGGGTGGCATCGCATACAAATAGACACCCACCCTCGTGAGGTGCAGGTGTGCACAACTAGGAGGGGTCCAACACAGCAGGAGCACCGGCACTGAGGGCTTAGAGGGAGAGGTGTTGGGTTGTTATAGATGATGTGTGTGCAACAGCATATGTGGATTATTCAACGATTATTCTATCATTCCATTACACTCTTGAAAATGAGTCATTATTGGTTTGATTTTGAAGTAAATTGTTACTGTTGTTAGAATGGGAATTTCCCCACTGTGGGACTAATAAAGGATTATCTTATCTTATCTTATCTTATCTTATCTTATCTTATCTTATCTTATCTTATCTTATCTTATCTTATCTTATCTTATCTTATCTTATCTTATCTTATCTTATCTTATCTTATCTTATCTTATCTTATCTTATCTTACCTTACCTTACCTTACCTTACCTTACCTTACCTTATCTCATCTCATCTCATCTCATCTCATCTCATCTCATCTCATCTCATCTCATCTCATCTCATCTCATCTCATCTCATCTCATCTCATCTCATCTCATCTCATCTTATCTTATCTTATCTTATCTTATCTTATCTCATCTCATCTCATCTCATCTCATCTCATCTCATCTCATCTCATCTCATCTCATCTCATCTCATCTCATCTCATCTCATCTCATCTTATCTTATCTTATCTTATCTTATCTTACAAACTTTACATACATTCCCACTATTGTTAAAGAATATAAAAAAATAAAAATAATGTATCAAAAATAAGGGTGGTGCAGTGGTTAGCACTTGTCATTGGTTCGATTTCCACACCAGACCTTTCTGTGTGGAGTTTGCATGTTCTCCCCGTGTCTGTAAGGGGGTACTCCAGTTTCCTCCCACCATCCAAACACGTGCACTGATAGGTTAATTAGTTAATCTAAATTGTCCATAGGTATGAATGTGAGAGTGATTGTTTGTCTATATATGTTCAGTCCTAATGAACGTATCAGCAAATCAATCATTGTAAAGATGTTTTCCTCTGGTTCCACCCTCTGGACTGAACTAAAACATAAATTTTTGGGGGGCAAATATTCTATTTTAGTGTGTGCTATGGGATTGTGAAGAAGTTTTCAAACAATATGGTAAAAAATTGCCCCACCTTTCATGGATGTCTTTAGTGTTTTGGGTACTGACTGAGTGACCTTAAACCTCTGTGGTCACATATAGGTCAAAGTCTTGATGCTCACTGGAAGTCTGTAAGATGAATAGTTCAAACGTAATATCCAAAGTTTGATTTTGACCTCTACTGTGACCTTGAGAATTTGTTTTTCCTGGTTCTGATGTCAATGCACATCAACAGTGAGATTAAAAAGAACCTGAATGCAAAACTGAGTATCATTCAGTATCATCTCTTATCATTGCGTAAACACATTTTTGGTGACCTTGACCTGTGACCCACATTCACCAACATTTAACGGGATGTATTCTGAACCACCTGAACATTTTATAGAAAGTTCTTCAGTAGTTTTTGTGTAAAGTTATTCAGAAACAGACAGAAAAACAAAATGAACCCAAAACAATACCATTGTTATCATTGGGAGATGAGGGTAAATATGAAAATAAAATATGTTTCATTCATTATCATCTTTTTGTTTCTGCCTGGACCTGTTACCAGTACAAATATCTGAACATTACCTTATCATTATGTTCATTTAGAACAATCCAGTGAGTTCGGGAGGATCACAGCAACTCCGTAATTTGTATCACTGCTCTACATTAGCCTGTTTTTGAAGACAATCTTAAATGTACCTTTCAGCTCAGTTATTATTTTGGATATCACAGATTTGTTACTGCTTATATTTAATTAATTTACTACTGCACAGAGACTTTGTAATAATGTTGTTTTTCCTGCCCCCCCCCCCCGTTCTCTGAGGGCCTTGGGGTTGTTTTGGGCATGGGGGAAAATTATATAAAAGGCAATGTATAATGTATGCACTGTAATTCCACTTCTTTGTATGCACTCATACATTGCTCCAAAAATATAGAAAAATATAGAAATATCCCCTTTTCATTGGAGACATGTTAACTAGTAAAAGCAAGTTGCTAAACATTTTATTTCTGTGAATTTTGTGTGTTTTTCTTTATGTTTGAGCCCTGGGCCACAAGTGAACAGTGACACAAAGACAGAAAACGAAATGCATTTCAAATATTAACTACTGGAATATCCTGAAAAAATACATAGATTTCTGTAACTTAACTTTAAAGGTGAAATGTACATTTTATATAGACAAATACTATGAAAATCAATCTATTTTAAGCTTTTGTTTTGACTTTGCTGAAAAGAACTTAAAGCAGAAAATTCACTTTCAAGCAATATTCAAATTTTTTGGAGTATTTGGGTTTGAGATTTTAATAAACTGTAAATCAGAATCAGCCAAATTACAACAAAGAAATGCTTGAGATATCCCACTTTGCATGTCATGAGTCAATCAAATGTACTGATTTCACCTTTTATGCTGAATTACCTGAATAAAACAACTTTCACATGATATTTTACTTTTCTGAGTAGTACTTATGCAACTCCTACAGGTGTTTAAGAAGGCGTATGACCTGCAGTAAATTGCAGTCAACCTTGTAACCCTTGGGAGTCAAACACATACTAGTATTACAGTGAAAACTACTTAAAAACTTGAACTAACACTTTTAAGTTCACTTATAGGTATTATTGTAAGTCTGCAAAATCAAACAGAAATGATAGCTGATAATGAAGGTTAATCCTAACCCTAACAGATTTGTATTTATTTTTGCATTCTAATAGGCATAGTTGTGTGAGTTGAGTTAAAGAGTAATATATCATTTAATTTTTTTAGGGGGTGGGGGGGGGTAGTTGTACATAGTTGGTGTTAGATTCCACAGGAGTCCATTCTAGTGAACCAGTGTGAACTATTCCAAAGCCTGGAACTGATACACCCAAATGAGATGAAGGCTTTTTTTTAATAAGTCAAAACGTCTACTGTGAAAAAACACTATTTAGCTTGACTTGTTGCTGGTAACAAGCTTAACTGTTTGGGTCTATCCTGTGAAGACACACACACAGACAGAAACAAGGCCTTTAATTCTGCTTTCAGAAGCAGAGGAAAAGATACGACAACAAATGAGCTGCTGCAGTGATGAAACTCAAACACTTTAGCTGTTGTGGTTTTACAGAAGCTTTGGTTTTTAGAGCTCTGACAGCAGAGCATGACTGTGTAATGATCTGTACACACATTATGCAAAAACCTAAAACATAGGTTAGACATGGAAACAAATAAGCACAAATCTGATGTTTCTATGACAACGGTACTGATACTCAGGAATGTAGTTGTCAAAGAAAAACTATGTATATATGTTATTTTGCAAAGATTAGAGGAAAACAACTAAACTGTGGAACTTTTTTTGGAAAGATACACTGTAAAAATCCAGATCTTATGGAGTGTATTTTTGTCGTTTATAGTCAAACTATCTCATCCCACTTAAAATAAGACATAATCACCTAAATAGTCATTTTTCAGTGAGATATAAGAACTTATTTTTAGTGGTGCTGTCAAATGATTGAAAGTTTTAATCACATTAATCAAAGTTAAATATTGTTAATTTTTAATCTATATTAATCACATTTCATTGTGCATAAGCAAAGAGACTCAAGAAAGGAGGAAATAGATAAGCACTTTACATGTTTGTCACTAGCCTAAGTGCTAGCAGAACCCCCAATAACATATACTTCACATTAACATGGTATTTTATGTGCTTCCTGTAGAATGTGCATAATACTTCATTTTGGTCAACAATTTAATGTTTTTTCTTATTTCTTTCTTTCCATCCAGAGGCCCTCTGCTGCCTGTCACTAATGGATCAACTGTCCATTTGTTCATGTGTACTGATAACTCTACTTGGACAAATCACCGGAAAGGCATTGGCAGAGACATTCTGCACTGCATATGGCTTAACTGCATTCACATTTTTAATTAGATTAATCATGATGTTGGATTAATCTATGTTAATGCATTAAATCTGATTGCCCTAATTTATATACAATAGATCTTTAAAATCTTATTAAAATAATTTTCACTTGTTCCATTGGCAGATATTTTGCTTGAATTAAGCAATAAATAAATAAATAAATAAATAAATAAATAAATAAATAAATAAATAAATAAATAAAATATCTGCCAATGGAAATAGTGAAAATTATCTCTGTAAGATTTTTTGGAATAAGATTTTCATGAGCTGCTGTCTAAAAATAAGTTTTTATATCTCACTGAAAAGTGCTCTTTAGGTGATTATGTCTTATTTATGTGTGATGAGATATTTTGACTATAAATAAATAAATAAAATATACTTGGTAAGATTTTGAGATTTGCAGTGCGATAACTACCGAAGCAAACCTATGTATTTCTATGTTATTTTACAGAGATTTGAGGAAAACAATGAAACTGTGGTGCTTTTTCAAAGATGTAGCACCGTTGCTGGGAAAAGGTGTTGCAACAGAACACTTATTTTGAGTTTCATATCTTGGCAATCAAACTTCGTTACCCATAATGCAACATTAAAGGTAGACAGTTAATCCAGTGAAGTCATAATTAATATGATTTCACGCCAACATGTTTTAAAATGATAGAAAACATAATTTTTCGGTCTTCACAGTCATGGTTGGCTCTATGGCTTTGTTGAAACTTATAAGTATTATGTTTGTATAATTGAGCGACTAAATGACTGAAATGACTGACTCATTGAAAAAAATGTCCCTCTGCAAAAAAAAATTAATATGCAATGCATGATGCACTGCAAGAAGTTGAGTCAGAACAATCAATTCACAAGCGACTTCATTATAAACTTCAAATGTCACTCCAACTCCTCCATTCGCACAATGTGATTATATGCATGTTCTCTCTTTACAGGTGAAAAGACGATAGATTCTTTCTGTTCTTCTTATTAATTGTCTCAAACGCTTATATAAACTCCCTGGGATATCATTGCTTACTGATATGAGGCAGTGTGAAATTACATTAACACTGTTTGATTTCCCTTTTCTCTCCTATTTAGACACTCAGTCCCGTTACTACAGACTTACAACTGGCTTTCTGACTAAGGAAGTGAATGTGTTCAAGAGCCAGCTGTCCCTCAAATAACACACTCAATAATTCATATTGCAAGGCACACACAAGCACATACTGATCTCTTGTGTGATGAGATGCAAGTTGGTTCAACACTTTTTGTGTAATCTCGACAAGGAAGTAGCGACATAAGTGCTGAGCAGTGTTGGACAGAAACTCTGCTTGCTAAGGAAGCATTAAAAGAGTGCGAGAGGGTGAGTGTGTGTGATGTGAGGGAGAGCACCAGTGTGTGTGTGTGTGTGTGTGTGTGTGTGTGTGTGTGTGTGTGTAAACCAATTGATGAGAGGCTGTGTATGTGTGTATGTCCTCTTTACTAATGGAAATCAGATCTCTCATGTGTTGAGCCAGCAGAAGAAGAGCAGTAGATCCATCATGTCACACCAGGGTCACAGATGCAGGCCGACCTTCACTCACATACTGTAAGTAATTCTCCTGAAATGTTTCGATTCAGCCAAAACGCAGCCAGTTCTTTAATCAGCCAATGTGACAAATTTAAGGATCAGCTATAAGACAATTTCTAAGACAAGGAAATAAGTGGGTAGGGTTAAAGTGGAGGTACTTAAGGATGAAGATTTACAGACCCACAGAGCAGGTACTTGAACACATCACTGTGCTAAGGCCGGTTTGATGCACACTGACATAAATCGGTTTCTGCTCCCTCTGTTCGACAACTTTTCACAAAGTCAATTAGAAACTACCTCAGTGTCAATATTTTTTTCTGTTTTTCAGAACAACATCGATTTTATTGGACACAAAGATCACTAGGGTTGCTCAGGCCTTCACTGGGATGTTTTTCAGCTCTCCTGTGATGATGTCACTGAGTTGTTTGATGTTAGACTTCTGACATTCTGTATGTCCCACTAGTCCTGGAGTGGGTTCAGGTCAGGACACATTATAGACCATATTTACAGAGGCAGTAGTCTGCTTGGACCAACACTGGAGGTCATTGTTATAGTCAAATAAAGTGTGTATTTCCACATACTGTGTGGATTTAACAAATGTATGATGAAGGCAATTGATGAGATACAGTTCTGCTCATAAGTTTACATACACTAACTGAATGTGCATAGGACAGTCTTAGAATGGGACGTGCACAGGAACCTTGAAGGGCAGTCACTCTGACCTGAAGAAAGGGCAATAAACGGAAAAGCACTCTGACACTTTTCCTTATTCATAACATTTCTGCAGCTAAAGCTATCCATGGCATCATTCAGTGGAGAATATTCCAACCCTTTTATCATCATTACACCACTGAGCTTGAAATGAGTGCCCATCTGAGTTTTTAGGGAACTTCACCACAGGACGACAAGGCCCTAATGAAGTGCAGAATCTGATGAAGTTGTGACCATATATTTAAGACTGCATGAGCTGCATCTGTGGTATTACCAAAAAATCAGCAAAAAATCTAAGTCTGTTAAATTCTACCAAACTCTCCATCTCAACATCCTCCCTTTCTGAAGTTATCCTCTCCCTCCTCTTATCCTCTTACTCATCTCTCCTTTCTCTGTTATCACAGCCTGTCCTGACCTCATCTGATATTGACTCTTGTTCTGGCTCTCTGAATACAGCTGATGCACTGGGCTCATCATCTGTGAAATAACATAATTACCATTACATAATATTATTATTTTTACTATTATTATTTTATTGTTTTATTGCGTCTTATAAAACATGATATACTGCAGATTACTAGTTTTTAAACCTGTATTATTCCAATATTAAATGAAAATCATTATGCCTACCTGCTCTAAATGCCTCCTCCTGATCCACATTTTCCTCATGTGTGGAGGTTTGTGGCTGCTCCATTTCTTAATGTAATGAGATTATGAGAAAATGCTATTAGTAGGTTAAAATAAGAGAATGATTAATCAATTAGCCCACAGCGGCATCCTTATAATGCTGCTAAGTCTCTGTCTCACTCACCTATTTGTTTCTCTGCAGAGATGTGCTCCCTTTAAGTGCCTCCTTTAGTTGACTCTCTCTCTCTCTCTCTCTCTCTCTCTCTCTCTCTCTCTCTCTCTCTCTCTCTTCTGAATACGTCGCTTCTCCGTGGGCATTTCGAATTGTCTTCATTTTAACACATGAATGAATAAATGAATGAATGAACTTTATTTACTTATCCATATTAAAAAAAGATCAACAACAGGAAAAAGCCTTTACCTTTAACAAGATAAAACCTAATTATAACCAAAAGAAGGGTTGGGGAGAAGCATTGCTTTTTTAAGCCCACCATATACATCACATCAAAAACAACACAGCAAACTTTCAAACTATTGTTTTTTTCCATCATGTTCACATTCTTTTGGAACAATGTGTAAAAAAATGTTTTCCCAATTAATACAAATTCCTTACTTAATGAGACCATTAAATCGCTCAGTAAATCAGTATTAATTACTTTATATTTTAAAGATTCCTTTAACCTTTGACAAAGTATTTATTAACTTGAATTGATCACTAAGATCATTCCATAGTTTTACCCTGATGAATGAAACACATCTTTGTTTTACATTAGTTCTTATTTGACTTATTTCAGATTGAAGCAGAACTCTTACATTATAACACCCTTTTTCTTCACTTGAAGACGGATTGAATGGTAAATTCCTATGCACAACTGGAAACATGATTTCCATTAGTTTCACCTTAACTCTATCCATACATTTTAACAGTAAATAGTTAAGAGTAGATGGTTATTTATCATATTGAGTGAAATAATTCACATGATGCATCATTTCCATCATTAATTTTGCTGGTTAAAGCAAAAATATTTGGGCTATTTATCAGCATGTAGGCTAGGTATGTAGGCTAACTTTTGTGGTTATGCCACAAAACACCGGTGCCATGTAAAACGTTGACTGCAACCGAGCTGGCTGTGACTAAACATCACAAACTGGACATTGGATTTTAGAGAAGTAGATAGTGATCATTTGTTTTACTGTGTACATCCCAAGCTCACCTTTTTAGACCCGGCAGAGCAGTGGCGTGCATAGACAAGGGGGGGTGGGGGGGTGGAAAGTGTTATTATAGTGGGATATTGCACCCACATGTTGAATGACTTTTTTTGTAACATTCTGTAAAAGTGAGTTTTCAACCTGTTTTCAGTAGGGAACAAGTCTGATAAAGTCTATATCCTATATTATCTATATACAGTCTGATAAAGTCTATATCCTTTATTGTCTACACAGTAAATTTTGCAGTGTTAATTTGGAGAAAATGGGACCAAATACACTCTAGAAGAAGTTAAATAAACTCTCTAAGTGTTGATTTAACACTGCAAAATTTACTGTGTATATACAGTCTGATAAAGTCTATATCCTTTATTGTCTATATACTAAGGCATTAACAGAAATATTCACTCCCGTAGCACAAGTCAACTTAAATTTGGAGGAGTTATTCTTTCTCTCCCTCTTAATTGGCACATAAACACAGACCAGTCAGACCTAAACCAGAGGAGACATGGCTGTTGCAGGTAAAACAGGGGGTGTTGGGTCTGACAAAACAAAAGAGAGTGACAGACACACATCACATGTGTGGAAATACTTCACCTTAGATGAAACAAAAATGGCACAGTGACCTGTGCAATATGCAAGTTCAATTTAAAATAGAACAAAAACACAAGCGTCGTACACGGCCATCTGAAGAGGCATCCACTAGCTAACCTGAGTGATATGAGCAGCAGCGCAGACAACATGCATTAAGACAACATGCTCTTTTTTTCCCAAACATGATGTGGACAAGAGTGGTGTGTGTCTTGGTGGCCACTGCCTTCAACTTTTTGCACTTTATGTTGTGCAGTTGAATTTAACAGAAAACTCAAGGCTAATGCCTTTGTTTGGTTGTGTCTTGTCAGTGGACATTGTTATGTTGTAGTGAACTTTAATACAAGTTGCTCATTGCTGGACAAACGTGTGTCCGTGTTATTCCTCCGCTGACAATGTGATGACATCATCATCACCTGTCGACTCATGACCAGTCAACTTGAAAAAAACTGAAGTCGTTAATGCCCTACTATATACAGTCATTCTCAAATGCTTCCAAAAACTCTGGACAGAAGTGTGTAAATGGTATTTTTGCAAAGTAGATAAATGCCTGTTTCATTATGCTGTAATGCCAATTAGTAAATAAATATAGCAGACAATAAACAGACCAAAAAGTACAAAAATTAATAAAACTGACGATTGTCATTCATTCCAAGAAGGCAGATGGGTAGCCTATATGGGGATATTTTCTCAGGAAATGGTGATTATTTGGGGATCAAATGTTTGTTTATGTGTTCATTGATGTTACCTGCCTAAAAGTGTTTTTTTTTTAAGTTATGCATGCCTGCACCCCTCACCTTTTCCTTTTTTTGATGATCATGAATGATTGACTCTGTCTGATGACTTTATTTTAGGAAAACATTTTTTTTATAATTACAAATTATAAAAAAAATCATGTTGAAATCTGAAATCCTTTATATTATATTTTTCCTCAGAAGGGTAACATCAGCTGAAAAGGGCAAAATGGCAGTTACCAAAACAACTAGGGCCATATAGCTGTGCATGTCCATGGTCTTGGATATTCTATTTTGACAGAGATTCAGCCGCCTGGTTCAGTTTGACTGAGGTTCAGCCCCCCTGTGTCCAAAAACTAGTGATTGACCAAGCAGCAAACTGGCAGACAGAAATGAAAATCACAAAAATGGCAGTTCACTCATCATCTACTGAGGGATGGCTCCAACAGGAGTCAATCCCTGTAGACTCTCATGTTAAAAAGGCCAACTTCACAGCAGAAATAAACCTGTTTACAACCTGGTTCAAAAATCATGTTAGGTTTAATAGGTTACCTTTACCGTCATGATAACTGTGAGAGTGGTGAATTTTTTATTTTTTTTAGAAGTCATCTGTTTAGATGTTATTTAATCATAAAATAATGCATAATTAGGGGCGTGTCCTTTTGATTGACAGGTGCCATATGTGTTGCCAGGAGCGCCGGTGGCTAGCTCCCAGGCCTCTATGGCAAACCATCAGCATGTTCAGCATTTTGGATCGGTGGGGGATGGAAGAAACAGTGAGCCCCAGCTGAGTGCCGCCTGGGTTGCACTCCAGCTCAGCAAGGTGCTGGGTCCCAGGCGGGATTCGTGCCCCAGCTCCATCTGCGGCTTGGCTGCAGGATTTCTGTGTTTTTGTCCCTTGATGATTTCAGGTATTTTGCAGTGATGTCTGGGGGAAGAAAAGTGGCAGCTGTGGTTTTTAAAACTGTGCCTTAGCTTTAGCCTGTCTACCGCCATTAGCTCCATGTTAGTGCTGAGCTTTAGCCTGTCTACCTTCATTAGCTCCAGGTTAGCGCTTAGCTTTAGCCTGTCTACCTCCATTAGCTCCAGGTTAGTGCTTAGCTTTAGCCTGTCTACCTCCATTAGCTCCAGGTTAGTGCTTAGCTTTAGCCTGTCTACCTTCATTAGCTCCAGGTTAGTGCTTAGCTTTAGCCTGTCTACCTTCATTAGCTCCAGGTTAGTGCTTAGCTTTAGCCTGTCTACCTCTAATAGCTCCAGGTTAGTGCTTAGCTTTAGCCTGTCTACCTTCATTAGCTCCAGGTTAGCGCTTAGCTTTAGCCTGTCTACCTCCATTAGTTCCAGGTTAGTGCTTAGCTTTAGCCTGTCTACCTCCATTAGTTCCAGGTTAGCACTTAGCTTTAGCCTGTCTACCTCCATTAGCTCCAGGTTAGTGCTTAGCTTTAGCCTGTTTACCTCCATTAGCTCCAGGTTAGCTCTTAGCTTTAGCCTGTCTACCTCCATAGGACCCTTTTTCTGAAAAAGGGTTCTGTGATCCCCACGATCTTGTATCATCCACCCACCTTGGCTCAGTTTAGTTTAGGGTTAGGGTTGGGGGGGTTAGGGTTAGGGTCTGGATCACAGTTTTACTCAATTTTCAATCAAACATGACAAATGCCATGGAATTTGGCAGTGATGGTGCAAGTAGGCTAGCCCAAAGTTACGTTTCAGATAAGATAGCACCAACACCTTGTTTCACCATTATTGTCGTTTTCACACCATTATGACTGAATGTTATAATGTCAAAATCAGCCATTCATATCAAAGTTTAATAAAATGTCTTTGAGTTTTCTGTCTGCTTTACACTTGCATCAATACAGTGGCTTGACCTAATATGAACTAGCATGAACTGCTAGCAAGCAGCCGGTCAGTTCATCAGCAGGATTAAAATGTGTTTACAGAAAAGTTTCAAATGAATGGCCTATAATCTAAATAGTAAACCAACGGATTATGTCCATCAAACATGCAAAAATTGCAATGAAGTAGTGTTTTTTTTAAGCTTCTTTGTCATCTTATTAACATTGAACAAAAGCTTAAAGGGATTATCCAGAGTAAAATTAATTTGAACTCAATTTTTAGATGATTGGGAGTACATACATATAGTCAAAGGTGGGAAGTAACAAAGTAGAAATACTTTGTTAGTGTACTTAAGTAGATTTTTTAGGTATCTGTACTTTACTTGAGTATTTATTTTTTGGCAACTTTTACTCCCTACATTTTTGTATAAATATCTGTACTATATACTTTTACTTTTTATAGACTTTTTCTCTTATAATTATGGCTTTCTATCTTCGTTGTGCCATTTTATCTCATAATTTTGACTCTTTTCTCACAATTATGCATTTCTTATGTTATATTTATTACTTTATATATCAACATTTTTAAACTTTTATCTCATAATTATGCTTAACCCCCCCCCCTCATATTTATGACTTTTTTTTGTCATAATGGTGACTTTTTACTTCAATTATGACTTTTGTTTTTCCCATTTTCCTACATTTCCTGTCCATATCCACAAAACTCAGTACTGTGACCTGATCAAACACATTATCGACACAGTAACTCACTTTTAGGGCTTTATTTTTGGGATACTTCTGTTGATAATTTTCAGATTTTTCCTGGTTAAATAAATATTATTTCATTCATGGGGGGAAAAAGCATTTTACTTTTTTTTTTACTTTTATACATTATTACAATTCAGAAGTTGTATTTTTTGTGCTTTTACTTCAGTAAAGGAGTTGAATCAGTACTTTTTACCACAGTATTTTTTCAAACAAGTAGTTGAACTTCTTTTCACACATCTGCATATAGTTGACATCAAAATCACACCATTTGGATGTACATTGAGAAAGTTCGACTTTGCCGTTTTGAGCTGAGCTGTGTTAGCATGGAAGTGATGAGGGCCCATGAATGTAGTTTGAACTGCAAGTGTTAATCTGTGTTAATCTCATCATTTTAGGTCATCTATCCTATAATCTTGTGAAGATGAATTCTGATGTCTAGACACACAATAATGTTTCAGCACTGCCATCATAGTGTCCACATCTGTAACAGTCACATCATACAACACAAACTTTTAAGTAAAAGAAGCAAAAAGAACTTCAATACTTTTTCAAAATAAAAAGTTCCCAGCATTACATTTTGCAGTAAGAGAAGTCTCTAGTGTTATTTAAGGGGTCATTTTATGCACAGATGTTGATGCTAGTGAGGGTTATAAGCAGCACAATTTAAAAAAAAGAAAAACTTCCTGTACTCCAAAACAAACTTACATCACTCATTCAACAATAATTACTTCTAAATAAAACTCAGGTCCTCTGCTCAAAGTCACAGGACTGTTTCATATTGGGAGACATATTGAAAACAAAATTGCAATGTCCATTTTTCTGATACCATACAGCTGTTTCAGAGTAAAACATGATAACCAATCAATATATTGGATTCTACAGGGTGTCTCATAAGTCTCCATACATGATGTAAACCATTTTTATTTATATAATATGCTCTATATATTTCAATTTGCTGCTCTTTATTCAAATGCACTCTTTGTGTTATCTGAAATATAAAGAATGACATGTTAGAGCCATATATGTATGTAATGTATTATGGAGACTTATGGGACACCCAGTATATTGCTATAAAATCACTCTGTGTAACATTTTGGGGAGTGTTTTCCTTCCTTCAGTTCACTACTACTTCACCATATTGAATATTGAGTAGCCTACTGGTCTTGTCTGACACCATCTGCTCAGTGTAAAGAAGTAAGAGAAGACCACAGTTACAGGAAAACAAGCTGGATTCATTGTCTTTTCTTTCTGCTCTGCTGCTTTAACAGGCAGGCCTACCCTAACCCCACCACCACCACCACCCCCAGCCTCCTGACCCCCCCCCCCCCCCCACATCTTCGCCTCTCTGCTCTCCTCTCGTCCACCCCCACAAGAGCCTGATGATGTGCAGACTCCACAGAGCAGGCCTTTCAAACGATATCATTTCCATTTCAAAGAACCTGCTGCAGCCTTATGGACCTATACGATGTGTTAACATGGAGCAGAACACGGATTTGCCACAAGCTGCATTGTCGTCTTCATTGTTTTTGATGTAAATAACAGACAGCTGGTTGTATGTTGCTCATTTCTGTTGCAGTGTGTTGCTTCAATTAGGGGAAAAAGCACTGATAGTGTGTGAAGCTGCAGTTGTGTCAGGGTATCCTGTGAGGCATCACTGGCGCTTGTCAGGGTTTCAAACAAAAGGCTTGTTTTGCTGCTGTCAATTATACAGTGAATACAGAGCAGAGATGAACTGAATCACATGAAGGCCTCTGAGGATGCGTTTACAGTGTGTATTAAACAGCGCTCACACTTAGGATGATTCCCATTTGATTATTTATTGCCTATAAATGTGAGGAGTGATCCATGTGGTGTGTGCGAGGAGATTTGTCAGCCCCCCCAGCCAGCTTGTTCTCATTTAAATACCGCTCAACACAAACACACAGACTTAACCGCTCAGCAGTTCCTGCTGCAACATTAATGTCCTCATTTATCCTCTTATGCACAAATGTCAACCTTTGTCATCCTCCATCCCTGCCTCTCTCCTCTCCCTGTTTAGTTGCCCTCCACACCTGCAGCAGTTCATCATGTCCCCTTTCCCTCCACATTTTCACCTTTTGTATTTGCTTTCATGCCTTACACCCGTGCTCATTCATTCCTTTGCCTTTACCTCCACACCCTTTCACTGTCTTTATTCCCCTTCACTCCTTTACACTTAGCTTTCTGCAACACACTGTATTCCACTCACACCCTCCCTTCCCCTGCATAGATATTGCATATTTTTTCACCCTATCTGCCTCTTTTTGTTTCGTCTCATTTCCTATTTTTTCCCTCCTCTCTCTTTTTCTTGGGGATCCTTTGGTGACATCATCACTCCTACAGTTACCATGGTTTCAGTAAAAAAGAAAAAGAAAAAAAAAAGGGACCAGAACAACTGTTCGGATCAACCAAGCCCCCCCCCCCCCCCCCCCCTCACACACACACACACACACACACACACACACACACACACACACACACACACACACAGGAGAGACTCATTACATGCCAAGGAATTATTTTACTCTTTAATTACATGATTCAGACAGTTTGTGTTTAAGTGGAAAAGTGTGGTGATTTGTGTGTGAGTGGTCAGGTCAATGTTAAAGACGGCTCTGTGTGAGCGAACAGGTCGTCGTCGTACAGGTCTTCGTCCAGGTTCTCCTCATCTTCTGTGAAGTAGGTGGGGAAGGGAGGGTTGAGCAGAGTGGAAGACCGACTTGGCACAGTTGTATCCCGGACCTGAAACACAGCAGCAGCAGAATGTAAGTACATGTAGTACAGTACTGAGCGTAAGCACAAATTTGACATTTCTGTACTTTCCTGAAGTCTTTCCATTTTCAACTTCAATATAGCTCAGGGAGAAACATTGTACCATTTACTCCACTATAGCTTTAGTTAATTGGAAGACAACAATTTGTCTTTGTGTCCAGTGAAATTGTGCACCTTCAATAGTAAATGGACTGCACTTAAACAGTGCTTTTTCATGATGCTCAAAGTGTTCTACATTAGCCTCACATTCATCCATTCACACACCAGTAGGCAACTGCTGCCATGACCTACTGGGAGCCTCATTTAGGGTTCACTGTCTTGCCCAAGGACACTTTAACATGTGGACAGCCAGAGCTGGGATGTGAACTACCAACCCTCCAGTCAATAGACAACTAGCTCTACCAACTGAGCCACAGTTACCCCTTTAAAGGGATCATATTTCACTAAACTGGCTTTTATTAGTCTTTGGTTCACTTATTTGTGTATTTGGAGACTAATAGTTCAAAAAGTTTGAATTTGAACCGTCCAGGTGCTGCAAACTTTTCTTTATATTCATTTTAAGGCAAAAATTGAGTGGATTTCTACAACCAGTTTCAATTCCTGCTTAATTTGTTACATCTATAACTTATGGTGCGACATTTGCACATACAGTATAAGGTTAAGACACCACACCAGTTTGTTAGCAGCAGTGGTTATAGTCTATATTGAAAATATGTCCTAACTTTGAGCTGACTACTTCAAATGTTCAGTTGTTGGTTGAACAGGACATAACATTATAGGCAACAAATTAGAAGGGGGTGGGCTCAAGTACATTTAAAGGGCCAGTGCTCAAAATCATCTTCCTGGTGTCATTACTCAGAAATAGGTTTGAAAATGGACATGTGGAGTTAAATTAATGAAGAATTCAGACCCAAGCAGAATATTTACAGTTTATGTAGACCACAGGGAAATGCTTTAAAATGCACAAATCCATTAAAAAAAAAAAAGTCAAATATCACTTATTTAAATATAGTGATTTTCGACAGCATGTGCTAATTTAAAGGATAAATGTTTTTATATATCAAGTTGAAAATGACTCTACTTAAGCTAAATTAACTTTTGAAAAATCATCTTCTATTTGCTGGAAAATGCATCATCACAGAGTTGAAAAAAAGCCTGTTCTTCTGAGCTCAAAAAAAGTTGATTCTTTAGCAACAGGACGTGTGATGATCCAGTAGATTTAACTAGACCTTAGATTCTAAAGTCTAGAATATATACAGCACTAAAAAATACAATATATAATGAATATTTATGTCAAAGTAATATCAACTATATGGTTGTAAAACACTGATGAACCATTTTAGAGCATGGCTTTTACTTCTGCCACTTTAAATGCAAAATGTGTATTTTTGTCTCTCCGCCCCCCCATAAAATTCCACGCATGGCCAAGCTGACACTTCTATTAAAACCTTTCATAATAAAATGTCTAAATAGTTCAACTGTGTGACTGAAATTGATAATTTCACAGAGAACGGTGACACTCCAGTAACATCACTTCTAGCTACAGAACAAACCCAAAGTAACTTTAATGTTGGTGTTATATCTCCTTTGTTAAACCTATTAGAAGGTAATCTAAATTAAATGTATTTTTACAATTCAACAATTACAGATTTTTCCAAAAAAAAAACCAACACAGTAAGAGACATTACATCTCTAGCATTGATTTAGAAACACAAGTCACACACATTTACACTGCTGCTGCTACTACATTTTCACATTTTATATTAGCTTAAATTTTTAAATCTTATCTCTTCATACAGTAGGTCTCCCTTTTCTAGTGATTTTTCAATTGCACGCTTAAAATGTTCTCTACTTTTTTAAAGATGTCTGCATGTATTGCATTGATACTTGATGTAAGTGAATTGTCACTGGTAGACACCATCCGCAATTTCACTGCAAAACTTTTCTAATGACAATAAAACCTATTCTATGCTGACAGTTTCACTTATTTAAGGCCATACATGCACAACGTTTGGTTTTACAGCAATAAAAATATGACTTTCTGATTATTTCATGGTGGTTATATGTGTGAACTGTGAACGTGGCTTCATACAAAGATAGTACAGAAGGTTTTCAATGATGGCAGTTAAAGGACACACTTATTTTTGTCTGCTGTGGCTAAAGGTTATTTCTATTACACAGAGGTTTCTGTAACACTGTGTGTGTTTTCCCTGTTTGACTCTGAACAGATGTGCAGTATGAAAACAGAACACACGAGCCCTATGTGTTGCTGTAATTGCAGTGGATACAATGGTATTGTTCCACCCACATGTCTCTCTTAATGCTGTTAAATTATAATGGCTTACACTCGGAAATTGTACAAACACAGAAAAACCAGTAGAACATGCCTTACTGAACTGAACTGTACTTGCTGGATGGAGACATTCAGGTTTAAATTAATATTCTTATTGTATAAAAAGAAAGGGAACGTACAATGTTCTCATGTGCAATATGTTTAAGGCCAATTTGTGGATAGTATTAGTTTTTAGACATTTATTACAGGTCACTGTGTGTTATTGTTAAATTGTCTTTACACCACTTTTATACCGTGTACATCTCTGACCTTATGATGTTATGAAATTGCGTTGTATGCAGGGTTCACACTCTTTCCCTGAAATGATTTTCCAGGGCATTTTCAGCAATTACAGAAAGAAGTTATCACACCATTCTTTGGAAATGTTCTTTTCTACAGTTGGAACTTCCATTTACCCAGATTGTGTGATGTGTGTCTATGGGTATAATTTATGTAGGAAAAATAATTAGGACAAATGTATCATAGAATAATACAAATACACCCACAGATTACAGTGGACTACTTTAACCTGACTAACTACAGTCTCTCCTGTACTTCGTCTAAAAAAAAAAAAATTGTGTATTTTCAATAAATCACTGAAAAATATGCTTTCTTTCATCTAATTTTATCTCACTTTCATCTCATTTTAGGCACACAAGGTCACAAGGCAGGGGAGGATGAATAATTTCCCAGGATAACTTCATAATTTCCACAACCCATACATTTTCCATGACTGGGAAATTGGTCATTTTCCAGGTTTACCAGAACATGGGAGAACCCTATGTATGTCACATTAATTCTTATAGCATTTAATATTTCTTTTCGTCCTTTTGCATGTTATTCAACACCATTTGATTACATGTTAATTTACACCAACATCTCCACATAAAATACTGCTAACTCTAAACTTAATCAATAATCGTGTAGTAACTGTCTCACCGTAAACATACATGTGGAATAACACTCCAATTAAAAGCAGTGTGTCTATTACTTGTGTAATTCATATCACATTGTACATTTGACTTTTATTCTGATTATATCTTTTAATCTTTAATACTTACACTCTGCAAGACCTCTGCATAATAATATACCTGAACTAATAATGTACCTGAATCTGTAAAGACTAGCAAATAAAACTTATCTTAAGCTTATCATTTCTTATCTTAATATTGGAGCTCTCTGAATTAAGTGGCGGTGAGTAAAAAGAAAACCATGAAAGAATTTAACACCAGGAAACATATGGCAATCTCTCTCTTGTCGTCTTTTAAGTTTGACAAGAAGCAGAACATCAGTTAGAAATGCCTGGATTCACCTCTATTAAGATAAAAGGTTCATCTGAAGACCATCAGCTCCTTTCGTCAGTAATTGTGTTGAGGCTTCTCTACTTTGCATCGTGGCTCATTAGCATGAGCGTAAGTGTTTGGTTCATTGACTTCAAACTGCAGAGCTCAGTGTAAAGTTTTTCAATGTCATGGTAAAGTCATGACGGCAGAGTTAAAGCATGTTTGGATCACATTCAGCCACAGATGCTGGTGATGACGCTCTGACACAGTGGGTTTACTGACCACATTCCTCTTTACATGTATGTGTGTAATAGACAATGTTCTATTATCTGGCCCAGTGGTTCTCAACTGGTCTGACCATCAGGTAGTGATGCTCAGGATGGAAAAACAAGGTGTCCCAAAATATTTAACATAATTTCATGACCTAATAATTGGTTTACATTTTTTTTTTGCTCTTTTCGTTCAAAAAAGTGTAATCATTTTTACTGTTTTGCTTTCAGGAATAGGCTGTTTACTATCAGAGAAAAGGAGTTGTGTGTATTGAAGTACCAACACACTCAGTCAAATTTTGAAAAAAAAAAGTAATGTCAATTTATTTGAAAATCTTATAAACAAGCACCAACAGGACAGCATGTTCTCCTCGTGTCTGCGTGGGTTTTCTCCAGGTACTCTAGTTTCCTCCCACCATCCAAACACATGCACTGATAGGTTAATTGGTTAATCTAAATTGTCCATAGGTGTGAATGTGAGAGTGATTGTTTGTCTATATACACTCAACAAAAATATAAACGCAACACTTTTGTTTTTGCTCCCATTTTTCACGAGATGGACTTAAAGATCTAAAATTCATTCCAGATACACAATATTACCATGTCTCTCAAACATTGTTCACAAATCTGTCTAAATGTGTGATAGTGAGCACATTGAAGAGGAGTGGTCCAACATTCCACAGGACACAATTGACAATCTGATAAACTCTATGCGAAGAAGATGTGTTGCACTGCATGAGGCAAATGGTGGTCACACCAGATACTGACTGGTTCTGAGTCCCCAGACCCCCAATAAAGCAAAAAAAAAAAAAAGCACATTTCAGGGTGGCCTTTTATTGTGGACAGTCTAAGGTACACCTGTGCACTAATCATGATGTGGCACACCTGTGAGGTGGGATGGATTATCTCAGCAAAGCAGAAGTGCTCACTATCACACATTTAGACAGATTTGTGAACAATGTTTGAGAGAAATGGTAATATTGTGTATCTGGAATGAATTTTAGATCTTTAAGTCCATCTCATGAAAATTGGGAGCAAAAACAAAAGTGTTGCATTTATATTTTTGTTGAGTGCATGTTCAGCCCTGAGATGAACTGGAGACTCATACAGGGTGTACACCGCCTTCACCCATTGTAGCTGGATTAGGCCCCCACAGACCCCCGGGACCCTAGTGAGGATAAAGCAGGTTCAGATGACGAGACGAGACAAATCATAATAACGGATTAATCTGTCCAAAATTGATCATTTTGATAGCCCTGACAGAAACTTTTGGTTCTTCTTTATGCTGTGAAGTGTTTAGTTTAATTAGCATTACAGCACATTACCACCACCCACCAGTTGAGATGCACTGCTCTTTATTGTCTTATGTGTTATTTATTTGATATTGGGCTGTTGCAGCTGTAACACCAGAAGTGATTCTACTGCTGTGCTGGGTTTACAATGCACTGCAATGACTTCTATTGAGACCCATCATCCATATTGACTAAGTGATAACTTATAAAAAACATTTAGAAAAAAACATTTTTAAAAAAATCACATGATGTAGCGGCTCTAGTCCTATTTTTAAACCATAAATTCCAATATTTGCAGAGACATCAAGGCTACATCTCATTAAAAAACATTCAGCCCACATCTACACCCTGTTCATCTGTTGTGAAACCCCTCTGTGTGTGTTTGTGGCCTTGTGCTGTATTCCCTATATCATGAAAACTCAACTCACAGCCACTTGGTTGGGCCTTGGCTCCCTTTGTGGAGCAAAAATGCACGGCCCTTTGTAACATGAACCATTAAATTCAAGGGTTAAAAGGTTAATGTGTGATATTTAGTGACATTTAGTGTAGAGGCTGCAGATTAGTGATCATAAAAAACCTGGAGGTCTCTCCTTAAAGTAACGCAGCTCAACACTGAATGGATAAAGAGGGAGAAGAAAACACTGAGGGACAGCATAGTGGAAGAACATCAGTCCGTTCCTGCTGTATAAATAAAAGGCTCATTGTAAGATAATGAAATCATCATCACAACGTTCTTCAAAATGGACCAAAAAATGTGTGGAAAAAAGTATGGTGTAGTTGTAAAGATGCAATCATGGCGTTTTATTAACGTTCCTCCCAGTTCAAACAAGTTCGCATGAAAAAAGAAAATGCTTTAAAAGGTGGAAAAACACGAATAAAAATAATGTTTGCAAAAGTTCCAACTCCATTCAATAGGAAAACAACACAACACGGTTATCACAACCCTATCAAAAACTCACTGAAACTTTCTATACTCTATACATGACCACAAACCTTCCCCAGTACTAGGCCCAAATGACCCCTTATAGTCATCCCCCCTCCCCTGGGTGTGAAATAACTTTCTCCAAGCCCGAAAAATGTGACTATTTAAATAGTAATACAGTTTCACCATCTGCGTTCAGCTGTTGTTGCATGTACTCAAAAGTGTGAATGTGTTTGTGCATTGTCCCACTGTGATGGTGGAAATGTGGAAAAAGGGTGTGTTTACCGTAGCAGTGGGTACTGATGATGAGGGGCAGAGCTGCTCCGTCACAATCATGATTGACAATTTTATGCAATTATGCACTAATGAAATCCTAATTATGAATATCGTAATCCATTTATGCAATTAGATCCTCCTAAATCCCCCTAAATGTTAGTGGGTGGACCTTTAAGCCTGGGCATATTGTGTTTAGTGTAAACCTCACTGTAATGTCCTCTAAATCCATGCACACACAATGTGAGTGTGTGTGTGTGTGTGTGTGTGTGTGTGTGTGTGTGTGTGTGTGTGTGTGTACAGGACAGAGCTGAGGCTGGTGAAATGGAATGCACATTTGTATTCATTATCACTCGTCTGCGAAAACAAATAAGAGTCCATATGTGTGTGTGTATATATGTGCACACGTAGAAGTCAAGCTCAACATGCTGAATATGGAGATGGATGCTCAGGATATTACTAACATCATTAAAGTGTGTGCTCCCATTCCCTCACCTCGCATAAACAGATGCACACACACGATGCTGATCCAGCACGGTGTCAATGAAGATGGATCACACTGTCTTGCAGG
This sequence comes from Siphamia tubifer, assembly GCA_020466265.1. Classification (NCBI taxonomy): domain Eukaryota; kingdom Metazoa; phylum Chordata; class Actinopteri; order Kurtiformes; family Apogonidae; genus Siphamia; species Siphamia tubifer. The sequence goes on along the minus strand of CM035793.1, from coordinate 16,811,518 downwards.
TGTGACGGCACTTTACAGGTGCAAGGTCACCTGCCTTTGTCACAACACTAAGCACGCTGATTTCACCTTCGACATTACACTTCACTGTATGTATGTGTGTGTGTGTGTGTGTGCGTGCGTGATTACTTTTTACCTTTAGTAAGCAACTCCTGTGGCCGGGGACAGAGCCGTGAACATACAGCACATTAGACTTGGTATTGACCCTCCATACCTAAAGAGAGAGAGAGAGAGAGAGAGAGAGAGAGAGAGAGAGACAGAGAGAGAGAGAGAGAGAGAGAGAGAGAGAGAGAGAGAGAGAGAGAGAGAGAGAGAGAGAGAGAGAGAGAGAGAGAGAGAGAGAGAGAGAGAGAGAGAGAGAGCGCAATGGAGAGGAGGCAGAGGAGAGAATATTGAACTGAAATTACAGTCAAGGACAAACAAGTTCAAAACTACAGCTGTGTGGACGGACTTCACAACAATCACAACTCTGCCTTATTAAACATTTCCCTACTTGACTTTGAATTGTTACTTAAGTGATGGGTTGACTGGTCACAAGGTTAAGAGAGTAATTATTGATTTACAGAACTGCAGACCACCTTTAGGTTTGTTTTTAGATGGTTTTAATGAACATGCCTATCGATTTTACACTTTATTATGACATTAAAAATAAAATACAGGAAGTACATACACAATCACAACTAATGGCACTGTAGCTCACTGGCACTGGTTCTATCAAGAACTGATAAATTGAATTTCGGAGGTTGTTTCTTCTTTTTCCCACTGGGTTTTTCTTGCCGAGAAGGAGGGTCTAAGGACAGGGGATGCTTGGGACTTTTCATATATCTCTGTAATTGATTGTGTTTCTGTAAAGCCCCTTGAAATGACTTTGTTGTGATTTGGGGCTTTATAAATAAAATTGAATTGAATTGTCAGATTCTGCCACTGTGTTAGAGTCCTGTGGTTTTGATGCAGATTGTGCGTGGTACTTTCACTGGAAGAGAACTCAAATAATTAAATCAAAATATATGACTTCTATCAGTGCTCAACAGGAACTATATTGATTTTTCTGAGCATTTCCATGTTTTAAGCCACCAAAATATGAAATATAATAAGTAAAAGGTACAATTTTAATATTTCAAAAAGTCATAAAAAATTCTAAAATTAAATTGCCAAGCTTTGAAGTCCAAAGGAAACTATATTAAAAAAAATAAAAGAATCCGACAAGTAGTTTTGTCAGTGAAGACATTTGAAGAAATTGCTAATGAAAATGACTATGATGCTAGACAGCTCAATAGCTCATGTCCTATTGGCTGCTGAATTAAAAACACAAAAAACAGAACTAAATTGCTTCTGCTGGCAAAAGTGTTTAGCAGAACATCTGTTTGCAATTAGTACATCTTAAACAGTCAGGGTGACTCCATTTAAGTGTCAATGTCTTAGAGCACAGTAGAGGATGTTCAATGTAATGGATGAGCCAATACAGAAATACACATTGAATCAAAAGCAGTAACTGATTCCCTTAATCTGTAGTGTTCACTATTCTGGGACATGTAAAATTAGAGCAAACAGCCATTTTAAGTATGTAATGTCAAGTCGTTTAAAGATAATGAACCATAAATAAAAGATGAGCCTTTGTTTCTAAACTTTCACGAGGGCTTGGCCTTCACCATTTAAAAATGACACCATACTTTGGATTTTCTCCTGATGTGGAAGAATATCTAACCATAGTGACAGCACAAGTCTGCCAAGGTTTGGATGTGGATGTTCGTAATGTATTAATCTCGCACAACATAGGTTGGGAGACATTATTGTAATCAGTGTGTGTTTGTGTGTGTCTGTCCGCAGAGACATATCATGCTATAACTTAATGAATACTTGAGATATTACCATGAAATTACATGGGCATATACATATAGCAAATGTGCATAAGATGCAATGACCCATTTGAGTAAAGGTCAAAGGTCAAGGTGGCATTTAGCAGAAAGGTCAAAACCATAAAACCCACAAAGACAAAAAATTCAATATAAAGAGAAAAATAAGTAATTTTGTATTTATATAAATGTTTACATTAATACAGGGTAAAAGTTAAATATTATAATTTAGGAATGTTTATATATTGTACAAAACCATTTAATTATTGACTGCTGAAGTTGATTATCTCCTCTAGTTTAATTAATTACTTTGATCTGATTAGTGTAGTTTTTAATTGAGGACTTTTTTTTTCCATACACACATCTTCTAGGAGAACTTAACCTGTTCTGGGAAAGTGTACATAGCATAATGAAGGACATCTTGACATATGCAAAACCCAGGCAATGTAAAGTTATGCATATTGACAGTTGGAATAAAAGAGAGACATTTAACCAAAATGTTATTAGTCATATGTGGAAAAAAAAAAAAAAAAGAAAAAAAAAAAAAGCAATATGAAGAAACTGGTGCCAAGCTGAACCACCCACTGCAACTCAGTGGTTAGAGGTTAGAGAGTTTTGTAACATGGAGAGAATGACCCATTGGCTGAGAATGAGAGACAGTGTCTTGCATGACTAGGTGGGAGAAATGGACACATAAGTGAACAGTGAACAATGCTTAAGGATTGACTAACTGAAATGTATGTACTTTGTTTGAATGATAGATACCTGTAACCTTGACTGCTATTGTTACCCCTGAGGGGTATTATTTTTGGTTTGGTTCATTCCTATGTCAACACTAGCAGCAGAAGTATTGCTTGAATTCATAATAAATTTACTTTATATATTGCCAGTGATGCAGAATAGATCTCAGTACATTTTGGGAACAGCAGGTCAAAGTTGACATTATTTATGACTTTAAAAAATACAAAAATAAATCCCCATTTTCTCAGAATGGGCAGAATTTCAAATGTCTGTAGGAGCAAAACCCTTGCTTGAATTCACACCAAATTTGGTTCATAGATTACCAGTGACCCACAATAAATGTCATTGCATTTTGAAAATTCTTCAAACGTTTACATTTTTAATACATTTTTTTGTAACTCCCCCCCCTCCTCCCATTTACTTACAAAGGTTGAGACTTCAAATGTTTATAAAACATGCATTTTGTTTCCATTTTCATTTAAACTTGGCACATTTGATATACTGCCATCAACACGTGCATAGACATGACAACATTAGCTGGATAAATACAAAAAATAAGCTCCAATACATGTGTTTGTATTTATAATCACTATGTTTTATGTGATTTGAATGTAAATGTAACCATGTGTTGCTGCCATTCTTGGGCAGGATCATTGATCTCGCTGGGACAAAGCTGGTTAAATAAAGGTTATTATTAATTAAGGGACAACGCCATTTTAATAGTCGATTAATTAGTCGACTAATCGGATAATTATTAATTCTTTTCTTAAATTTTGCATGAAGCTAATTTAATTATGTGGGAAATAATAAACACAAGAAAGATGTTTTATTGAACATACTGCAGATTTTTACAAAAGTTAAATAAAAATATCCAATCTAAAACTAATTAGACACAGTACTAGGTGTTCACATCTGCCTCTTTTGCAGGACGGGCTCCACGGCAGACCATGAAACGGGTCTTAAATGTCAGACCAGAACTGACCCGGGCCTGACTGAACTCGACCTGAGTCTGACCTGGGCTCGATTCAAATGATAACAAATTATGCCCGAACCCGCCGGCTCTCATCGGGTCCAGTCAAATTTGGTCACATATTACCAGCTCTAGTCCATGGTGCCTCCATTCTTCAGACTGCCTGCATTTAATTCAAAATGAGTTTGTCAGGTACAGTCTTGCATAACAGTCAAGCTCTCAATTTATGTCATAAAACCCTTAGTGACTTGAATCTTACCGAGGCAAGTCAGACTCTCGTTCCATTCAATTGCCCGATGTGCTTTCTCTTTTGTGCTGCAGCAAAGTACCGCCATGAAACGCAACGTCTGCTTTTCAAACCTCTCAAGCAGTTTTAGTTACTTGGGACTTACAAAGAGCTAAAGCCTCTTGACTCTGTGCGCGCAGAGATGGCGTCACTTGTGTGTCTCAGGTTATATTATTTATTTATTTTAGCTCAGTCCAGGTGTTTTAAAGTTGAAATGGGACTGCAACGGAATTAGCACTACTGTATCACAATGGACATATTAACTGATTTGAACAAAATAATAGATTTAGCGTCTGCAAGTTCCCGCCCAGCTGACTCTCGCGTGCCGTTTTGTGGATAATTTCTTCCACAGGAATCAAAATTGAAAAAAGTAACACGGGTAAGTAGCACACTTCAAGTTACATCATAATTAAGGCCCTAATTGCAAAAAAACAGCATTGACCTTTAAGTCATATATACGATCTTCATCAAATAACACTGGATGGTCTGTTTGTTTGTTTGTGTGTGTGTGTGTGTGTGTGTGTGTGTGTGTGTGTGTGTGTGTGTGTGTGTGTGTGTGTGAGTGCGTGTACCTTCAGTCCTTTAGCCGTCACGTAGACATTTCCCATCTTGCCGGGCATCTTTTTTCCTTTGAAAACTCTGGCTGCATCCTAGAAGCACAGATGATGAACAGACGACAAGAACTCACATTAGTGGATTACAGGACACCAACTGTTTGTGTCTGGCAAGAATTCATCTCTGTCAATACAAGTGTGAATGTGTGTACGTCTCATACCCCAGGTCCCGAAGCTCCTGGTTTGCGATGAGTTTTCGTTTGGCCGTGGGTGGCTGGCTGACCGCTGAACCCCCATCGCTTCATTACACCTTGAAAACCCTTACCAATGCTACACACACACACACACACACACACACACACACACACATACATTCATGTGCATTTATACATTTTTAGGTTGGAGGATTATTTTCACTTGTTGCATGAGGGAATACAAACTGTGATATTTGCACTTTTTAACCAAGTCGGAGACATTAAAACGTAGTGCTGGAGATTAAAGGGCAAAAAGAAGCCAAGAAGAAACTCCGTCAGCCAAGAAGGAAAGCTGGCTGAACATGACTTACGATTTGGCAGTGATGTCAACATATTGGCCCGGACGAAAATGTGCCGCATACAGAGGAGTGCCTGAACAAATGATAACCGAGGTTACTTTCAGAGATTTTTTGCCATTGAAAAATAATAAGACTGCAGTGTGTAACACATGTGCTACCTGGCTTGATGATGGCGTTGTCTGAGACTTTAAAGGTGGTGACTTTCTGTTTTGGCGGAACTCCTGCAGCCCTGAACATCTCCATTTGCTCTTCAGTCCTCTGTTGGTCAGGATTGATAGAAACAAAGATGTTAAACACCGGGGAATGGAAATAAAGTGGTGAGAATCAAGTAAGTAGCTAGCAGGAGTGTGACTTTTTAAAATGAGGTTTACACTATTGGGACCTGGCAGCAAGTGTACTGTGGTGCTCATAAGTTTACATACGCTGACATGGGAGGGTCTTGAATGTTTCAACATGACAATGACCCAAAACGTAAGGCCAAGTCAACCTACAGCAGAAAAAAGTGAAGGTCATTTTAGTCTGACCTCATTATCATTGAGCCATATTTGAGGTGTGAAACATGCAGTTCAAGCAAGAAAACCCAAAATCTGAAAGGAACTGAAGGTGTTTTACCAAGAATAGGCAGTTTTACCACCTGAGAAACTAAAGTGTCTGAACCACAACTACCACAAAAGACTATCTGTCACTGATGTTAAAGGGACCTATACAGAGGATGAAGAACTAAGGTATGTATGTAAACGAATGATCAGTAGGCCTGAACAATAAACTGAACATTTTCCATTATTAACATTTACTACGTTAACAAAATCATTTTGCAAATTTTGGGGATTTTTTTTTTAAATAAAAAAAAAGAAAGAAAGCAAAAGTCTTTTTTGTCAATTTAGACTGGTACACTATATTCACCCCCCTTTAATACTGTGTGGAGCATGTGTAGTTACATGACTCCACCCAACAAGTGTCAATAGAAGGGAACGATGATGAGGAAATGATTTATGGTTCAAATGAAGAAGTGTCTGAAACAGATGTAGACCAAATAACCTTAGTCCAAGCTAATTCAACTGTAGTACTGTTCTGAAAATACATATGACATGTGTGATTAGGAAAAGTATTTTGGGTTCCACAAAAATTATGTTGAGCAAACGGACATGAAATGGCAAGTGTCATAAATCAGCAGACATTGGTTAGCAACCGGGTTTTGCGGTGGTGCTGCCGCCACCAAACATGCCATATAAAAGTTATTACTATGGCATTATATTATACATATATAAAGTATAGTTAGTCCAGGACAAACATCCTGCCTCCTCAAATTAAAGTTTGTGAAGCTTCAGGAGGTAGAGAAAAGACGAATGACTAAAGTTTCTAACTTCTGAGGGGGGGCTGAACTGTACAAGGAAGCTGAAGTGCATGCCCCCCTATTTATCATACATTTATAGTTATTCAGATAAAACTGCCCAATTTATCATGATATTGATTTGAGGTCATATCATCCAGCCCTAATGATCAGGGTCATTTGAACAGTTTCTGTTGGTGATAAATGGCTTCACCAAACCACGAGCCACAAGTGAAAAAAAGTGTTTGTGTCATCATTCATATTCTCTGAAAAATGGCCAAAGAATCACAAATTGGGCTAGGGTATGTAAACTTATGAGCACCAGTGTATATCCTTGAAATCCTGCCAATTTTTTGCTATATATAAACCTGTAAAAAGAAAATTGTTAAACAATTGATATGAACTCAATTTAAGTTACATTAACCTGGTAGTGGCAGAATAATGATCAGAGAACCCATTTTTTCCCACAAAACTACCAAGTGAATGAAAATGACACCATATGAACTCTGGATGGCAGCGAGAAAATGGACATTTGCAAGACCATCAACATGAACCAAATTTGAACTAAATCCGCCTATTACTGCTTGATTTATGCCCAAAAAGCTGATTATCAACTAAAGCGCCTCCATTTAGATGACTTATAATACTCAGAGAAGATGAGATCGACAGGGTTTTTCCACTTGGGGTCCCATATGATGCTTATCAAGGGAGAAGAAATCCAACCAAATTTGTCCTAATTGTCACATTCACATGAAGCATATCCTGTAGCAGCGGTCAGGGGAGAACCATTATATCCCTGAAACTAAAATTTGGGCATATAATTAGCTGTGGGTCTGTTATGACTGTACGTGTGAGCCAACCGCACACGGGAGCGGGCACACGGACACATGCACACTTGGCAGCGGGCAGCTTTGACATTTGCTCGCGCTCGGCTCACTCACATCTTGAGCCCCTCCAGTCACTCTAAATGCTCTACTCCTCCTTCTGTTTACTGAAAAAAAATCAGCCTGCCAAACTCTTTCTGTGACTGAAGCGAGCTGCGGCTGCTTGAGATAAACTGAAAACAACTTTGACAAGCGAAACACCCGACAGTTCCTCATCAAGGATCTCTCATAAAATGGACCTTGATCTATTTACTGCTTTCATTTGTTTCATTTTAAAGGATGGATACATTATTAAAGAGGAGGAAGTGCTTTTCATACATGGTTATTTACTCACAAACATTTACAACGCTTCAACCTTTTACCTTTTCTTTCTTTCCTGGTTAGTTTCCACTGACAGAGCTTTGACAAGCAGCTGGCGCAATAATGGGACGAGGAGTTTATTACAAGCATCAGAGATATTTTCAGATGAAGTGGGATTGTCACTGCTCGTGGAACACAGCAGCAATAAAAACCACTTGGACTCATTTATTTAGACAGCAGGGAGAGAGCAGAAAGAAATCAACTCACTGATGGTTTGTGGGTGGGTATAATATCATCACTACGGACTGGGAGGACCGATGTGAACGCCAAAGGCAATCACATTGAAGGGAAATGACAAAATACAGTTATAACGCCATGAAACTGTCACCCTGATTAGATTTTTTTTTGCATGATTATGAAATGTAACCAAGACAGTGATGAGCAGTGGAATAATAGATGGGTACAGTAGAGTCAAGCAGCGTCTCAATTCAAATAAAATAAAAAAATATAAATCAACTGATGCATTCAAAGACTATGCACCAATCATGCCATATAGTCTATTTCCTCCTAGAACCACGGCCTAAATGCAGTATTGTTTCTGGTGGTAAAATCGTGTGTAATTGTGTATTCCCTAAACACAAACAAACTCTTTTCTATGTGTCATGAATGAAAATGCACAGGTGAGGTTTATAGGAAAGAGAAAATGGATTTTAAGGTCAAGTCATTTTAAAAGTTATCAGAAGACAATTAATTTATTACACACTCATTTTTCTGTCGGCTGATTACAAATATGGTTACACAGCCACTCAAAATAAATGCTTTTCCCCTGCTGCTTTTTCTTGTTCATTTTAGATTATACCTATGGGTGAGCGTTTATTTGCTTATTAGCATTCCAGTAATTTAGTGTGGCAGTTATTCATTAAGTGACCACAACAAAGCAAACTCCAGACAAAAGAAGCTGGGATATTGAGGTTTTGTCCTTAAAGACGTGAGAATTTTAAAAACCCATGGCCTGTTTTACTTTAAACTCGGTCTTCCACCTGCCTCTACCTTCTTCATAAAAGAGTGCATGTACTACAAACTCACAGCTTCAGCCTAACTTTAGTTTCCCAGAGTCACTAAAGGTATTTGACAGTGGGTTTATATATATATATATATATATATATATATATGTGTATAAAATTCATCTTAAAGCTTTCTCTTACATGGAATGGTGATACATTTTTCCCTCCAACCAAGAGTGCAGCTGTGTGTCCATCAAATGCTTCTTTGGATAGGTACTTTATTACATGGCAGTCTTGCACCTGTTTAAAACACAAAGGACAGAAAATCAGTAAGACAATGATGATAGTATTTTATTTTCACATCACAGTGGTTATGCTGAGTGATGGAGTCTTCAGCGTAAAATATTGCAGCTGTTCTGCAAAAATTAAACACTTGATTAAAAATAATATGAAAACAGTACAACTGAAAAAGGTCTACTTTTATTCATTAAAATAGCAGCCATCAAATGTTAATTGTATGTATTGTGTGTATGGGCATAACCTCCCCTTGAGAAGATAAACTTGAATGTTCTGATTATAATCTGGGACAGATTCCTGTATCCTTCCTGTGTATTATTTTTTATAATCTTAATAAATAATATATAAGAATATAAGAAAAAAAAATTACTTTACTGTGTACACATTTTGTGTTGCGTTCAAGGATGTCTGTTTGTCTCTCCGTATGCATGTATTTTGTCATCTTTTACTTTCTTGGTGAGTCAAATTAGGAATGTATGAATACGTATGTGCATGTGAAGATTATTAGTGAGGTGAATTAATCCAAAAGACCTGATTTTTTCATATATTATGTTGACAGGAAGTCAAACCATAGAGTGTTTTGTAGAGAAGGGGTGGGATTAAGTAAGTTTTACCTCCTCCCACTCCTTTTTGAATATGCAAATGAACCCATGTTTTGTTTTTCATGTATATGTTTGAGTGCCATTGTTTTGTTTGTTGCCTATTCAAAATAAATTGATCTGAACAGAACAAACAGATGACAAGACACAGAATGAATCTTTATGCCATAATAAGGGGTCAATGACGTGATGCTCATTGTTTACAACTTAATTCAACTTACAATTGGTACAATTTTAAAATTAACATAGAAAGTACATGGATATAAAGGGTTAGGGTTAGGGTTAGGGTTAGGGTTTTTAACAATCTGGTCTCAAATTTGTAATTTTAATCCATTTTGATACTGGAGACAAAATGGCAAAAATGTGACTACAGCATAATTACAAAGCATATGCCAAAGTTAGAAAGACTGTTTCAAATCTAACACAGTTTGACATTAACTGGGTCTGATCAGGAATGTTTGTGTTTATATCAAACTCACTGACCCTTGAAAGAAAAGGTGTGTACTGCAATGACAATTTCCCTGTGAAACTGTTTGACAATCATGCTGATATCTCCAATGTTTTTTTTTGCTTCTCAGAAATGTCTCATTGTAAGAACTTTATTCCATCTCATCACTAAGGCATACATTTATTAATTTTTCTCTCTTTTTTATATTTTCTTTTCTTTCCCTTTTCTGTAATGCTGACTTCATTACGGATTCTAATTAAACCACAATTCGATGTGGGGTGAAAGAGAAAGGGGAAAACATGGTGGGGGGGTGCAGTGGGGTGTGTGCAAGGGACAAAATCCCTAACAAGAAAGTATCAATCATGATGGCAACAACAACAATCAGAACAAGAACTGGGTAAAGATAAAATAAAATAAATAATAATAATCAAGAGAGAAAGTACTAATAATGATTTAAACATGAAGAAGAAAAAAAAAATCAGACCTGTTATTTGAAAAACACACACGTACACACAAAATATAATCAGAGCAGAACAAACAGCCCATAAAATACAAATAACAAAACCACACAATAACAGCTGTTCATATTATTCTGATATGGTTTAAATATTGTCTAGTCAACCCAAATCAAAGACAATTAAATAGTTGTGAAACTCTTTTTACCCTTTCCCCAAAGGGGAGATGGTTATTACCTCCGCCATGGAGGTTATGTTTTTTCCTGCGTTTATCTGTTTGTCTGTGTTCAAGGTAACTCGAAAACCTATGGACGGATTTTGATGACATTTTCAGGATATGTTGGAAATGTGAACAGGAAGAACTGATTATATTTTGGGGGTGATCAGGGTGTGGGGGGTCTACCTTGGCGGAGGTCTGCACTCTCAGAGTGCTTTTCTAGTTGTTTTTTTAAATCTTTTTGATCTTTGCCTATCTGACTGTCAGCAACTTTATGCAAAAATTACTGGACCAATCTCCATGAATTTTTCAGGAAAGATGTAAAGTGGTCTAGAATAGACCCCATTACATTTTGGTGAATGAAAGGTCAAGGTCATAGAGACCAAAAATGTGTTTTTGCAATAATAAGAGACAGGGTATAGGTTTGTGAGGGGACGGAATTTGTTGTATCTGGCACCACTTGTGTATGTGTGATAGTGTGGTGATAGTATGGTTTGTGTACAATCTTGGTAATTCTCTTGCACACTGACATCTTACTCAGGTTGAAATTTGTTATTCTCCACAAAACATCATGATATCATCAATTAAGTAGAATGAACACTTTGCCACAGTTCGCTTTAAAATTATTCATGAAGAGATTCATCATTGAGACTAAAGCGTGAGATGAATAAAAGTTAGATATCTGGAGCTTGCACCTTGCTTGAAGGTAGGTATAATGAGTATAGAAAACCAGAAGGATTTCTCCTCTAATACAAGCGCCTGCAGCTTAAGTTTAAAGGACTCACTATTTACATTTAAATTGCTTACGCACCAAATAACAATTCAATTTATATGACATCAAGTTTGACCTGCTGATCAATTCCTTACTGATGCATACATTGTCATTCCTGGGGAGAACCTGATGTTTTTTTGATGCAATACTAAGGCAATGTTAAACAAAATCCTTTGACGTGTGAGTATCAAGTGTTACCTGTAGCAGGGTGACTACATGTCTTTCCCCTGTTTTAGTCCAGATGGGAGCCATCCCCAACTTCACAGCCACTAATCCCACTCTCCGAGTCCCTTTTGAATGGACAGATGAAGACTATGTTAACCAAAGCCACAAGGATGAGACCAAATGACAGACAGCACTTTTGCTTATATGACACATACCTTCTGTCCACTCATGCCGTGGCCAAGGCTCATCTTTGAGTGGGTTGAGCTTTGCAGCCGTCTGTCTTCTATATTCCTCATCCACGCTCTTCCTCATATACTCCTGGTTGTCATCTGTGAGGTGTTCCTCAAACCAAGTTGTGGTTTTAGCTGTTCTGATACATCCTACCAGTGAGAAGGGACTGGAGAGGACAAGACTGCATGCATTAAGGAGCTGTCAACCCGAGAACTAATTCACAGTAGACTTTGGCAATACAATACACATATTTACATAGTTTTCAAATGGCAACTGTGGAGTATGAGGCAGTATATACACACATGTGATTTGGCACTTCAAAACAAACAAACGTAGCCTTGCTGGTCTACAATACAACATTTTGAGTAATGGAGAAAATCGTGTGCTAAATGATATCTATCCTATTTTCATATCCGTTAATTCACCAAAATACACGATTCAATTGGTATTAACATATACACCAGCTATGCTAAAATGCAATCCACACAAAGTTTGATAATACTCTGCACTAAAAAAGTTTACCCATATGAAATGATCATGTTTAAAATTATAGATGAAGTCAAGCATTTGATTACAGACTTCAACTGCAATACCAAACGGCCAATTCACCTCAGTGACAGGTGTTAGTAGCAGGCTAAAGCTAAACATCAAAGTACATAACAGCGAACAAACAGTTAGCATTAGCCACCTTTCAGGTGTCGTTCTGACAGAAATCAGTCGAGTTCCTCGCTGAAGAAGAAAGCGACAACTCCACGCTGCCATTGTTGTCAGATTCATACATGAAAATAACTATAAAAGCGATAAAATGTAGACTATCTGGACGTAATTCTACCAGCCATGCCTTCGTATTCGTCCTGTGGTAAAAGTCACCCTGGGTACTTCCGGTACGTCACTAAAAATGGGTCGACATCCTCTTACGATGGTTCCGCACGACCAACACTCAATACACAATTATTATATGTTTAATATATTTATTGTGTGTACAGCATAAATTGCATGTCTTCCACCGACAGTTTTTACGATGTAAAAAAAGTGTAATGTACGAATATAAAGCATTATCATGACTATAATAATAATAATAATAATAATAATAATAATAATAATAATAATAATAATAATAATAATAATAATAATAATAATAATAATAATAATAATAATAATAATAATAATAATAATAAAACAAAATTACCAGCTTTATTAAAGGAAAATGTAGGACTTTTCCCAGTTTGTACCACAATAATGATTTTCATGGCAATTATTTATTTAGCTCCTCAAAAAGTTTATGCTTTTTCCTCTAAACTTTTGATCTGCTGCAATTACTATTTTAAGTGACTTTAACAATATTGATTAAAAAAGAAAGAAACATAATTAATGGCACCATTTCAACATTATTGTGTAACAGAAGCCCTACACCTTTTTAGTTGACCTTCTTGGCCTCTGTTCTATCTACTTATATTCAAATCAGCCAACTCAGTGATTCTTTTATTTTATTCTGTTACTTCTTTATTGCTTGGTGTAATTCTGTGTGGTTTTCAGCTTTTACCTTCATCAGAACTCTTTCTCTCCCTGATGCAGGTGATCCCTCAGGGTGAAATAGACATCAGGAAGCTCATGTGTTGAATACTGATCTGAGTGACGGAGAATGAGGCACGTATAGAGTATACTCTCAGGACAGCCCAACTTTGGCTTGCCCTAATTAACTATATGGAGATTAGTGAAATAATTTATTCGTGCATTTTAATGCCTGTCTAACAGACAGCATAAGAGAGAGATGTTATGGATGAAGGTGTCTGAGGGCTACTGTATTTATGTGTGTGCGATGGGTCTGAAATATTGCAGAGTGCTGGTTCATTTAACAATAAAGAAAGACTATCCTTGAGAGACAAAGATATGTATGATGTCCTCAGCAGGGATCTGCATTTACAAATAGGCTGAATATTTACTGGTGTTGAGGGAAAAGGAAGCTCTGAGGTGAAGAAAAATAAATCCACTATGAGGTTACCACCTGCTTGCTCTATTTACTTTTCTATTTTCTGCTCTTCTCCCTAATAGTCTTTACACGCAGAGAGATAAATACCTTTTCTCCAACTTTCAAGGGCACTGATTCAACCTACATGAATTCCATATTGATTATTCTACCACACTGATCCTCCTGCTACAATTAACACGAGCACAAACACATAAAGATCACACAAATGAAAACCCAAAGTGTCTTTATTATAATCAACATGCAGAATACAGGGGAAAAAACACTTTTCAGCACACAGATGAGTGTCTACCACGCACACTTAGCTATCCCTTCCAAAACTCTTTACAATGTAAGAAGATTATTAAGAAATTATTACAATTATTCAGTTGTTCAGATCATTCAAAATCTGAAACAGATCTGTAGAAAAGAACCCAAAACACCCAAGACAACCCTGAATGTCACTCAAATGACAGAGATACTTTATTTCATAACTAGCAAGCGGCTACTGGAGATTGGATATTTGCAGGTGCAGAATTATGCATGCATTTATGCAGTACACTAATAGGGACACTACCATTCCCATAAATAACATTTGCAATGCTAATTCTAAGCATTTAGGATTATGCAGTCACATATTCTAGCTTTCCTACTCACAATTCTTTAAGTCTATGTACTTGCTAGTTATCTAAATAAGGTAGGAGTGTCATTTATTTGGGTGGGCTATGATCTGAGTCTGCATGCTGGTTCAAGAGACTGCTCTTATGTCTATAAACGTCTTTCAGATATACAGTAGAGAGTAATTATTTCCCAGGTGAAGCCATTGTGGCCAAACATGCAATAGTCATCAATGGAATAGTTTCACCAGAGCAAGCTAATTGTCTGAGCTAGACTACTGTATGTATGTTGGCTATGTGTACATGTATGTGTTTATATGCGTTTGTGCTTTTGCATGTGTTAATGTATGATACAGTATGTCAATATACAGTTTATATATGACATATGGGTGTGTGTATTGGAGTGTGTCCAATAAGTCCATTGTCAGGGGCTGAAGGTTCTTGTGGACTCATACTCTGACATGCACTTGGGTTTGATGCCTTTAGCATTGTAGTAATCCACCACCTGGTTTGGGACTTCTGCCAGAACACTCTTGGCCAGGGCAGCAGGGGAGGCCTGGATGTAACAGACAGACAGAATGGGTGAGGACACAACATGTCAAAATACACACTCGCACTTTATTGTCACATATGTGTTGAGCTTGATGCCACTCCGTTGTAGTTTGAGACCAGTAAAATTGATGCGATTGGACAAGTTTATTCAACAGCCACCAAAACATCACTGCTTTCACCATCACATGTTTATGTGTCCTCAAAACAAAAGCACCAGAATGCACCACTCAATCTAACCAATACAAACCCAAGCATCCATCAATGACTGAAAGCATCTACTAATGTAAACTGTTTAATGTCTGTTGAGCAACTAATCCTGTCAATAAATGGTAATAATTGGAAAAATAATTTAAAATACAGTTTGTCATCCTTTCATGGTTATCTCATATGACCCATTTAGACGGTCAGAGGCTCCATAGTGAACATGGAAACACTGTCATCTTCTACAACATTGATTGACCAGTAAAACCCAACCCTTTTTCTGTAGTTTTCTCTGTTTTTGATATAATAGCAACTTTAATCTGAACATCTTTATGATTGGTAAATTAAATACAAGAAAATGTCATATTTATAGTGATAACATACAATAGTATAGTATAGTATAGTACAGTATAGTATAGTACAGTATAGTATAGTGTATAGAAGTATACAGTACAAATATTTTAGTGGGGGAGTAAAAGTAAAAAGTTGCCAGAAAAATAACCCCTCCCCCTCCCTGTTAAATGTATTGTCTAATGTCCTTGAAGTCTATATGTGGATGGCTGTAAAAACAAGTTTCCCAAACAAATTACATTTAAAGCTACCTGTACTTTTACAGATACCTGTAAAAGTACAGGCACCTAAAGTACAGTAATATTCCTATATAAATACATTCTTGGTGTGTCTGTGAATCTTTATGCTGCGCAGGAATGCCTTCTTTGGTCAGCTTAGTTGTTAATTGTTGGAACAAATCTGAGTGCAACACTATCCAGAGCAGGATGCCTGACAAGGAGCTGTCTCATCGTCTAGACAGAACTCATTTATTTGGCAGCATGCACTTAGATTTGAAGTGTTGTTTGTGACTGATTCTTGTTGGATTGTCACAGCCTCTTGGTTGCCAGAGAAAGCAATTTCCCAGTTTAAACATTTGTTAGAATAAATGCTCAAAAACTAATAAAATGTAATCAGTTTGATGAAGTCAATGAAAGAGTTGCTGCACTTCTACTATTTTAAAGAGGATGATTAGTAATCTGTAATGTACACATGGGATGCATGTGGAATAAAATAAAACAGTCAAACAAGCCAAAACTCAAAAATTCTATTACACTAGAGTAATTGAACAAAGCTAAGTATCAGGATATAACTTTACTTTGCTGACTTTAACTTTTGTAATATATTACAATGACATTTTTTTAGGCATATTATGGTAATATTCCTTTTTCATCATCAAAGAATATCATCGTTGACACATTTACACATACATTTTTGACCAAATTTGTTTGATAGATTTACTTTTTTTTTTTCACACCATTATAGGTAAAACAGTACATTGTGATACTGTGTCCAAAAACAGAAATAACTGCAAAAGTAAAGGTGTAGAAGTGTCTAAAAAGAATCAAATGTGTGACTGATGACCGAGAAAATTAATAAAAAAAAAAGATGGAAAGACTGATGCAAATAGACAAGAAACAAATGTTACAAAAATGTATAACAATTATTAATTTGTCATTGATTACATGTATTTTTTTGTATTATTTATTGTTTACACCTGCACAGTCCGATGTCGAGTAATAAATATTTGAATTTTCTATTTAAAGACTTGTGAAATGATAATAATATTCATAATAATACATCATTATTATGAACATTATTCCTGTCATGGCTCTCGGTATCACATTACATCAAATTGAGTAACAGTAATAACAGTAATAAAGGATAAAAGATCAGAGCATAGAGTTAATAACCATCATAATTATCTGATGGTAAAAGTGTGTCACTGAGTTCTGTTAAAATAAGTCGTTTAATCTAAAGAAATGGGATTTAAAGTGCAGCTTTGAATTCTGTAATGGATTCCAGGGTGTGGATTTGAGTAGGAGGAGATTTCAAGAGTCTGAAAAAAACTGAAAAAAAAAAAAATCCACCTATTGTGTTGAGGCAGGTGGTGGGTGAGCAGATAGACCAGGACCACAGGGACCAAGAGGTGGTCTAGGTCTGAAAGAGTTCTGTGAAGTGGGTGGAAGGTTATATCGAGTTTCAAGTTACTATGGAAACTGTAATTGTTTAACTGTAATTGTTCATAAGTCAGTAAAATTTTTGCCATCAGTAAAAAAACAAAAAACAAACAAAACATAACATTTTAGTCGTAAATTTTAATTTAAGACCAAAAATCAGCCTAATGTCAAGACAACAAACATTAAAGACCTACAATTGTTGTTTTTTTTTTTTTTAGAAAAACTTCCAAATTATTTTTTGTCATTCACAAGTGATTGAATATAATTTATTATAATCTGATCCCCTGTATTTTTTAGGGAACCAGGTATTTTCCTTTATTTAATTAACTGAACTTGTAGATGTTCGTTATGGAGGACTAAAAGTGCCAAATTAAATAAATAAATACATCAACATTGGATAACTAAATAAATATGTCATTAATTAATTAAATATATATCATTAAATCATTACAATTTCAATTAAATACATAAATGTGTTATTAAATGTGTCAGTAATTACTGACATATTTAATTAATTATTTAATGATGTATTTAGGTATTTCATTTGGCACTTTTAGTCCTAATGAATTATTGACACATTTAATAACACATTTATGTATTTAATTCCAATTTTAATTAAGTAATGACATATTTAAATAGTTGATGACATATTTAATTGTTTAATTATATATTTAATTAATAAATAACATTTATTTAATTAGTTAATTATGTATTTATTCAATTTGGCACTTTTAGTTAATCAAAGTTCAGAGTAAATTCAAAGGTTATTAGAACAAATCTGAAAAAAATTTGTAAAAGTAACTAGATCCTAAAATAATAGATCCTTAACTCAACATAAACTCATTTGTATTCAGCTCCTGTCACTGATCCTTTTTTTTTTTTTTTTTTTTTTCTTTTTACTGGTGAATCAACATCGTAGAAGATAATGGTGGTTTTCACTATGGAGCCTCTGAACGTCCAAATAGGTTAGATCTGATGACTATGAAAACACAACAAACTGTATTTTCTTTCAATTATTCACAAACATTGACAGAATTCATGGCTCAACAGTTAGTAAATAATTTAGATCATGAGATGCTTTTGATCAGTGTTTGATGTTTGGGTCTTCATGGGTTCATTTTGATATTATTGACGCTATATATCTGTTTTTCTGATAAATGATAGGTCCAGTTATGGCTGCATTTGGTTTTGGTTATAGAGAGACCAAAGCAAATGAAAATTTCATTTGGATGTGTCCCTGTGATATGTCAAAAGACAATACATTGTATTCTGATTCTATACAATTTCTTCTATTGAGGATTTAATTAAACACACTAATTTACACACAATTTATTCAGGTATATTTCATTTACTTACATAGATAATATTTGTTTTGGCACATATTATAGGAATTGCATGTTCTACTTGCATATTAATAGAGTGTTCAATATATATATATATATATATACATATATATATATATATATATATATATGTGTGTGTGTGTGTGTGTGTCTGAGTGTGTTTGAGCGCACATATTTAGAGCTTTACACACAGGGTGTCCCAAACTATTTGACAGAATTTTATCCTCTAATAATTAGTTTAAAATGTGTTTGCTCTGTTTGCTCAAAAAAGAAAAATGGATTGGATGTGCTCATGATGGAGACGCTGTGCTATTGAAATGGCCGTCACGCACCCTTGACCTTAGACTGTATATCTTTCTGTGGTGTTATGTGAAAGGACTGGTCTATACTCCGCCACTTCTCACATGTTTAATGGGATTCAAGAGGAGAATCACTGACGCTCTGGAGAATGTTCACATGACATTCTGCAGTGAGTGTTTAGCAGGAACTGCACTACCACCTTAATGTGTACTTTAAACATTTTAATAACTTTGAAACATTACAAATGACAAGTATGAGTAGATTATAAAATTGACAAATCCCCCGGAATTTTTTATTTGAAATTTTAAGAATAAAACATTGTATGTCCAAAATAAATCCTACTAAGTTTCATTTCTATTGACCATGTAGTCACTCTGATATAGACATCTCAAATAATGTCATTTTTACTTTTTTTTTTTTTGGGGGGGGGGGCACCTTGTATATATTTATTTAGAAAATTGAGAAATTTTTCCCTAGGTTTGAATCGCTAACCCTGGGATGACCCTCCCTTTATCAATGGCCATCCCAAAAAAGATCACATCTCATATTCTGAACTGGTTCTAAGAACTATTTAGTTCCTAGAACTATTCTGTGGGAAAGTGCATCATGTCTCATGAGGATCAAATTCATAATCAGCACTTGTTGGTAAAGTAATCATTTGGGAAGTGAGCGTAAACACATCCTTAATAAAAAAAAAAAAATGTAAATAAAAAAATTATATATATATATATATATATATATATATATATATATATATATATATATATATATATATATATATATAGTTATTATTTAAAAAATATTACAAATATTAGAGAAAAATACAAATAAATATATATTAAAAAATACAAAAATAAAATTAAATAACAAAATGAAATACAATTGCATTTTTAAAAAATTTTAAAACAAAAACATAAAAATAAAAACATGAATTGAAATCAAACATATCTTGAAATATAAAAAAAATAAACAAATAAAATTACATTTAAAAAAATTACAAAGCACATCTTCAAAACTTTGAAAAATAACTAATTCACTTTGCGCCTGTTTCTCTCATCCTTTATGGGGACTTATGGGGGCATAAATTTGCATAATTCACACAGGTTTCACCTACTTTTTTATTCAACCCTTGTGGGGACCTGAATTTTGTAGGGGGGGGGGGCTCCTTCCGTTCACTTCCACACACTTCAAAATCCTCAAAGTCAGGAAGGTTGTTGTACTCCGTCTCACATAATTCCCAGAGACAATGCACCATCAAAGTGCACCCACCTCACCCCCTCCTCCTCCCCCTCTCTTTTCCCACTCCCCCCCTCCTCCGCTCCTATCTACCTGTTACCCCCCCCCTCCCCCCCCTCCCCCTGTCACACAGCAGCTCCGTCCTGCTAATCCCTTCTGAAAAGAAACGACAGAGCAGAAAATCACCTCTCCACCTCTGTCACACACTCCCTCGCTCCCT
Source organism: Siphamia tubifer (assembly GCA_020466265.1). Lineage (NCBI taxonomy): Eukaryota > Metazoa > Chordata > Actinopteri > Kurtiformes > Apogonidae > Siphamia > Siphamia tubifer. The sequence continues at coordinate 16,791,418 of CM035793.1, read as the reverse complement.
TTTGTCTTTAGCTCTGGTCTCTTGTTGACCACCCCTACCACCACCGCCGGCACCGTCCACTCCGTTTCCCTCCTACCTACCCTTTTTTTTCTTTCCTCATTCCTTTTTTCATACTCTACTCCTTGCTTCTCCCCTCTTGACCTTCTTCTCTGTACTTTCCATTACATAAGTTTGTATTCTTTTGTCAGTTTGCTGAGGCCTACACCTTCTCCGTTCTGTTTAGCTCACTAGTAATTGCTTGATTTCTCATCCTGTCACACACTAAACTCACCATAACAGAGGCAGCCAAACACGCCCTGTCAAAGCCGGGCTAAATTAATGTCACCAGACACACACACACACACACACACACACACACAGAGTCAAAGCCAGTGACCACGTAGCTGATGTGTTCTGACGAGCAACACCAAGCATATTACACCCACGCGCTCACACTCCTCAACCTCCAAATACAAAATATCGATGCAGTCACCTACCTACACACACACATACAGCCGCTGTGGACGTGGAACATGTTAAAGGCTACTAATATGTCCTAATTTATAATGTTTGTCACTGACTGTTACTGAAAACTCAACAAAATGTGTTAAGTTTTGAGTGTTTGACATGTTGATAAATATTTAAAGTATGGTTCAGCCTTGTTTTTTGATCAAGTATTTCCACGTATTGATTCCATTCAACATTGAGCCCCATGGGAATTGATTTATAATTACATTTTCACTATTACTTTTGTATAGTGGTGATAATCCTCTACTATTCCAGCTGTAAAGACATTGCTGGACCTTAGGTGGATCCAGATTTGCTCCTGGCCTCAGCTAGATCAATAAAAGTGTGGATGACAGACCACCAGATGAAGATCCTGCCATGGACCAACCAGTCTGCAGACCTGAACCCACTTTGAAAACTTCTGGAGGAGCATGGATGGTTGAACATTACCAAGTTTTTTTTTTTTTTTAATTTAAATTTTTCATTATTATTATTTCTCTGTCAGGAGCTGCATAAAATCACCCAACAGTAATGGAGGAGAACTGACACATGTGAAAGCTGTCACTGAAAATCAGTAATATTCCACCAAATATTGATTTCTGCACTTTTCCCACATTACAACATTATTGTTTATCGGTAGTAGATTCCGTGACTGTCCTGAATTTTTCAGGCTATGTGGTCACCCTAAGTGTATTTTTCCTTGAAGCTAGCAGACAAGAACAACATTTGTGTATTCCATGTATTGTTGGTTTATGTGAACGTCCAATTGGAGGAGGACATGGCCCTTGATTGGTGACATTTTAAAAGAATGTGAAAACAGAAGAACCGAATCTAACGTGTTTTGAGAAACGACCAATAATATCCAATTATCGACACTGTTGTTTTTTAGCCGACGTTTTTTTGTTACATTTTTACTAATTATTAAAAAAAAATGTATTACACAGTGATTATAATCTATTAAGTGGCTAAAAAAATAAAGTTTTTTTGGTTTCTTTACAACATTTGGGAAAACAGTGCTATTATGTCACTAAGTCATTCAATTAAAATATAGTGAATTAACAAACGTAATATGTTTTGTGTATATTTTTGTATATATTAACTTGACTTTAATAGAACTTATCAGATCCTTTTTTTTTTTTAGTTTTTAATTTCATCTTCTACAGGCAGCAGTGTTTTAGCATGTTTAACTACTCACTTCTGATTAAAGAAGATTATTCCAGAAAAAGATGTCAGTGCAAACCCTGTATATTTTAATAAACTCATTAAACTGTATGCTTTGACTGATGTGGAGGTTTCCCTTGAGAGGAAGTCTCATTTTCTGCCTGAAATACTTTTATCAAATCTAGCAGAAACCCAGACATTCACATTTCCCTCTTCTTTTTCCTGTTTCCAAAACCCACGTGTTTGAAGTCCTTGAAGGGGACGAACTGGACTATGTCACGGAGGACAGGCTCGCCCTTGGGTGAACGCAGGATCCCGTCATCTCCGTCCAGAATCTGCATGTCCGTGAAGTCTGCGTTGCCTACACCTACGATGATGACGGACATGGGCAGGTGAGAGGCGTGGACGATGGCCTCCCGCGTGTCCGCCATGTCAGTGATGACACCGTCCGTCAGGATCAGCAGGATGAAGTACTCCTGTTAGGACGAGGAGGAGAACAGAAACATGGAGGTGGAGGAGGGGGTGGAATTGATGTTTTAAAAGTGGTTTCTTGTCAGGGGCTAATTTGAATAAAAGTCTAATCCACCACCAGAGAGCCAGAAAGAAGCGGAAGGCATTAAGGCAGGGAGGAATTTGTGCTGTAAAATGTATGACTGAAATTAAATTAATACCAATTCCTTCTCCTGCTTTTCACATCTTTCACTCGTCTTTTCCTTCCTTTTCCTTTTCACTTTTTGACATTTTTACTGCTGTTTAGAGCTTAAACATTTGATCGATTAATCGATTTGAATCGACGAAAATGATATTCGGTTACAATTTTCCTAAATCAAACCTTTCTTTCCTTAATTTCGCTACCGTTAAATATTGTTTCCACTGTTGTGATTCATACAGATGCATGATGTTTTTCTATTTTTGTTCATTGAAACCATCAATTATTCTTTTAAACATTTAAGCTTTTACCCAAACATTAAAAATAGTTGGCTTTATTTTATTTTATCGTATTTTTTTAAGCTGTGTTAGTTACATCTTAAATTGTTAGTAAGTTAATAATTTGAATACAGATTACACTGTAGTGCACATGTTGATAATTAGTGTAATTTGACTTGCTGTTGTTGTTACCTCACCTCCAAAGGGGAGGCAAGGGGCATTGGATTTAGTTTGGTTTGTTTAACACTCTAGCAGCAAAACTATTGAACACTATTGAACAACTACTCTTGAATGAATAACTATTTAATTCATAGAATATTTGGTTTAGATATTACCAGTGACACAGAACAGACATTCTTTTTCCCCATTTAATTATAATGGGTGGAATTTCAAATGTCTATAAAAACATGAATTTACTTTCAATTTACTGCAAACTTGGCACATGGATAGAGACAGCTGATATGCTGACATCAGATGGATCAATGCTAAAATAAGCCATAATAGGTATGAGCAGCAGGGTTTGTTGTACCTTGCACCACTTGTTGATAGATATTTTAATATATCCTATAAATATTTTTACCCTGTCTTCCAAGGGGTATCGTTTTTGATTGAGTTTGTTTTTTATTTGTTAACATGTTAGTTGTTAATTCTTATCAAACTGGGTTTATAGATTCCCAGTGACCAAAAACAGATGGGATTATATTTCGGGAAAAGTAGGTCACAAAAAGCAGGTCACAGTTCCAGTTTTTTAAACTGGAACTGTGACATATACATATACATATATATATATATATATATATATATATATATATATATATATATATATATATATATATATATATATATATATATATATATATATATATATATATATATATATATATATTTGCTATATATATATATATATAGCAAAACTATTGAATACTATTGAATACTATTGAATAACTACTCTTGAATGAATAACTATTCAGAGACAATTTGGTTTAGCAGTTTACCAGTGACCCAGAATGGACATTATTTATTTATTTATTTACCATTTAATTATAATGGGCAGAATTAAAAATTTCTATAAAAGTATGAATTTAATTTAAATTTACCTCAAACTTGGCACATGTTTAAACATAACATGTCTAAACATGTTTAGACATGAGCTGGATCAATGCTAAAATCAGCCACAGTATATGTGAGTAGCAGGGTTTGTTGTGCCTGGCACCACTTGTTTCTTTTTTTTGGTTGTTTCAGGTGGTTCAGAATGAAAAGTCATTTTTCATTTTCAAACATATACTTTTCACAATGTAAATTTTTTTCACCTATTCAAATAATCGTTTAAGCCAATTGAATTGAAGAAAATAATTGATTACAAAATTAATCACAAGCTGTCTCTATTGCTCGAGTTTCTCTTTTGTGTGTAAACAGCAACAACAATAGCAGCAAAATTGCCCAGAGTTCCCTCTATTTATTTTTGTTATTTTCTCATCCTCTCTCACCATGGCCTCTTTGGTGTGCATCTCCTCGGAGGCAGATGATGCCACTTTTTGAATGATTGGGGCAATGTTGGTGGGTCCGTAGAGCTGAATCTTAGGAAGACAATTCTGGTAGGCCTCCACTACGCCTTGGATTCCTGCAACAAACAAATACAAATGTTCCTGTTGTTGTTTATTTGTCTCTCTCTATGGCAGGGGTGTAAAACAGAATGTTTTCGGGGGCCAGACCTGGCCCCTGGGATAAATTTGTGAAATACAAAAATTATAGTGAATATACTGCTAATTTAATTTCAGGTTCCACATACAGATCAAAATGGGTCAGATCAGTAAAATACTATCATAATAACCTAGAAATACACACAACTCCACATTTTGCTCTCTGTTAATTTAAACATTTTCATGTAATTTTATTGTATTTACAATAAAACAAATGATTATTAAAAAAACATGAATAACCTGAACAAATATGAACATTTTAAAATGTCTGAAGTGTAAGTTTAACTATGTTCTGCCTGTTATTAAACATTTTGTGTATTTGTAGATCCACTAATAAATAATCTTTACATTGTAATTAACATGCAAATGATAAACTGAAACATAATCTCATTAAAATTGCATTTAGTGTCAGTTCATTCATGTTATTCACATTGTTTTAAAGGACAGTTGGTAGATGTGAACATTTTCATCACGTAATTTAACTTTTTTTTTTGCTCTAAAACATAGAGGAAAATTCACATTATTTATATATTATGTTATAATTTTAGTGGTTCGGCCCAATTCAGATCAAATTTGGTTTAATGTGGCCCCTGAACTAAAACGAGTTTGACCCCCCTGCTCTATGGGATATTACACTGTGCTGACTACGCACTGTCAAAGTTCTCACACTTGCAAAACTTGGTGAAAATACTTCAAGGTCACATGTATTTATTATATGCATTTTCCCTCAAAGTCCACACACTCACAAAACATAAAAAAAGACACGTACGTCTTCACGGCAGGAATGCAGCTATGTGAGGATAGGAGCTCAGAAGCCCATTTCACACATACAGATTAGTGTTGTTTTTCTCTATGTCTTAGTGCCTGAAATACCTCCTGCAGCATTGTGACAAATCACTAACATTCATGTATGTGTGTGTGTGTGGTTAACGGTGTGGCTGTATTTGTATGTGTGAGCCAAAAAAAAATCAGAATGCAGAGACAGAGAAATAAGAGACTGACAACACAGCAGAGATGAGAAGAGTCCAGCAGAGGTACTGGAGGGCTGTTTTGGTGCTATGGTGTTTGATGGTGCATGAGGAAGCTTCTATAGTTTGTCTGAGGAGTACAGATGTGTTTGTGTGCAAATGCTTACCGGCACATTCAGGATTGTCCTCATCAAAGTTTACAGCGAAATCGTGCGAAACCTACAAGTGGACCAAAGAAAGAGAGAGAGAGAGAGAGAGAGAGGAGAGAGAGAGAGAGGAGAGAGAGAGAGAGAGAGAGAGAGAGAGAGAGAGAGAGAGAGAGAGAGAGAGAGAGGAGAGAGAGAGAGAGAGAGAGGAGAGAGAGAGAGAGAGAGAGAGAGAAAAGCCACCAAAAAAACACAAGACCAAAGATTTAGTGCTAACATGCTCAGTGTAATTTACACATTGACAGATGCATTTGCCTTTCATCCTGATCAAAAGTAATGCCTTCAAAAAGCAAAAATCTTGATCTACAACGGCTCCTTCTGCCCAACGTTACACACACACACACACACACACACACACACACACACACACACACACCCCAAATGTCTTACCTTGAAATCAGGTGGTATCAGTGCTCCAAAACCAAATGCCGGGAACATTTTATCGCTGAAAGAATAGAGAGAGGCTCAAAGGGAAGGAGGAGGAGAACTGAAGAAAAGCCTTAATAGTTGTGAGACTTCATGAAAAGAAATACAAAGAAATCCTTTTATCCAGTCATTAAAGAATACGGTCTTAGGAGATCTGACTGGTGCATTTAGTGTGTGTGGCAGCGTTATGTATCATATTACTAGTTAATTTAATGCAATAAAGTTTCATATTATTGAGTGGAAAAAAATTATAAAATGTACTTAATACAAATAAAACATTTAATATAAGAAAAATTAAAGCTGCCGTGGCCTAAATCACAGAAAAAAATGCTAGCTTTAAAACACACACCTCCTCTCTGCAGCTTTCTCCTCTCAGTCCAAATCAATAGACTAAATATAAATACAGATAATCTGATACTGGTAGCTGCTGTTTATGGAAAAGTGATGGCATTTTTGTGCACTATGGTACCAAAACGTAGACTAAGGGAACAGAATCACATCCAGGTCAGGTCTAATGGAATCTAATCAGCAGTAGGTGATTACAGCTGTCAATCAAATAGTTAACCCTCCTACCTGGTTATTAGACAAAAACCTGCAACTTGGAGGATAGATTGTACAGCACAATAATACAAGAAAGTAATAGATGTAGCAGTTTCATGCCCTCCAAGGCAAGTTGAATGATGTTTTCATGGCTATTCTGCCCGGTGCAGCTTTAAAGAAAAACAAACAAACAAAAAAAAATCTAAACTAAAGTAAACAAAATAAAAATCCTAACATAAAAATGTTTGGCCCCATTTTTCCTAATCAGGTTGGTGGGTGATTAGATTCTGTGCACTCACACTCTACGTAAAATTGTTATTACATTTACTTAATAATCTTAGTACATTTCTATCATTCATCATTTCAATCTTTTCAACATTATTACATCACTTTGTTGCCAATTTTTTCATTCACTGCTCACAAGTTTACACAATATAAATATGAATAGGAGGTTAATATTAAATGCTGGCAATACATAGAAACCAAATTTTAGCCTTTTTTTTTTATTGTCACTTAAAATGTATATTATCAAAAATTCATTAAACATTAAAATATAATTAAATATTAATCCCAGTTTTGCTTGATAATCAAGAATGATGACCTTTAAAATAAATTAAAAATGTAATCATAAATAAATAAATTGCAAGCATGCATCTCTAATTGCCTGTAGACTTAATCTCTTCAATTGGAAATCAGACAATGCACCATCTTTCTTACAATGGGTGAAGGAGGTGCTGTCCTTGCTACAACAAGAAAAGCTAAGATACAGAATAGATAAAAAGAATAATATTTTCACTTTAACTTGGAACCCTTTTGAACTTCATTCAAGACATCCCCTTTGAGTAGATTTTTCTGCCCTTATCTTTGAAGTGACATTTGGTATTGTATACTTGTTAGCAAAAAAAAAAATTTAATTAATGAATTCATGTTAAAAGTAAATCTGTGTGCCTTTCTTTTTGTTTCATTCTCTCTGAGTGGGGTTTGATGTTGGTATGTGTTGTTCTGCCTCAGATGTTCATAGAACTACTTTTTCTATATAAATACTTTATTATTCAGTTTTCAAATAAGTGTATATATATATATATATATATATATATATATATATATATATATATATATATATATATACATACATATATAATCGCATGTTGTAATAATTTTTTCAACATGAGAATAGACAAACGCTTGTGATAGTGGAATATGACAGAGAAAGTCAACACGCTGACCACTATGGCAAGCCAAAGTGTTCACATAGTCACACATTTCATTTATTATATCACACGTTACAAGACGTGTTCTGGCACATCTAATAATTTGCTCTGTTAAAAAAGAGAAGAAATGGAGGCTGGGTTGTTCAGCCTCTGCTGAATATAACAAAACAGCTGTTTATAGGGTATAGGCTGACTGCACTATCATTTCAGTAATGTTCGAGAACACTCATGCACACTTTATTTATAAGTTATTTTGTGCATCACCCTCTTTGTTTTGAATTTGATGCAAAATGCTATGCAGTGAATTGAGATACATTATTTGCATATGTTAGTTACTTGAACTGAGAGTTTTTCTCATTGTAGCAATAAATAAACATGTGTTTTGCATGAAGCAAGCGTTTGTCTAGTCTCATGTTGAAAAAAGTATTACAACCTGCGATTAATTTGCGATTAATCACGATTAAATATTTTAATTGATTGACAGCCTTAATATATATATATATATATATATATATATATATATATATATATATATATATATATATATATATATATATATATATATATATATATATATATATATATATATATATATATATATATATATATATATATATATATATATATATATATATATGTATGTATGTATATATATATATATATATATATATATATATGAAAAACATACTGAAAAATAAAGTATTTATATAGAAAAAGTAGTTCCCTAGTTTTTCACTCTTAAAGTCTGCTCAAGATTATATCATTTTATTTTGTCAAGTGAAATTGTCTAAAATGTAATCAACAATAAGGAGTTGTGCAATGTGCCAGTTTCTGTCATATTTGCTACTAAAAGTCATTCTATATGAGGAGAAATATGCATCCACTACCACAAGTGTGAAGGAAATACACTGGTAAATATTTTTGATTAAATTTATAAGTGCATGTATTTCTCTTGTGCTTTTTCTCGCTCTCTCTCAAATCTTTGAACAGTTTAAGCCCCAAAGTTTTCAAGCACAGTGAAGTCTATTGTTTAGTCAAATTGAACTTTTAATATTATTATTCAATAAAATCCGGTTTGAATTATGGGACTGATTACAATTATTTCTTGTCAATAAACCATATCTAGTTCTAGACTGTTCACTGAAAATACACAGCAGTATGGTTGATTTTTCATATTTAACATTTTTTAAATTCATTCATCCTGTTGTGTTCAGGTGGAGGAAAAATAAAGGTTAAAGAATTAGTTTAATCGTTATTAAATATTTTTAGAATTTCTTTCTTTCCTTTTTTTCCTCAATCTTTTTTTATTGGTATTTAACCAAAAACTGTACAGGCAATATATTATGGACATAATGTCAATCCAAAAAAATAAATCTGCCACCCCCTACTAAAAAATAAAATAAAAAAATAAGAAAAATATTTCTGTACCACTACAATACATGGTTAAAATTTCTGATCAGTATCAAACTAATATAGCCAATGAACACCTTATGTTCTCTGTCCAACTGTGTGTTTCACTAAATATTTCTTTGTGGCACTAAAATTTTTCACTTGTTAGTAAAAGCGCTACCACCCAAAAAAAAACTAAGCATGTACACGTAGCCCTGAACTTGCTCATTTTACAGTTTACTCTATGTTTTTCCATCCCAGTGTGCCTTTTTCCGGTGTGTGATGATTGATGTGGTGCTTTCTACCTGTCATAGTCTTGGCAAATCTCCCCGACAGCCACTAATGCTTTGAGGTATTCATTGGGCTGGTATGGGTGGATGTAGTGGAGGGAGCAGCTGTTTCTGGGGTCCCCATTGGATGCTGTGAAGTCTATCGCCACCTGGGACAGAAACACATATACACATATGTGCTCACGCAGCATGACGGAACATGGACAGACAATAACGTGCTGCATTGAGACTGCGTTTGACAAAAACATACTGTGAATTGAATTTGACAGCCTCCCATGATGTAATCCAGAAAGGAGTACATTTTGATGATCTGTCGGGAAAGATAGTGAAATTTAGGGCAAAGCAGAGCAGCAGTGATGGGCAACAGTGATGTGATTGTCTGATTATGTCAAGTTTTATGTTGTATAATCCAAGGCCTCAATGTATACATTTGTCCAAAGGAGCGGCGTGATTTACACAGCATGATAGTGATGAAAGTATACACAAATGATGATGAAAATGAAAGGGTAGTTTGAATGAGGATTTCATATTTTTTCCAGAACATAAACAAGACAATCAGAGTTTTGCAAATCATTGTCCTCATGGATCATATTCACCCTGCTGAGTAATGTCACTATGTTGTGGATACACTCAAAGAAATATGTACGCTGCCAACCAGACGTATTACAGAACCAGAAATGACTCTTTTGTCAACCAAACGCCTGCTGATACCGATACCACACAATTATATCTAGTGTTAAGTCTGTAAACATTATGTGTAATAAATAAGAATCCATTGTGAACGTGTGCCATAGCATGTCCCCCCTGTCACTGTATGACTGGTACTGTAGGCTGTATACGTGCAATAATTATTGTAAGAATCTATTTATCAACATGTTTTTATAGTATTTTAAGTCACTGGATACACTTTCTTTTTTATATCATTATCATAGTGGTTATTTAATCTGGTTTTAATCATGTTTTTATTCATATTGATTGTGTGACGATTTATGCAGTGCATCCATGATGTTTTTGTGTGAAATGACAATAAACACTATCTACTTTAGATCTATATACTTTATCTACTCAATTAGCTTTTTTATCTAACTTTTTTATTAAAAAACAAAACAAAAAACAAAACCCAAACAGGCTGTTATTTTAACATTGTGGTTTTCCGATTTAAACAGCACCACATTGTCTTTCAATTTACAGTTTTATTTTCTCAAACAATTTCTACTATCTATCTATCTATCTATCTATCTATCTATCTATCTATCTATCTATCTATCTATCTATCTATCTATCTATCTATCTATCTATCTATCTATCTATCTATCTATCTATCTATCTATCTATCTATCTATCTATCTATCTATCTATCTATCTATCTATCTATCTATCTATCTATCTATCTATCTATCTATCTATCTCTCTCTCTCTCTCTCTCTCTCTCTCTCTCTCTCTGATGAACAGTTCTCATTAAAAGCAGCATATAACTGTGCCTGTAGGTTCTCATTTATGCAGCTCAGGTGCTTTACCTCTCCTGAAAACATTTAGTCTCTCACCCAAGAGTCTTCTTCAGTTCAGTTCTTCAAACTTTCATCACAATTTTTTTGTTAAAATTTGCAAAACCCCAGTGCTATCCTAATTATCACTACTCCATTAGTCTTTCCATGTTTGTGCACCTGACAGTGAACAATTTTGAAGATTACTCCATCATAAATACAGCCCGCTTGTTTACATAACAAACTGAAACATCACTGTTTGGATCCCAAATGTGGCCTTTACTTCCTTTCACCATCTCTAATCATTCTTTAAAACAACTCTGGTCGACTGTAGAATTTTTCGTTGTAGTTGTAGAATCTGGTCAAATGTAAACATCACATCCCAGAATCTAAACTATCAATACTTCATACTTATGTGGTAGGAAGTAGAGGGTAGAGGCAAACCGAAGTGTCCAGAGGTCTTCATGTTTTCAGATATTGTGTGCAGAGTTACTTATCTGAAGCCAGTACCTTTTCGGGTGCAGAAGCCGTCTCTGGAAACACTCTCTGGAAATTCACGATTTTGTTGCATTCTTTTTTAGTTAGTAGGCTAAGCTTTACTGTTGCATACAGCTTCATTTTCAATATCTAATAAAATACTGGAATACTAAAATACTAAAAAAGAATAAAAAATTTGTGAATTTCCAGACTGTGTAACTCTGCATTTGGCAATTTTACTTCCTCCTAAAGACGGCTTCTGCACCTGGAAAGGTACTGGCTTGAGATTAGTAACTCTGGACACATGAAGACCTCAGGACATGTCGGTTTGCCTTTAGGGTCCCTCTACTTACTACTATGTAAGTATGATGTTGTTTAGAACTTTGGAAGAGGTCTAAAAATAGTGTTTCGTGTCAGCGAAAAGACTCACCTTAATCACTTCCATGCTAACACAGTTTGGCTCAAAACAGCAAAATTGAACTTTCATTGTACATGAATGGTGTGATTTTGATGTCAACTCTCAATCATCTAAAAATGCATTTTACTCCGGATAGTCCCTTTAACTGAGCAAAACCCCAAACTGTAACTAAATGGTCACATTTTGTGGTTTTCAGATATTACTGAACTGTTGAAAAAACAGTATTGTTTTCATCCTTTGCTGTTTTAATATGTATGTGCATGTATTTTAAGCCTCACTTGTTCCTCTCATCTGTCAAATTTGGTATGTGCCTATTTTCCTTGGTTTTGACGTTAGTTCTTAATGAGATGATAGTGTGTCTTCTTTATGTTTTTGTTATGAGACCACCTGGCCACCTGAACCAAGCCCACATCATAACACTGGCCCCCCACAGGCTGCGACTAGAGGCACTAGGCATCATGGGTAATCACGTCATCATGTGTCAATCATTGTAGAACAGGTTCAATCTGGAGTCAATGGACCACATGACCTTTATCTGTTGAAACATCCAGTCTTTATGCTCTTTATTAAACTGATGGTTGTTTCAGAAATGAGAAGCTCCTCATTGCATTAGTTAACATTAAAGAACCCGTTGCATCTGAAACATTAATAGTGTATGTTATAAATCTATTCCTGCAGGATTTGGATTCATGTTTCTATAATTGGTTGGTCTGAAGTTGCCTGGGGTAGAGTGGATGTCGTTGAGTTTGAACAGTTTTTACATGAAAAATGAGTCAACATTGAGTGTAAAAACAGTGGAAACTGCTTATAGTGGCCACGGATATAGTAATCAACCGCCTATATAGATCAAAAGGCTTGGGATAGAATCATTTCTATACAAATGCTGTTTAAATCATTCATTTATAGTAATCAAGGAATCTGCTTATAATGTTAATTTTTGGTCATTTTATTAATGTAAAAAAAAAAAAATTACTTGGGGAAAATAAAAAAAAAAAAACTGGGGCAGTTTTTCATCACACTGCCCCACGTGTGCCCAGGACCCACATGACCAGGATCCCACCTCAGCCGGCCCTCACTTTCATTGTGCTGGACTCTTCTCTCTTCACTCGCTGTTACTGAGGGAATCCTGGTTAGTTTCCT
>CM035793.1:16550584-16778495 GCA_020466265.1 Siphamia tubifer | reverse complement strand
TGCCCTTGTTTTTATTTTCCCCAATTAATGGTAAAGAAGCTCCCAGAATGCAACTTGTCCTCTGCTGATCTCTATTGCTGGACTGGCAATAGAGATCAGCATCCTCCCACCCAGTTTATATCTTACTGAAAAGTTACTATTTAGGTGATTATGTCTAATTTTTTAAGGTGTAAATGAGAAAAAATACATTTGGTAGGAGTTACATTTCTTCAGTGTAGATAGGTGTGATGTAGCATGTGTGCGGTTTTGTTTTAGAGCAATCATCAAACCGTATGCAATGGTAAAGAATCCTTTCTCAGTCTATAATTGAATCATTTTCAAGGAGAATTGAGACCTGGCAGGGACCTTGTGTAACAAGTTCAAAACAAAATTATACTTTCAAGCTACAGGAGGAAAGAGACACACTGACCTAATTACAATAATGTGAATTTTCAAGATATATCTGTGGAAAAAATGTCTGTTAACATTTTACTTTTCAGGATTCAAGTTATGAAGTTTATCATACTGAGCAAAACGTATGAGTATCATAATCCTTTCTTTACCATGGAGCTTATTTTTTGCAATAACTTAAAGCAAATGGGAAAAAAAAAACATTGCTTTTTTATTTTGCATTATTTGCCAAGGGAGCTGGAGTGCTATGTTCTGCGTTGGCCTGAAAAATACATCCCTGCAGCGTTCTATAGAGACCTTTTAAATGTACTGAAAATGAATTAAATATGATACGCAGCGTTTCCACGTTTTATTTCATTGTAATTTTTAATGTCTTCGCATTTTTAAGTGGTTTAAACAAGCAATTTGAATCATTTAGGCTCTGGGATAGTACTTAACAATTCATCAACTTCACAGTTATACTCGACTGTAGCACTACTTGAGGGACAAAAACAACACAAACAAAGATGAAATGCAGAAAAAAAATCAGAGTTGAAATACTTAGTTTACCTTACAGTGGTTTGATGCATGACCATTCCAGAGTTTCTGTAATTTTTCTTCTTCATCTGGTACTTTGGATTGATGCACTCCATTGGATCTGAGCAGATAAAACATGCTGATTGTTATACATGCCGTATCTGTGTGTGTGTGTGTGTGTGTGTATATGTGTGTGAGTGTGTGTGCTTGCCCTGTTTCCCCTCCTGCTCAGCTCTCATCTCCTTGAAGGTGGTCTGAAACTCACCAATGAAGTCATGTTTTCCATTGGAGTCCCAGTCCCCAAACAGTGCACTGGAACACACACACACACACACACACACACACACACACACACACACACACACATGAGTTCACATCCATTTGCTTCTACCATTAAAACAATGTTAAATTAACCATTTCATGCACGACTTGTAAATAAACTAGTGTCTTTTTGTTTTTTTTTTTTTAATATACATGAAAGTCATCCTTTTCAATTTCATATTTCTTTAACATGAAACACTGATATTAACTAAAGTGGACTCCATGCATCAACCGTTTATTATGACCTTGATTTTGGTAACATAGGTCTCTTTGAAGAAGACTGTGCAATGTTCAACAAATCTATTTTTAACCCTTTAACTCCTGAAACTTAAGAAGTTCCACAGTAAAAAATAAAATAAGACAAAATAAGCAACAACATGAACAAAAACAGCCAAAAGTGATCAGTAAAATGAACACAAATGAATATTAAACTAACAAAATAATACGTACCAAGAACAAAGTAAGACATTGACAGAACACAATTAAAGAAAAATAATACAAATAAATAAACAAAATGTAGAAAAAAATCAACAAAAACAAGCAGCAACATCAACAGAAACTAATAAATATTCACAAAATAACAAATAACATGAAAAAATGAAAAAATGAAAAAAAAAATTTACATTTTAAAAAAAGGAAATAAATGACTAGTGAATAAAGAGATAGATTAAGAATAAATGTAGTATTGTTCCAGTAGTTTTAGTTTGGGCTTTTTCTTTTTCTTTTTCTAAATCAGTTGCTTTCGACACCTGTACTGTACATCAGATCCATCAACAAAATTCTCAGTAAAATAACACTAAAAAAACTTGAATGTTTCTGAATTTTTTAAATGAATCACCCATTCAGAACGTGTCAGTGCTGAAAGGTTAACCCTAAAACTCCAACATTTCATATTTGATACATGACTTTAGAATTTTTTTTCCTTGAAAAACCTGATGTATCCAATAAGATACATGCAATACACAGATAATCTACCAGGGGCAGGAATTCTTCAAATGCCTTTCCAGTTACACGACAAAACTGTCATTATTGAGGAAGGACGCAGAACTTTTGCTAGTTTGTTTGACATGTCTGTGTTATATTATGCTTTTGTTTGTCTAAAAATAATATTCTAGCACTGAGACCTGATGTATCAAATGTGATACAAAACTGAAAACTCATACATGGAAAAGGATATTGGTTGTTTATAAGGACCAATAAAGGCCACAGTTTCAAAGAACTGAAAATTTTCTGTTAATGATTTAATGGTTCAGGCTTCACAGGGTTAATTTCTGAAAACGTTTTATATAAATAATATTTTGAGGTAACAGGGTGATATGCTAAACATCCAAATACAAACAAAACATGATGAAACTTTTAACATTTAAATGGAAATTAATTATGGTTTCATTTCCAGTATGACATCAGTGATGTCATCAACCAGACGATTAAAAAAGTGATTTCCCCCAAAATGACAGTAAATAACCTCTTCTGTAGCGTGCACACTGATATTCACTGTAGTGGATTACATGCATCAACAGTTTTAGTTGATTGATTGATGTGTTTATTTTGGAATATGCATTTCTAAACAGAAGAAAACAAATAACAAAACACTTAAACAGAAAATATGAGGCATATAATACATATTCAAAATGGGGGTGAGAAGCATAAACTTATGAGCTCTCACACCTTGTCTTTAAATAATAAATAACAACTAGAAGAGCACTCGGAGGGCGCCAGACTCCCCCCCCCCCCCCCCCCCCCCCCCACACACACACACACACCTAAATGAGTGGAGGTCCACCTAATCTATCGAATGAATCAAACTTTCCTGAAAATTTCACCAAATCTGTCCATATCGTTTCCAGTTATCTTCCAAACAGCCAGACAGACAGAGAGACAGACAGACAAACCCTAGTGAAAACATAACCTCTGTCGTTCCTTTTTGGAGTAATAACATTCTTCATAGTCATTTAGTTTGTGGCTTTATATATTATAAACACATATCTTATGATTTACACAAAAAACATAATACAGTTTAACATGTGTCCATTTATTAAGCATAAACACATCCATAAAGCTCTTCCATAAACAGAATATATCTGTCACTGCTGTAAGAAATATATAATGTCAGTGTAAAAACTACCGCTGTCCACTTTGGTTAAAGACAGGGGACAGTCATTATTATATTCTGGGAAATTTCAGTCGCTGAAATAAAATGACAAACCATAAGGATTAGACTGTGAACTGTTTCCTAAACTGCAGCGTATTAGAGAATTCCCCTGTAACCACATGTTGTGGATTTATTATTTGTCGAACAGTTGGGAAATTTAAGTGTCACAGCAGTATTTAGAGTAAAGTGAACCTAATATTAGAACAAGCAATGGCACAAGAATTATTACTGCAAATAATGTAGATTTAAAAACATGCCATGTATTAAAGGGTTAAATGCACTTTGCTGTAATGTCAGAATGTCAATCCTTAATAAATACTTTTAAAAAAATCATTTTGTCATGTTACATCTTGATTTACTTTAGTTGTTTTTTTTTTTTTTGGGGGGGGGGGGGGGGGGGGGGTAATTTTCTCCTTACCACTCTTACACCATATTTATCCATTACACTGTTTTCATTACTGTCATTTTAATTATGACATAATTTTTTGTTTTCGTGGCATCTTTTTCTTTTTTATTTGTGTATTTTACATCATTTTGTTTTTTTCATCTTGTCATTTTTGATCTCTGTGTTTCTATTTGTTGTGACTTATGTGCAGTTTTTTTTCCTCTTACATTGTTTTCATCGTGCTTTTTTTTTTAGCTCACTTTTTTCCCTTGTTGCATCTTTTACTTTACTTCATCGCTTCCATTTTATACCATTTTCTTGTTTTCATCTACACCTTTTATGTACGTTTTGTCCCCCTTTTGTCTTTTACATTTGTCTTTACATGCCTTTGGTGTTGAGACCATTTCTAAACTCTTCCAGATTGAATGAATATGATAAATTAATACATACAACTATGACTTTTATGTATATCTTCACTGGCAACCCAATTAAAAATGCAACTTTGTGATCTGCTTTGGACTGGGACCCAAACAGTTTACAAGTTTAGACAACACTAGAGTTAGAGCGGCATCTGTAAGACTGTCACCTCAACAGAGACACACATACACTCGCAGGCATACAGGGAAATGCCATGCTGAATGATTGATAAGGAGGTGTTAGTGGGGGGGCAATAGAGCGGTGAAATATTAATCTGAGGATGCTGAGAGCAACGCAGCTTAAGAGACAAGCGTTTGTGTGTGTGTGTGTGTGTGTGTGTGTGTGTGTGTGTGTAGAGTAGGAGGAAGAAGAGGAGGTTCCTGTGTGTTTAGGCGTAATAGTTTGTTTCTCTCCAAGGAGCTACTAGACAAGATAAATGGCTTCAATCACAAGGTGAAATGCAATGGTCAAAGGACCAAAGCGTAGAAGATCATAAATAAATAAATAAAATAAAAAATAACTTCTATAATTTCAGCAAAAGGAACAAATACGGGGGGGCCGGCTGTCCCAGAGAGTCTGCACAATCAATACTATTCAATAAAGTTGACCACTACAGACAATGACAAACGCGCATAATAGGGATTTCTGTGTGATTGACAAAGGTTTTAATGGCTGTGAATGAGTCATTACACTGTAGAGGTTTGTGACCTTCTTGTATGAGGTCACAACAAAACCTGGTGATCAAAACCAAGCCAACAATGCTTGATTAAAAAATAACTACCGGCGGCAGTAATCCCCTTATTTCCTTTTCCCCACTTCAGCTATCGAGTGCCTGGATCTGAAGAGTGTGTGCCTTTTCTCATTTGCGCGTCGCATTGTATGTGTGTCTTTCACAGTCATTTTCTGTGTGTGTGTGTGTGAGGGAGGGAGGGAGTTCGCTGTTGCCGCCTCACTTCCACTTCAAGTCGAGAGCTGGGCAAGAGAGTAATGAAGAACCTCACCTCCATTCACTGAATACTAACTGCTGGATGGAGGGAAAAAACTGACGGCAGGACAGAGAGGAAAGTAGAGAGGTGAAGAAACCGATAAGGAGGAAATACAAAGGCAGAGACAGCCAGACACAGCAGAGAAGGGTAATGCATTTATGCATCGGCTGGCTAAGAGCCTGGTGAAAAGAAAGCACAGAGTGAATAGAAATCTTGCCCTGCCATTTCTCACTATAGCTCTGATGCTTCAAACAGGTAGCCCTGGAAACCATAGCCAATGGCGTGCATGTGTGTGAGCCCTTTCTCCTGCTGTCAGGAACCATGCAGAGTTAAGACGCCTCTGAATATTTAATGAACAAGCTCATGTTTATTCATGGGAAAGAATAACTGTTCAGAGCTGATGTGCGGCCACCACTTTCACACATCCTGTAGATACACACAGATCTATTTTGGCAAGTAAAGGTGAGAGTTTAGGATGACCATGGCACTCTTTCACACCCGCAGGGGCCTTTAAATAACACACTTAACATGAGGAAGTACACATGACGTGAAGTCAACTTATGACTCCCAGCTCTGATTATTACTGAGATTTAGATTTGAAGTTCAGTTAGTATATGTTTGACAGTTGAAGTAAAGTATTATATAAATCTGATCATTAGTATGTGGCACAGAGTGTAGCATGTTGCAAATGAACACCTGCAGGCCATCAGACGCTGGATAGTCTTGGTACTCAAAATGTGCAAAGCATCTTATGATGGGGAACTGAAATAATGACAGAAGGCTAGTAAGAAGGCAAAGTAAGACTATTGCAGATTGTTTTTCAAAGTTACTTGCATAATATCCAGCAAAGAAGTTGTACTTTATAACTTAATGAAAATATCCTCTACTAAACAAAACCACAGCTTGTTCAAATCATTCTGTGGATTTTTTTTGGAATTTGAAGCGATATTAACTGTGATCCACAGTCATCAGATAATCCTCAAGCACCTTAATCCTAGATGTAATCCCCCATAAAATGGAAAAGAGAAAATGAGGATGACTATCTGGAAGAGAGGTGCACGAGGATTGAATTAATCAACCACTAATTAGCTTGACTATAAGAAAACAGTCTAAATTCTCAGATACCAGCTTGTTAAATATGAATATTTTTTGGTTATTTACCCCCTCCATGTCAGTAAACTGAGCATTTTTGGGTTTTCAAATAAACGAGTCACTTGAGGACTCTGTCAATATTTAATAGAAATAATTTCTCACTATTTTCTAATATTTTCAAGGTCAAACACTGAATGAATTCACTAGTTGCTTTCCCATTGATCGTCAAATGACACATATATAACTTTCACATAAACATTTACCTAATACAAACATTTTGGCAATTTCAACAGAACCCTTGTTTTTCGATTAAAGATTTTTGTGCTGGTAAGAAATGTTTTTGCTGGGCGTAGTACAAATGGTATATTATGCAAAACTGATATAGAAAGACTTTTTCTCACATCTACTGTCAGGTGAATAAAAAAAAAAATGGATGTTGATGGATGTTACAACTAGTGAAGAAGAAAAGATTTAAAAGAAACATGGCATGTACGGACACACCAGGAAACCATATATTTTTAAAATGTAATATGGGATAGAGGGATAATATATAATAGTAACTAGAAAAGCCCCCTGAGAGTGCAAACCTCCGCCAAGGCAGACGTCCCCCCTTTCGAATGAAGACAGGTCCGCCAAGGAGGTTATGTTTTTGCCTATTTGTCTGTCTGTTAGTTAGCAAGATAACTCAAAAAGTTTTTGATCTATCTTGCTAAATATACAGACAGACAAATAGGCAAAAAACATAACCTCCTTGGCGGACCTGTCTTCATTCGAAGGGGGGAGGGGCAAAATAATTCCAAAACTTATGGCTGGATTTTGATGAAATTTTCAGGATGTGTTGGGAATTTCAAAAGGAACAATTGATTACATTTTGGCGGTGATTCAGAAGAGATCCTAGATTCTGGATCACTTTGAAATGTAAAATCTCAAAGTGATCCAAAATCCAGGATCTCTTCGGGATCACCACCAAAATGTGTAATGTAATGTTTTGACACTCCCAACACATCTTCAAAATGTAATCAAAATCCGTCAATTGGTTTTTGAGTTATCTTGCTAACTAACAGATAGACGGACAAACTCTGGCAAAAACATACCCTCCTTGGTGGAGGTAATAATGAATAAATCTGCAAAACAACATATTTACATTCATCTGCATATTTATGAAATAACTTCTCGTGTCATCTCGCGACAAGCAAATCTCAATAAACAAACCATCGCATTTGTCATTTAATGGAAAAAACAACATTTTGCACTTCTGGTTTTTTTTTTAACATTTAGTAAATATCTGTAAAGTTTGACACATATATCTAATGGAAAAGTGACCATTGAATCATTTGTTCATTCACTATTCACACCTCGTCCCTTTTCCACACTCTGCCTGAGGTCTAATGATTCATCTGTGCCCTGCCTTGACCTGTGACCTTGGACCTCCTCCCCCACCCTCACCTGTCTGGATGGATCTCCTCACCCTCGTTTGTCTTATCTGACTGGATGGATGTCCCACCGTCCTGCATCTTTACAGCCTGGAACTATCCACAAATGGACGTCCATCAGTCCTGGCTTCATCTACAGTCCGTCTGTCCATAGGAGTGGATCTCTCCTTCACTGTGGTTACTCTTATCCCACTGGGTTTTTCTTTGCTGAAAAAGACTCTATTCCCTTCACTTACTGTTTATGGAACTGTTTAATTCTGTAAAGCCCCTTGTGAGACAATCTTGTGATATAGAAGAGGATAATAATCAACAAAAATAATAATTTGTTGCAGCCTTCTAAAGTTGGTTTTATATTAAAAACACATCATTATAGACATTATATGTCATCTAAGCATTTAGATACCCCTACATTTGACACACTCCGCCTTTAGGGCTAATTAAAAAGTATATGGCATGAACAATTAACATACACAATAAAAAAATAAGTCGGCCAAATTCAAACAGATCTGGACCTCCCTTCTTGCATTCTTGAGGAAATATGAACGTTCCTAATTGATGATACCATAATCATGTGATGCTAAGATGTATATGATTATGTAATTTTGTGCTTCAGTTTTGTTTTGTGCTTTGTTTGTTTTCAGTTTTTTAGTTTTTGGGGGGAATGGTTTGACTGTTATATACCTTGTTGAATATTGTTCAAACTCAATAAATACATGTCTATTAAAAAAACATGTCTATTGTAATGAGCTGTTCAACACAGTCACAGGCACAGACTCACCTTTAGCTCCCTTTCATGGTCGCCACTGCACAGAGTGTTCAATGAAACTTTGAAGGATTTCCAAACAGGGCTCAGGTTGTTCATGACCGTCTGCATAAGATGCACAACACGCACAAACAACAGACAGTTATTTCATAATCAAAGCTCTGTCAACTCTTCAAATGACGTGGGACGTGGCGTGTATGTAATTACCTCAGTCCGGTGTACAAGGGATTCAGTGCCGTCATCATTTATTCTAAAAATCTCCAAGAAAGGGTCCGACTTGCTGAAGAAATCCTTCAGAGGAGGAAATGTACATGTAAGGCATTGCCTCAGAACTTCTTTGATCACCATAAATCATTCATACACTAACACAATCATTATTTCACCCCTTTATTCTGTCTGTGTCTTCCTTCTTTCTTCCACCCATTCCTCCCCTGTCCTCTCCAATCCCCCCTCCCCTGCTTTCTCCCATCTTTCCCTAAGGCACAACTCCTTTGGATTAGTCATCCGTGGCTGTGTGTGTGTGCATGTTCATGTGCACATGTGGAGGCTGAAAATTAATATAGTTATCTGTGTGTGAGGTGGGGGTATGTGGGGGGGGGTGAAGGAGATAGGAGGGGATATTTAATGGGAGGGAGGGGTGCACACCTATCTCAACAGGCCTCTTAATGCTACATTGTACTTCTGTGTATTATGCGTGAGTTGCTTCATCACCAAATCCCAAAGCCCTACACCCACATACTTCTACAAACAACAGGATGCACAAGATGCTTACACTAAACTCATTCTACATCTAATAGAAAAACAAGCAATCCCCCCCCCACACACATTTTTTTTGTCAAGCACACACACAGATGCCTAACCTTGTCATCTAGCTTGCGAGCGCTGAAGGAGAGCTCAACATAGTCGTCATTACCAGACAACTCCTCTGCTGTCACCTTTATAGGGAGAGTGTGTGTGTGTGTGGGGGGGGGGGGGGGTGTAGAGGAATGAAAATGACGGGAGGGGGTGCAGAGAGAGAGAGAGAGAGAGAAAGAGAAAGACAGCCAGAGAGAGAGAGAGAGAGAGAGAGAGAGAGAGAGAGAGAGAGAGGTGAAAATGAGATGGAAATGAGGAACAGAACAGATTGAACAGGCAACATCATCAAATTAATTATCTTCAGAGTGTTTCAGTGCAAAGAATTGTGAGTGTGTGGAATGTGGATGTGTGTAGCCGGTGTTAAATACTGTGGGTCGGCAGCTGCTGTACCGTTATGGAAGACTTCCCAGCAGTGTTTCCCTGTTTGAGAAGAGCTTTGGTCAGTTTCCTCTGTGAAACGATCTGAAACCAAGGAAACAAAGTGAAAACATTACACGAAACCGCACAAGGTTTAGATTGTTTGGTTCATTTTCAATAGTAGGTCATTCATTCATTCATTTTCTGAACCAGTTTTATCTTCACTAGGGTCACGGGAGTTGTGTTCTTTAATTCAAAGTTTATTTAATTGTATACAACTGATTGGATCCACATTTCCCCTCAAATGCAATCCTTAAAATGAATAAATAAAAAAGAAATATATATATGTGTGTGAGTGTGTGTGTGTGTGTGTGTGTGTGTGTGTGTGTGTGTGTGTGTGAAAATACTTCCATTCATTTCATTGGTGGGTCTCTATGCTGTGCTTCCAATTTAGCAAAATAAGCCTCTGTGCCCAAAGTTCCCAAAACACTGCAGTGTATAATTTATTAGTCAGTTCAGGTATAGTTGTTTTTGTTCCAAATAAAGCCATGACTGAGTCTAGATTGAATTGTTGTTTGTAAGACCTCTGCCATATTGTAATAAATTATTAAAAAGTGAAGTGAAGTAATAAAGACAGTTCTCTGTACAAGCAGCGAAGGTATAGGGAAACTAAAATCCTTCATATCTAGTTGTAAATGGTGGTAGTCATGTGGAATAATTCACTGCTTGTCTCCTGAGTGGGTGTGGAGGAATTAAAGAACATTAATCATATCTATACACTAATATAATACATTTGACTGTACATTTACATCACTTTCTCATAATTAGCAATTGTTTTAACGTTCCTGCTCATTTTGACCTCTTTCAGATGGCATCAGTGTTACCAAATTTCACAAGTTTGTTGCTGATGTAAAGTTTATTTTCTCCTAATTTGAGTCTGAAATACATCCTTTTAATTCCAGGATGACTGAAATACTACTGCATACGACCTATGGTACATTGTTGTCTTCATGAGTAAAACAACTGGTTGTAATCTGTAAATCACATTTAACATTTTAGCTTTTGGGACAAGATACAGAAGCAGGAAATGAGTCTTCAGTGAACTGTCATGTTCTTAACCATGTTTGGAAGCAGTAACCATGGACACTCACATCTAAAATATTTAATGTTGTATTTTCCAGCGTACACATTCTTTTTAGAGTCACACTTGTGTTGCCCATCTTCTGTCCTTAAAACCTCAGTATGTGATATTTTAATGCCTACACTAGAAAAAAATAGAAATCTTACCAAGGATATTTTTCTTATTTCTAGTCTAAATATGTCATACTTAAAATAAGACCTGAAGTGTACATTTTCAGTGAGATATAAGCACTTATTTTTAGACGATAGATCTTGAAAATCTTAGCAAGATAAAATTTCACTTCAAGGTTCAAAGTTCTTTATTTTGTTATTTCTTGTCGCAACTACAGAAGAAATAAAATATTGTACCCCTTGTTTAAAAACAGTGTGCAATTATAACCACATAGATTAAGAAGGAAAACAAAACCAATACAGTGTCCTAAAAGAGATAGAATACATAAAATAAAAATAGCAACAGCTATAAGATAAAATAGATAGTTTAAGTAAATGAGATAAATAATTAAAACAGCAGCAACTTTGGGTGTACAGACAGCAATGAGAGTGTTCACTTGTTCCATTGTCAAATTATTTTTGCTTGAAATAAGCAAGAATAAATAAATAAATAAAAATCTTGAATTGAGAAAAAAAAAATTATATAAAAAAAATAAAGTCCAGCAATGGAACAAGTAAAAATAATCTGTGTAAGATTTCCTGAAATAAGATTTTCAAGATCTACTGTATAAAAATTGGTGATTTATATCTCAGTGGAACATTACTCTTTAGGTGATTATGTCTTATTTTAAGTGTGATGAAGTATTTGGACTAGAAATAAGAAAAATACTTGGTAAGGTTATTATTTTTACTCTGTATCAGCATGATTTTGTGAGGATCTGGAAGATGCTCTATAGCTAAGACCATATTTTCATTTGTCAAATCTTATGACCATTCTTCACCTCAGATGTGAACATGGTAACTTTCAATTTTGTATTTACACTCAGATTTCGTACAGAATTCTTTTTGTTTGAATTGATAATTTGTTTGATTTCAATATTTGGATTAGAAAAAAATTAGAAAAATACATATGGCAATATTTAGACCTTTTTCCAGTGGAGACGGATGTGTGCCGCACAGGCTCAGTGATTTAAGTTAATTACACAAAACATTGTTATTGCATTACTACTGGTTCTGAAACAGCCCATAAATGAGGATAAATGTCACTGACTGATGGAGCAATGACTTAATACTGATATGTACTTGATAACAGGCTCCATAAATATAAGTTATCAGATTAAACTGCTTGTATTATATGTGATCTTTGGAAATAACTACTTATGTAAATTCACTATAGCTCCCCTTTTATACAGGATACTAGTTGTTATAAAATTGAGATAAGAATACATGTGTGTAACATTTTTACAAAGTTTTACCTAATTTTTTTTTTTACACATTTTTACCTGTGTATGTACTGTAAGATGCAACATGGTGGACTATGTGAATGTAAATGGTCATTCAAACTAACAACTATGCAACAATTAAAGGGTCATATTTAGATAAAACCACTTTTATTAATCTTTGGTTCATTTATTTGTGCATTTGGACCTGAAAAGTTCATATAGTTTGAATTTGAACCCTTCAGGTACTGCAAAGGTACAAGCAGTTTTCATTCCTGCTTATTTTGTTATGTTTCTTAGCTATTTACATAATGACAATTACATATATAAGGTGAACATTTCACTGAGTACAACATAATTGTTTGTCAGCAGGAGCGGTTATAGTAAAAACTGAACATATATCTAAACTTGGAGCTGATTAGATAAAATGTTCAGTTGGTGGTGGTTGAACAGGACAGACAGGACCACCTGGAGGGGCTGGGGTCATTTGCATTTAAAGGGTCAGTGCTTAAAATGACCTTTCTGGTGTCATTACCCAGAAATAGGATTGAAGATGGACATGTAGAGTTGAGTTAATGAATAATACAGACCCTAGCAGAGCATTTACAGTTTATATAGACCACAGGGAAATGTTTCAAAATGCATAATTACTCCACCAAGAAATGGCCGAGTTATGTTTTACTGTTTGCTGTTACCAAGATAACTCAAAAAGTTAAGGATGGATTTGGCGGAAATTTTCAGGAAATTTTGATACTGGCACAAGGAACAAATGATTGTGGGCAAACCACTGCTCAAAGAAGTGAAAGTGGGAGTGGGGGCTGGTCTGCCTTGAAGGAGTCTGCTTTTCTAGTTCCATTTAAAAAAGCTAAATATCACTCCTTTAATACTTTCCTGTGATTACAACCTATTACATCATCATTATGAATATTGTGCATTTCTTTAAATAGGTTCCTTTAGATCCTTCTGAATCATAGACACAGGATATTTAAAGTTAGACTAAAGCTGCTGTTCAACACAAACAATAGAGCACAGTCGTCACTGTTCTCACTATATCTATCAAAAGTCATTTTGTGTTTGTTCACTCCCTGGTGTGATTTCTCCAAAAACCAGGACTCTTTTCACCTTTCATTTCATTCTGGACAAGTGCTGTTTATTTGTTTGAGAGCATTTGAGCTGCGCCGGGCTGACCACACAGTGCAATGAACCAAAAGAACAAGACTTACCGCAGAAAAGAAAGCTGTAAAAAACGGCAACGACGAAGGTGTTGTTTCTCAGAGGTGACAGGAATATGAGCAATAGTTTCATATTACACTGAGCAACGGGAGTGAGTGTTATTAACAAAAGGGCAAAAGTGATTCACGTGCTTTGTACGAGAGTGAAATTTCCTCATCTATACAACTCAGGAAAGAAAATAAATGACTCTTATTAATAAAGTGATTTAATACGCTACACATTCAGACAGTTAGATTTTTCCAACATGGATAGGTTATTGAAATCTTCACTCTTTTCTTTGGCTCTGCTCTTTTTCATTTCTATTCTGTATGATGTTGTTGTTTTTTTTTTAATGCAGTGCTGTTGTTCACATCCAGATGAATGCTGATTTCATTTTATGCTATTTCAGTATATGTACTTCTCCAACTCTCGCCTCCAAACTCCACCCATCCCCCCCTCTCTCCAAGTCAATTATCTCTCTTCTCAACTATTGTAAATCCACTGGCTTTATAGCATCACTGACAATAAGTGGTGGATTGTAATGCAGCAGTATTTTTAATCTGACAGACTAGACCGCAATGCATTGAATTCAGCCTTTGCCCAGTTTAAGTATCTTTACTCAAATATTGTACTTCCATTTCATTTTACTTTGTAGCTTTACACACACACACACACACACACACACACACACACACACACACACACATATATATACACATTTTGTCTTCCTTGATATTGTCAAATTAATAAACTGAAGGATTAAAGAGTCATTTTTTGGGCTGAGGAAATTCTCATCCTTTAAGTAGTATAAACTTATAACCCATAAAGACCCAGTGCTACTTTTGTGGCAGTTCCTAATTGATTTTTTTCTCTTTATTGAATCTTTCATAGCCCTTTAAGCTTCCATTCAATTTTGCTTAAAGTTCTTAAAGTAAATTGAATGCTATTCTTTGACCATTTTGGTAACATGCAGTAATTGTTTGTTTATATTTTAGATGAAAATATGAAGATGAAAACGTGGACAATGGAGGCGAGTCCCAGGTGTAAGAACATGTAACACGTGGAACTAATGTTTTAAGCATAGGAGTACCATAGATTCAATTTAGGGACGCACAACAAAAAAATCTACTGCCTAAAGTAGTCTAAGAGTTTATGTTTGGTGAATAAACAAGGATTTTACTGGAAGAGATAAATGTGCAATGTTTGGTGTTTTTTTTTCTGTTTTTGTACAGTTTATACTTTAATGTTCTGAGATGTGCCATGTAAACAGGCTCACTACACCCACTGGTATTGTTCAAATGTTTATCTTTGCTACCAAAATGCATTTGCTCTAAAGAAAAAGTAACTTTATAGTCAGAGTTGTAAGATAATTATGCATTTGTTACTTTTAGTTGATAAATATTGTCTCAAGGAGCAGTCATGATGAATGTATTTGTTCTGTTCCAGCAAAAATCTAAGTTAATTTTAATTTTCCACAACAAATTATTCAAGGAAAAGCAAAAAATATTGTTAGAATATTCATGTGTCTTTCAGTTAGTTATAATTGCACCACTGTTGCAATGGTTTGTAGTTGTTGATGGAGGCCTAGAGGTTTGTCATCCTCCAAAGGGGTGGCAGACAGAAAAAGATTGAGTACCACTGTGTTAAATGATGCAACAGCTGTTTGTGGATATTTATTGATGCTTTGACGTGTTTTGGATAATATATTTTTTGGTTTGGATGTTTTTGTTGGGACTCTGTGGATAATTATGAGACATAAAAGGTAAGATGTGTTTGCTGTTGTTGTTTGAACAAATGAGTGACTCTACCTGCTATAGTTATTTTATCTGAAAGTGACAATCTCTATTGTCAAACAACGTTAAATGTAGACTATGTGATGTGGGACTGGCAGGTTTGGTTGGTTTGCTCACCCTAACCCTAACTCTAACCCTAAAGGGAAGCTTAATGGGTTAAGTAGTTTGGTATTATTTATTGCAATATTATCATATATTATCATTTTGGGTTTTTTTCCCCCAGTGAAATTTATTTTCTTTCTAATCACTGATCATATAAATGTTCATAGTCCAAAAATACACTTAATGGGGCATGAATTTTGAGAACCTTGGTGAAGAATTTTTTCCCAAGTGTTTTTATTCCTCTGTAGACCCGAAAAAAGGCCATGTGAATGAAATATTTTAACAAACCTATATTTTTTTATGGAGTTACAAAAATATCCACTCAGTTGGATAACATGTGTTTAATTTTTGAAGCAAAGAAATGTGTATTTAAAACACAATATCAGAATACTATCAAATAATACATTTTTAATGCAGTTTTTGTTTAAGAAAAGACTGTTAATTACAGTCTAATAACAAGAAGCAATCGATTTACAGGTAAATATGTTAGGTATCAGGTATTAAGAACAGACCAGTTACATTAATGATATGAACTGACTGATATGAAACTAAAACAACAAAACCCATGAATATATAAGAGAACAACTGTAGAAGAACTGTCCACTGTAGTGACCAGTATGTGTCAAAGGTTAAGGCTGAATCCCATTTAATTCCTTGGTCCTCCCCATTACCCCTACCCAGGGGCGGAGCGTTTGGTTCACTGTAGAGGGGGCGATGACCTGTAGTGGGCCCTTTATATAGTCCTAGTATAGATAATGTTAGGGTTCATTCCAACACCATGGTTTTAATTAGTCCTCATGTTAATCTTCCTCAGGGCATAGGCTTTTTTTTTTAATGTCTTGTGTGTTTATGTTTTAAGATTGTTTCTGTATAAAAGTAGACTATAGAGCCCTTCACATTTAATGTCATTCAAACATAAGAGGAAGTTGATGAGGCAAAGTGCGTTCATGAACGGTGGGAATTTTAGGTATACTCAATACACTCAACAAACCAGGGCACATTTACAGTTATTTTATTTTTCCCATGCAATCAGGAAATAAGCATTTATAAATATAATTTAATAAAAAATAAATAAATCTGATCGTTGTGGCTTAAGGGGGGGCATCCATGTAGGCCCCTGATCGACCTGGGCCCGGGGCGACCCCTGACCCCCCACCCCACCCCTAGTGCCCCTACCCCTCCATTTTGCGTGTACATGTGTGGGGATAGTGTTTTCCCAGCACAGGTATTTTTAATTTGGTTATTCAGGGCAGAACATTGCTTGCAGAATTGAAAGGTGAGGTGGAGGCTGATCTGCCTTGGTGGAGTCTGCACACTCTGGCTACTTTTCTAGTTATGTGTTTTTTTTATTTTATAGGCTAGCTTTTTTTTGCTATCTGTTTTCATTGTGGCTACATCACAATTGCTCTATCATCCTATTTTGATGTCTTCTATGCCTTTTTATTGTGGTTATGTCACTTTTATTCTAACTGCACTACCTATGTGTACAACAGCAACAAAGCTCACACAATTCTTTCTGGATTAACAAAGTACACTGTCAAAAAATCTATCTATCTATCTATCTATCTATCTATCTATCTATCTATCTATCTATCTATCTATCTATCTATCTATCTATCTATCTATCTATCTATCTATCTATCTATCTATCTATCTATCTATCTATCTATCTATCTATCTATCTATCTATCTATCTATCTATCTATCTATCTATCTATCTATCTATCTATCTATCTATCTATCTATCTATCTATCTATCTATCTATCTATCTATCTATCTACCTACCTATCCATCCATCCATCCATCCATCCATCCATCCATCCATCCATCCATCCATCCATCCAAACATTTTTCATGTCAACATTTTAGTAAATGTTAATGCCTACTACTGCAATTAAAAAATATCTGGATATTTGCCACATTGACCGGAACCACATCATTAGCAAAAGGCAACAACACAATTAAGTGGGTCATAACAAGGTCATAAGTATTAGCCAACAAAATTAGCATAAAAACGCCGACATACAAAGTTCAAGAAACTACATCAATAATTAAACTAAGGATTCAAGGACATAGGAGTTAGGGGAAAATGGAGATAGAAAGCAGAGTAATGTTTGTCTGCTGAAGCTTTTGTATAAATACATACATCACTGCATTTTACACAGGGTTATAATCTATGGTTCTTACACTCAAACATGCACGAGCCTTACATGGACTCACCTGCTCTACACGAGTAAACATGCAGAGATACAAGTCAGCAAATGTGATGTTCCTACATGCAGTCAACTGGAGACAGAGGTGGGAAGTAACTAAGGATAAGTACTTTTTTACTGTACTTAAGTAGATTTTTTAAATTTGTCTGTATTTTATTTGAGTATTTATTTTCTGGTGACTTTTTATTTTGATTACCTAGATTTTTACATAACTATCTGTACTTTATACTCCTTAGATTCTCAGAATAGGATCAGTATGGATGTGACAGGAATGATCAGTAATGACAGTACAAAAAACAAGTAGCCTCAGAGGGAGGAAAGAAGGAGCACAGGGTCAGTACCAGAGTCCTTGCATGCAACTCTGGTACTGAATGTTTTAGTCAGACCCTCCAGGATTTCACAATGTTGCGATTTGCAACTTCAAAGCACATTCAGCCAATCACTGTGAATTCCGCACCATGTTGCAATTTTAACCAATCACCGCGACTTTCCCAGAAAATGTGACCAATCATTTGCAATGTCTTGAGCTGTTTCTTCTGCCTTTTCCTGTTTAACTTACAGTACAGCAACATGTATGCAGCCAGCAGTTCACATTTGATGACTAAAATGATGCACTAGTACCAACAGGTGCATTTGAAAGAGTACATTTTTACAGCATTTTTATCATCCAGGTAATATTTTATTTACCATATTTGAAAGGTTGTCTTAATATCTCAGTGTTTTTGTTCTATTTTTGTGGAGACACTGCCTCTACTGCACAGAAAACAGTACTAGTAATGTTTTTTTTGACTGGCTGAGACATTTATATTATGTTTTACAACTTCATGTAGTGTTGTGAGGTCATATGCGCAGGTGCATTTGGAAAAAAATACATATTTTGTTGCATTTTTATAATCCTCGTAATCGTTTATTTTCCATCTCGGTAAAAGGTAGTTATGAGGACCATATCACAATGACTTTGAATTAATTTTCCAGTAACTAAATATTTGAAATGTTACTTAATTTTGATTACAAAAAGGGAAAATCACAACTAATTATCGCAACTTTCACTTCCTCCTGCAACAAAAGCCTAAAAAGCAACACAACTTTCATCGCATGCAACATCAGACATTTTAGGCCACAACATTTTGTGCATGTTCAGGGGGACAAATTTGAGCTCAAATGGCTGAAGTCATTGTGCTCACAGCGGATTCAATAGGCCTTGCACCGGATGTGGTCTGCAGCGAAGGCCTAATTATTATTGAGCAAGTAATGTCTCCTGAAGCACTAACCTCAGCTTTAGTTGGGTCTTTTTTATGATTTTTATGAGAACATTTTTAATTCGTTTATCCAGCAAATTTCTTCAGTTATGTCTTTTCCCCAGTCTAATCCAAAATATCTAATAAAGCATGGAACAGAACTAAAACATTTCAAAATGATGAAACAAGATGACATCATTTAAAGAACCAGGCCTTATCCTGTCCTGTTAGTGTCATCCAGCTGTTTCTATACAAGTGGATGGAGTTCACTGTCCATGACAAGTGCAGGGGAAATAATGATGTGATTATATAATAGTTGTTACAGGCCTGGGTACAAAGCTGTAATTGTAGACTTTTATTAGCCTGCCCCCCGAGGGGAAGAGGGGTATTGTGTTGGAGTCGGCCTGTCTGTCTGTCCACCCGTCTGTCTGTCTGTCCATTTGCTTGTTTGTAAGTAGGTTTACGTAAAAACTGCTGGACCAATTTCCATGAAATTGTAACCCTTTAAACTTCCAAGGGTCCACATACAGTATAGGCCGGAAGTCGTTGCTCAAAAATGTGAAGCAAACTACTCAAACCTATCCCAAATGTCACATGACCTAATGTAGTTTGACAACAGAGTTTCTCACACATCAGAAGATATATAATGAGCACACCTTCAGATAAAATATCCACAGCAGGTACAATCACTCATCTGTTTAAAATGCAAATGGCAAACAGCTGATCTGAATCTTTAGGTCTCATAATTATCCACGGGCAGACCTCCCCCTTCCGAATGAAGAGAGGTCCACCAAGGAAGTTAGCTTTTTGTTAGTTTGTCTGTCTGTTATTTAGCAAGATAACTCAAAAAGTTATGGATGGGTCTTGATGAAAATTTTTATGATGTGTTGGGGGTGTCACAAGGAACAAATTATTAGCTTTTGGTGATGATCCGGAAGAGACCCTGGATTCTGGATCATTTTGAAATTTTACATTGCGGTAAATGAAGAATAAATGATCCAGAATCCAGGATTTCTTCCAGATCATCACCAAACTCTAATCATTTGTTCCTTGTGACACCCCATACACGTCATGAAATTCTCATCAAGATCCGTCTTTTTGAGTTGTCTCGATAACTATCAGACAGACAAACTCCAGCAAAAACATAACATCCTTGGCAGAGGTAACAATAAGCTGATGTATAGTATTGTTAAAATTGCACTTTTTCTTTTGCATTAAAAAAAAATACATAAATAATTTATAGGTTATTATGATATTTCTTTATCTATTTGAGATTAAACTGGGCTGAATGTGGCCCCTGAACTAAAATGACTTTGACAGTCCTGGTTTAGATTGTGGACACTTACCTGTCCCAAAGTGCACTCCATAGATCCCAGGAAGTCAGCGTCACGGAGGCCGTTGTTCCCAGAGCTGATGTCATGAAGCTCAAATCGAAGCCTTTGGACCTCCTCGAAGTAGTAATCCACTAGAAAGATTTTGGAGAAGACTGGGCTGCTGCTGCTCCGAATCACCTCAGTACGGTCCACCTGCCAACACAAACGTACATGTGCACAGAAGCAGAGGGTATCCACACACCACACATACATACAACATCATACAAACAAACAAAGTGTCACCTAATCAAACCTAAAATTAACATTATGCTATTACTAATAGAACTGGGGCTAGCTGATGTAACAGTGACGTAAAGTTATTCAACATAAATATTCAAATGAAATTGTCATTATTAATGTCACATTATTATTTCATTTCGAAACAAACCATTTAACCCTTTGATGCAGTGGACAGTTCTTCTAAAGTGGTTCTCTTATATATTCATGGGTTTAGTTGTTTTATTCTAGAATGTTGCGACAGCTCCCATTCACTTTTCGATAACCGCCCGCTGCGCCATTAACTCCCGCTGCCAATGGCAACGAGTTTTGTCACATCAGATTCACGGTACCATATCACTCCGCAGGTAGTTCGGCCACTTTGAAAGTAAGTATTCGCTACGTCGTAAAGGCTATTTTATCCAATTTGTTAGAGTAGCAGCAGTAATAAACTGTAATAATAACCCATAGAATAAGCAGGATAATGTATTTCCTACGTGTGAAAATCAAAAAATATTACCCTTCGGGTCGGATTTTTCTGATTGTAACACGTGTGCAATGCCTTACTTAGTTCCATATCAGTCAGTTCATATCATTACTATAACTGGTCTGTTCTTAATACCTGGTCTACACTAACATGTTTACCTGTAAATCAATTGTTTGTTGTTATTAGACTGTAATTAGTTTTAAACGGTCTTAAACAAAAACTGCATTAAAAGTGTTTTATTTCATAGTGTTCTGATATTGTATTTTAAATACATGTTTTTTTGGTTCAAAGCTTAAAAACATGTTGTCCAGCTGAGTGGGTATATTTTTGTAACTGTGAAAAACATAAATTGATTAAAAAGATGTCAATCACATTCCTTTTTTCAAGCCTAAAGAAGAAGAAAATTCATGCATCAAAGGGTTAATTTATTTGTGTCTAATTTGTTTTGCTGATTTTTGGTCCTGAATGAAGGTTGGGAAAAAAGAAATCAAAACACAGATGGCTAGTTTTCGTTTTAAATGACTCGTAAAAGAGATTAAAAAGATGAAGATAAAAAATTATCTTCAGAGATGCAGAATAACCCCAAAAAAAATAATTAAACAGATAGGATAATGAAAATAATATATTAGATGAATCATTCAAGACTGATTTAATGCTTTTTTTAATTCATTTTATTCGTTTTGAATTAATGTTGCAAGAGCCAGTGTTGACAAATTTCCCCATAAAATGTAATTGGACTCTTTATTCAACAGATGAAAACACTCTATGGCTTTAAGCTCTTCTTTATGGACAGAAAATGACAAACACTTGATAAAGAGCAGAACATTTGACAAATCTAGAGGCAGAGGTTTGTTCAACACCAAAATATACTGTATATGAGTTAAATGAAGAATGTAAACTAAATGTATACAGTAATAAATAAAAGTATTATCATATCAACCAAAGTTATAATAGTTTTGGATAATTCATTATAGTTTAGTCTTATTTAGTCTGGACCTTTTCCCAATAATTTAGTTAGTTTTAATTAGTTTTTAGAGCAGGTTTGCTAGTTTCTTCTAAATGGGAATGTAGGGAAATTAAGGGACATTTATCTGTAATTTTTATTCATTTTAGTTAGTTTTGTAAATGCAATACGGTTTCTGCTACCTATCTTTTATAAATCATGCTTTCTATTTATTTCACTTAAGGAAAATGTTTCTTTCAATTCTGGTTTTTGTCATTTCATCAGTTTTTGGTAACGATAATAACCTTGGTATCAACGACCCTTATCGTATTTGCATCATATTGTATTTTCTGTTTATTGCCCAGCTCTACATAGAACTGTGGGACATTTTATGTAGAACACAAGCCTAATTATGTGGTCAGGGTTAACAGTGTCACCGTAAAAATAGTGTGATGATCTTCTGAAGTGGACTAATGTATGAGCATTTCTTTCAACATGTAACACACAGTGCATTGATTGCAAATCTCAGTACCATTGAAGCAATTACCACAAGTAGCCATTACCAAATTGTTTACACTTCTCAGTCTGAGAGCTTGGCATATGGATTTTCTCCTGATGCTGAAAATCACGCAAGCTGTTTGACTACAAAGAGTTCGAGCATTGATCTGATTTCTTTTTTTTTTTTCTTTCTAACTACCCGACGTGGACAGCTATAGAGTGCTGAAAGAAAACTATGTCACTACTTCCAAAAAAAGAGAAAAAAACTCTATCCAGTACCAGCAGCAATGACTGAGCCCCTTTTTATTGTTAATAATCCTTTGTACACAAAACACACATTCTATATACACACAGCACACAGGCTTGGCCTTTTTTTGACACTTACCTCAATAAGCTGGCATCTCGTTAAGGCAAAAACAATTTTGTCACACACATACATTATATGCACGGCCTCCCTCAACAATTATCCAATTAAGAGTATCTGAATCTGATGGGCAGCGATAACATTTATCCTTTTCCACATTCCCACAAAGGAGCTTATCTTAATACACACTATGTCTCTCTTTTTTCTGTTTGATACACACACACACACACACACACACACGCACACACATGCACACACACACACATTCAGACTCAATCACAATGCTGCACAAAGTTGAGTCTCCAAAGGCAGACTAATGCTGCACTACTTTCTCAGTGCTTGATCTTGCGGCCCTGTGAAAATATAATGTGCCTGCGTGCAGTTGTATGGCAATGAAAAACCAGCTTGGCTTTGAAACTAGTGAAATGAGGAGCTGACCTACAAAGTACAGACACTTTGGGCTGAAATTTGCAATGGCCTTGTGAGGTGTTAGCGTTTGATTTTGATATTTGTGATTGAATAATGCTCTACACATTATACAGTAGAGGGGAAAAAATTACTTTACTTAAAAATTTTACACAGTCTAAAAAAAAATAAAATAATAATAATAATAATAATAATAATAATAATAATAATAATAATAATAATTATTATTATTATTATTATTATTATTATTATTATTATTATTATTATTATTATTATTATTATTATTATTATTATGTTTGTGAAAAGTCTTTTTTGTGTTTCAAAAGGTGTGGCTGCATCAGACAGACGGTAACAAATGGATTTCTCTGTTTTTTATCAGCATGAAAAAATAACAAAAATACATTCTTAACAGTTTCAACATGTCATGCCCTGGATGTGTTTCATTATTTCACTGAAACATCTAGATTTAACCTTGACCTATCAGAACACATGCAGAAGTGAGCGTGACATTGACTTGACTGATTCTAAATGTAATATATTACAGATGCATGAAGTATCCAAAAACTGTTTTTCATCACTGTATATGTGCATGTATGCGACATCAACCAGCCAGCTTGTACATGTGGGCCCCAGAAGGGCTGTAAGGGTTCTGTGTGGGGTTGTCTTTGGTTTCCATGGTGACCCAACATATCAGAATGAAAATCTCTTTATTGTCATTGTACCAAGTCATTGTACGAGGTAGAGCTGTCAGGTTACAGTGCAAGATTTTGGAGACACCAAATACCAGTAAAAAAAACACCAAATGTCAGTAAAAGGCAAAGTTACTTAAATTAAAAATAAAAATTACTGCAAACTAAGGTATTTTTAAAACACATAATTTAAGTAGAGTAAATTACATGAAAAATACATATTGTGGGCTAAATAGTCTGAAAAATAAATAATATGAGCTCTTCAGATCTGTGATTCTGATTGTGATATGGGCAAACGTGTGTCGCCACGGAAACTGTGGGCAAACCCACATAGGACCCTTATATGCTGCCCATACGTGACCCTTCTGGGAACCACATTTACATGCTGGATGGGTAATATCCATGACGGTTTAGGTCAGACCTATATTTTTATGCACAAAATATTTTACATTTTGCCCTTTTTATGAAAAAGTAAAAACATTTTCACAGCTAACAATGAAAGTGAAGGTTCCGTTAATGTTAATATTACCATGCAACAATGCATAAACCAACTAGAAGTAGGTTTTCCACTGGTTACTGACATTCCACTGTCCAAACACACCATTCCTCATTCCTTATTTCAAACACCATCATGGAAAGGTCAGCATTTTGATATTTACTCTTGTCCTAAAACAGTTATAGTAGCTATGTTTGTCCTCTTATCTTTACTCCATCTGACTGTAAAAAGCAGTCGTGTGTCTTAATCTGCGAGAAAAGTCACAAATGAAATGCATGTTCCAAATGTGCTGCGTGTACAAATAACAAACCTGAACAACATCAGCATTTCCCTTATGTCTTTGTCAGAAAAAAAAAACTCTATTTGGCTTAATTTCAAATATGTTGTTTACACAACTCCTGGGGAAAAACCCCAAAATATTCTAGGCATGTAGGAATCTTAGTGTACTATTCATGTGTGTGTAACAATAAATTGTACGTCTGATTGAGGGGTCACTGTGTGTGAGATGTGTATGAAAGGGTTGTGTAAGAATATATTAAATGAAGAAGGTTCCCTCACATACACTGAAATTCAGCTGTTTTGTAACTATGAAGGGACTGGGCAACAAAACAATGATGTGTTTAGGATTGATTTTATTCATATTATCATCTAAGTTAATAAAATACTCAAGAGCTTTCACTTAACTTTACTTAATGTTGATATTTTGTTATATAATTGTTTGAATGTTCTACCTCTAGATTTCTGAAATATCTAACTAACCATCTGGTTTCTTCAACTCCCACTCAGAAATAAAAAAAAAAAAAACAGCTTTTAGATTTAAAACAGAGGTGTCAAACATGTAGCCTGGGGGCCAAATGCAGCCCACCAATGTGCCCGTTTTGCCTCATGGGATGAATTTGTGAAATACAAAAATTACACTAAGATATTAACCCTTTAACTGCTGAGACTTTAACAGTTCCAGTCAAAAATGTTTAAAATAAGTAACAAAATGGACAATAACAGCCAAAAAAAGTATAATAAACCGACAAAATAATGAGTAACATTAACAAAATAAGACACAAATGCCACAAAAGTGAAGAAAAATAATAAAATACAATATTAAATATAGACATATAAAACAAAATAAGGAACAAAATTAACAAAAGAAAAAATGTTATATATTATATAAAAAATAAATATTTACAAAATAATAACTTAACTTAGTTAAAATAAACTAAAATGAAGTATAAATAAATGAATAATATTGTAATTTGGTTCCACTAGTTTTAGTTTTGGATTTTTCTTTTTTCTAAATCAGTTGCTTTTTGACACCTGTTTATTTCCATATATCTGAATATTGAAACTAAACCATCTTTTCAGAATGTATCATCGCTGACACATCAGGGGTTAAAGGGTTAATAATAATTTTGGTTTGGGTTCCACATACAGATCATTTTAATCTCAAGTTGGCAGAACCAATAAAATACTATTATAACAACCTATAAATAAACACAACTCACATTTTTTCTCTTTGTAAATGTAAACATTTTTACCAACTTTTACTGCATTGTGTAAATTGTTGTTTCACAAAAATATTTGTATATCTGAAGAATCTAAAATGTCTAAAGAGAGGCGCAGTTTTAATAATATTCTGCTGTTTTATGTATTTGTTGATCCACTGTGATCTGTAAGTTGTGATGCACATGTGTAAATGACAACCTGACATATAATATTGTCAAAATTGCACTGATTTTTCTTCCGAAATTTCAATTTGATCATAATATTCATGTTGTTTTAAAGGATAGTTTGCAGATGGAAATATTTTCATCATGTACTTTTATTTACCAATTTAGAACATAGAGGAAAGTTGGGAGTTGACATATTAATGTATTATTATCAAGAATCAAGGAGCTTTATTTGTCATTTTGCATATCCAAGGATCACAAAACTAAATTTCAGTTTGACCCCCCCCTCCCAGGCTGATCGTACGGCGCTACCGTCCTATTATTTTACCACTTCAGATCAAATTTGGCTTAATGCGACCTCTGAAATAAAATAACTGTGACACCTGTGACTTAAACTAAATATTGATTTGACATTTTCTCCCAAAACTATACATGAACATTTTCATTGGGACATTTCAAACCTACAATAATAGGAAGTTCTACAAGCTGTAGATGTGGTGTGTCCCAGTATTTCCATCCATTAAATGCACATCTGTCCTTCTCATACTCCTGCCTTTGTTTTTTGTTTTTTTGTTAATATAACATTGTTGAGGTAATACTTGTACTGCTGCTGCCACTACACTTCACTGGTGAAAGGCTGTTTCTTTAAATAGGAAATTCCATTTGAAATACTTGAAAAATCAGACTGAGTCTCTGAGCTAAAAAAAAACAAAAAGTCTTCAACTTACAAGCACGAAACACGACCAGTTTCCATTTCCTATTAAACAGCAAACAATATATTTTCAGTGTTTTCAGAGTTTCATGTCAGAAAAAGTCTAGCGTTCATTTTTCAGAACAAATAATTGGGGTCAACATCTTGTTTTACTGTAGACTTCTAAGAACCAGGACAAATTTGCCTTTCAGGAGGATTAAAGCATTTGGTTAGAATAATACAGATGTTTTTTCATGAGTCTTTTGGCGGCTGTGTTTTTTTTTTGCCTCTTGCAACAATTAGCATTTATATTTTATGATCCAAACATACGCTACAAATAAGAGTGAGGAACAGCACAATCACGACTCTGCATGATACTCAGGTCCTTGATTAAACACAGTCATTTAGTTAGACATGCATTCAAAAAAGATGCCTCAATAATTTCAAATGCTGTGCAATCATTTTAAAAGTCACTGTGGTTGAACAGAACACTTGAAGAGCAAAGTAAAAGCCCAGAAGTTAAATTCCCAGTATGCTGAGTACATCCCTGGGTCATGGACAAACATTGTGTGGTAAGAAAAGACATGCTTTCTTTTACTCAGTCAAGCCCTGAAGCAGAAAAAAAAGTGCCTTTAACAAACCTCACAAAGATATTTTTATGGACCGAGACATTTCTAGGAGTTCAAAGATAACCCCAGCAGCTCTTGATCCGAATCTCTTGCAGAGGGTCAATAAATGTTATGTTCAGAGATGTTTCAGAACAATATAAAAACCCCTGCTGCTTGCAATTATACCCTCATTTTCTGCTTATGAGAGTCTTTCTAAAGCTGAGATCCACCTACGCATACCGTGCCCCTGC
Organism: Siphamia tubifer; assembly: GCA_020466265.1. NCBI lineage: Eukaryota > Metazoa > Chordata > Actinopteri > Kurtiformes > Apogonidae > Siphamia > Siphamia tubifer. Next base: position 16,751,053 of record CM035793.1, on the reverse strand, counting down.
TTTCACCCTCATGCCGTTACAGTACCTCAAACCACTGGCCGTGAGACTGCATCTTTAGCACGACGCAGGGGTCAGGTTTGGAGAGGGCGTCGCGGTCTGAGATTCCTCTGCAGGCCACTCTCAGCTCCACTTTAGTCAGACATGGAGAACTGATGAAGCCCAGCGTGGCCTCGGCCGATTCATAGATGTTACTCATGCTGAACACAATCACACACTGGAAGAGAGAGAGAGAGAGATGGTGATAGAGGGATATATCCATATATTTTTTAATTGCAGTAGTAGGCATTAACATTTTCTAAAATGTTGACATGAAAAATGTTTGGACGGACGGACGGACAGATAGATAGATAGATAGATAGATAGATAGATAGATAGATAGATAGATAGATAGATAGATAGATAGAAAGAAAGAAAGAAAGAAAGAAAGAAAGAAAGAAAGAAAGAAAGAAAGAAAGAAAGAAAGAAAGAAAGAAAGAAAGAAAGAAAGAAAGAAAGAAAATCTAATAATAATAAACTTTATTTGTATAACACCTGACATACAAAATTGTAGCCCAAAATGCTACATATCAGTTAAAATTAACAAGAAATAAAATTTACATTTCATTCAAAAAAGGTTTAAGACAGGGATGAAATAATACATTATTTAATTACACACAAAATTATACAAGTTCAAAGTTCAGATAGAAGTACAAGAGATAAAAAAAAATAATTAAAGGGGTGAAATAAGAGATACAATAATAAATTATTATATATAAATGACAGACAGACAGGCAGACAGATAGTGAGACAGACAGATAGATGGATAGACAGACAGACAGACAGACAGACAGATAGATAGATAGATAGATAGATAGATAGATAGATAGATAGATAGATAGATAGATAGATAGATAGATAGATAGATAGATAGATAGATAGATAGATAGATAGATAGATAGATAGATAGATAGATAGATTGATAGATTGATAGATTGATTGATAGGTTGATTTTCTCTGTGAATAACATGCACTCACTGCAGTTCATTTGAACTGTTGTTTGCATAGACTTGAGCAGATGCAGTAGTCCTGACTAAGCACTCAAACTGTTCAAGGTCAGGTCTCTGAAGCCACTGAATATCAGACAAGGTCCCCAAATACACACTAATAATACACGTAAAACTGTACACGACACAAGTACACAAATGCACACGCATGGATTTTTGCTTTGACTGCACATGTTCATACATGTACTTACAATCTGTAAATTTGCACATGACATGACATATACTGTACACACACACACACATACACAAACACTGAACTCTGCTGACTAACCAAAAGAGATCACTGGGCTTCTCCTCACGTTTCTACAGAGTGTATAGCTTTCATTGGCCACAAATAGAATACTGTCAGCAAGTTCAACACGGGGCTATAGAGGTTTTTCCACATGAAAATGGGACTCGAAAGGACTTTTCTGCACACACACATTTTACAGTAAAGCTGCTAGTCTGACAAATCCCACCACAAAGTGAAAAATGCATATAGTAAAAGACTGTTTCATGTGTTTTGCATTTGCCGAAGGCGACTATACTTAAAGCTCCTGCCCACCAGAACACACTTCTATTAACAGGAGGGTGACACACAGGTGGGATGCATTTCAATACTGCAGCAGAGGTGAATATCACATAGTGCATACATGACAATTAATGAGTTACTGGGGATGACACCCTTGATCCATCACCCACCCACACAGGTGTTTTTAATTATTTTGCCTGATGAGGTGACGTGTGGGTGTGTGTGGGCCCGTGCACACACAGCTTAACTGAAGTCTTCCTCACTCCATTTCTGTTCTTGTCGCACCTATTTTGGCAGCACAAAGTACAATGTTATTATATTTGTGTGTGTGTGTGTGTGTGTGTGTGTGTGTGTTTTTAATGAATACTCTTGTCATTTTCCCACAACGGTTTGAACTTTACTAATGGAACATTTGCTGATCACACGGGCGTGGGTGTGCAGGCTTTTAAAATAAACAAACAGAATAAATAACTTTAAATGTATTGTACCTTCATCAGTAACACTTCCCACTTACATGTGCTATTCCCTTACATTTTCTGGTTCTTGACCTAATTGACACCCCTGAAAGAAGGACATATATTACTACTACACACGAAGCAGCACAGTGAATGTATAATTAATCATAAAATCAATTTTCCCAGCTCATAATATACATGGACCATTGAGTCTGAATCCTTGGGAATCCTCATGTCCAGTTAGTCCAAACTAAAGGATAACCGTGGGTCTGGTGGATGGTACAAACTGAATATTAATGCAGCGGTCTAGTAGTATCATCCTTAGGGAGCTAAGCTTTTAGAACTGGGTCTGACTCTGACCTGAATGTCTCTCCCTCTCCTCTGTCTTCCATAATTCATGCTCTATGTGTGTGTTGGATGGTGGTGATTATTTTTAGCTAAGTACGCTGAATGGGCTGTATACAGGCAAACTGGAGAGCAGGTGTACAACATGCAACAGACTTGTGTGTGGGTGATGTGTAGTTAGTGTGCTTCTGCATGCCCCCCCCCCTAGTGTGATAGTACCTCATTGGATGTGTGTGTGTATGTGTGTGTGTGTGTGTGTGTGTGTGTGTGTGCAGGAAGCAGCAGATGCCTGTCTGTTCCGGTTGACAGCAGATGACACTGATAGTGACGGGGGATGTGGAAGATTTCTACAGCTTGAGCTACTGAGAAACAGCTATGTGCAGAACCCATCTTTACAGCACGGTTTTGGATCAGCTGTCACATGTGTTGCACGCTGCCAGAGGTGGCAGTGATTCTGGAAATTACACTTTGTCACAAGGTGTTGCAATATGTTCACGGGGGGGAAAATTCTTACAGCTGTTTGGTTAAACAGTGTTAAATCAAGTTAAACAGGTTTTTTTTTTTTTTTCTCTCGCAAAGGCTGAAAATGCAGATTTTCTTCAATTTTGATAAATAAAACTTTTAACTTTTGATTGATTGAGAAAGTAGCAAAAGTTTTTTTTTCTTTCTTTAAAATAGGAGTTGGGTTTACTCTTGACCAACTTACAATGACAGAAGCTCAGAGTTAACATATCGCTCTATAGTGCAACAGAATTGTGCCGCAACAGACCTACTTTTCTGCCATTTTGGATTGAAAGTGCTTCTCAGAAAGCACCACAGTTTCATCTTTTTTTCCTCTAATCTCTCTATCAATACACATTTCTACAGTTTGAGCACTTATATTGATAAAAAGTGAAGCTGATTTTTTTTTCAATAGAAATACATAACAACAGAACTCCATTGAATGGACAGAAAGCTGTTAAGAAAACACCATAGTTTCACCTTTGTGCTTCTAAACACCAAGTCTGAACTAAGACCCTTGTTACTATGGTAACAGTCAATAAAACTAACCTGTGGCTCTTGTGACAAAAGGGAGGACAGTAGTTGTCTGTGCTTTGTTGGTTGGTCAATAATCATATAGAAGCAGAGGAAGACTATAGAGGAGTGTTGGCCTTCACAGCAGGTTTACGCCAGGGTTAGATATTATGGAGGACGACAAATAACACCTAATAAATTGTCAGAGCTCCTATTCTGACATATTTTATTACCCACATGTCTATAAATATATTGACAAATATGACATGACAGACATTTGATAATAAATATGTCTGCAGCAAACAATAAAAGTGTACATTAAAAAGTGCTACTGACGTTTGAAGCTGAGGTTGAAAACAGCAGATTGAGAGGCTGATTGCTTTGGAACTAAGTGGCATGTGTTCCCTGAAATTAGTGCGTAAATCAAAAATAATGCCCTAAAAAAAAAAAAAAAGAAAAGAAAAAAAAAAAGACAATTGCAGTGATTGATTGTCAAGTGACATAAGACGTCTTGAAATCATTCCAAGGCTACTTGTTGTCATCTTTTCTCCACAAAAAGGGAATCAATCTCAATTCTTTACTGTGTATGTACAAAGATGTAGTTGTGTTTATTCATTCACCTTGAGATATGCACGTGCATAGAGTGACTGTGACAGATGTGACATTAATGATGTAGCCACAGGAAGGTCCATGACACTCACTCACACTGTAATTGCTGCTTACATATTGATTATTAGACAAAGAGAAGCAACATCACCATTCAGCTACAGTGAAGGCAGTTAAAGAGTGATGGGGTTTGTTATGCAACTCTGTGTGGGATATTAGTGCTGACAGGTGACAGCGACATGCACAGTTAAATGGGTGGACATATAAGAGCAGATCTAGATCTGAGAGAAGAACAGAGTAGTGTCAGAAGTGAAGCGGGATGGTGTTGTGAACTCACAGTGCTATTAGAGCTGCCAGAGAGAGTGAACCAGTGAGAGTGAGGAGGACAGAGGTTGTGTGAGGGGGGGATTAGAGAGATGGGGTGAGAGGAAAAGCTGGAGGAAGGCTGGCAAATGAGAGTGTGCAGAGGGGAGAGGGGGCTAGAGGATGAAGCACATCTTCTTAGAGGGCTTATCTTGTCTTGTACCACCTAAACAGAATACACTTAAAACAAGGTCTTTCTAAGAGTACCCTAGAAGGTGTGTGCAATATTCTTCTCCAACAAACGCTTCTCAAGTCCCCGTAGACTTCTGCAGAATAAAATTATGTCATGACTGGTAAATAAAAATGTACAGTTGTCCATAGAAATAAGACATGTCATTGTGTCCATTTGAAGCTTTTTTTTTTTTTTTTCATACAGCTACACCAGCCTACAACATCTAAGTCACTCCTATAGCTTGTATTATATGTATATGCACTTACAGAAAAATAAGGTCCTGAGAAAATAACAGAAACAGTCCTCATGGTAAAGCATGCACTGTCCGGTCTGCTCCCATCCCCATGCACAGAGAAACTCACCTCAACGACCTGGAGAAAAGATCCGAGTGGAGCCGAACAACTTCACCGCCGTTTACTTGACAATCATGGATACCTCACCACCACCGGACCCATCTCCCTTCCCTCACTCTCTTTGTCTATATGTTTTCTCAGTCCCCCTCTACACTGCAGAGATCAGCTGCTTTTTGGCGTTGACAGAACAGAACAGGATTCTAATTCCCAGTGGATGAGCTCGGTCAGAATGCGCTCCGTGCGTCTGGTTTTACTCTGGATGAAAGATGGGGAGGAGGAGGAGGACGGTGCGCCACTTAACTGGAGTTTGTAATCCTCTGACTCCATCGGGGGCCGCAGAGAGCGCACCGTTCCCAGGGACCAACGGCATCAGTCCGCAGTGTGTCAGCGCCATCTTATGGTTATTCAGATGAACTGCACCCATAAGGTTTTTCATGAGGATCTCAGCGTTGATTGGCCGAGATACGCTTGAGTTATTTTATTATAAACGGTGACACACACCTGAGACCACTTGGTAGTTAATTTAAAGTTCATGCATCGACCATCAGATTTTCCAATGACGAATATTTTTTTTTAACTGTATCAGTGAAGCAGTGCGGATTCTAAAAGAAGAAAAAAACCTTGTAATGTAGTTTATGATTTAGTATGTCAAGTAAGACTGAAATGAAATAGCACATAAGGGTTGAAGATAAGAAAATATATATATTTCTCAAAGAAAAATACCGTGATTTCACTTTTTCATATAGCTATTAGGCCTATTTGCAAAATCGTTTTATTGTTCATTTTTATTCATCTTTTGAATGCGTTGACCTCACATTTTTTGGAACTGTGTGTGTGTGTGTGTGTGTGTGTGTGTGTGTGTGTGAGAGAGAGAGAGAGAGAGAGAGAGAGAGAGAGAGAGAGAGAGAGAGAGAGAGAGAGAGAGAGAGAGAGAGAGAGGGGACCATTTTGCTGCACTACACACTTTTAATTGAATGAGGCTGCATGGTAATAAATAGACTGTAACATAGTGTATACCATAACCTATGTTGTCAGTGTGTTGTACAGCTCTAATAACTGGGCCATCATGTCTATACTACAACTTGCATTATTGGTGCTTCGGAATCCGACAGTGGTTTATCCTAGACTTGGGCATGATGCCATATGCACAAATCGGCACTAGTTCAAGAAGAGACTTATCTAAGAGGATATTTTGTCAGGATTTGTACGCATGTGAAACACCAGGATAATAGCAAATATATTTTATAGGTTAATAAAGTATAAAATGACATCAGATCATGCATGCGACGTTCATTCATCATATCATCATCATATATCCCTTTATAAACCTATTGATTTGGCTAATAAATACATTTTCACTAATGTTTCTATATTTATTTAGATGTGGTTGATCCTGCAGACTACAGGAATTGGAGTTAATAGACAGTCGAGATGTGACCCTTTTCTGATGAGATCATCTCATGTCTGGGGTATATGGACCTCAGCTTTGTGCGGGCGGACCACGCCCCGGTCCCGGCGTGCTGTGCTGCTCTGTGCTGTGCATCAGGCTATGTTAGCGCAGAGCTACTACATCCGGGCGATCTGCTCGGTTTTACCATCCCTGCGAAGATGGCGACTTCAGGGAGGAGTGCATTATTATCCTCCACCTCAACTGGACCTAAGAACACACTGGAGAACTCCAACCCTGAGGAGGATGACGGCCAGAACTTATGGTGCGTGACCCGGTTTTCATAAAGTATGCGTGGAGTGACCGGTGGGTTTAGGGTGGGCGCAGGGGGTTCATTGTGCAGGGATGAGGATGGTTTGACAGCTAGCCTGATGCTAACGAGGCTAGCTAGCATCAGCACCAGACAGCCTGTTCAGTGGTGACACAGCCGCACTAGCTTCTCGCTGTCAGCCGTTAACTTAATGAATGAACCACATACGTTTGCGTGGGTTTTAACGTGGACTGTTATGTTCGCAGGTCGACCATCCTGAGTGAAGTGTCCACCCATTCAAGATCAAAGCTACCGTCTGGGAAAAATGTCCTGGTCATGGGTGGGTATCTAGTGTTTGTGTGCAGACAGTTGCCATGCTAGCATGTAGTCCTCGTTAGCTTGATTAGCTCTGTAGCTGCTGGTCATCTCGTTTCGTTAGAGCACAGCTAGCTAAGTGATGCTTTGTGTTCTAGCCTGGTTGCGATAGCTAACAGAGACGAACAGGTGTATTTATTTCCCGAGCTTCCACACTGGCCCACGAGCACATGCACGCACGCGCAGACACAACACACAGTCTCATTGTCTTGTAGTAGAGTGGACTAGACTAGCGTACATGCACTGCAAGTCATTCTAGCATTTAGTGATGCTAACAGCAGCCACATAGAGGATGCTGAGGACTATGGGAGTCATCAGTGTGTGTGTGGACAGGGCCACGGGGCTGGACGGGACCCAGAGAGGGTGTGGGGACACACACACTGTTTACACATCCGACTGGGATTATCCACACACACACCAACCCATCCCAGATCATCAATGAGGTGGTTCCTGGTGCTTAGTGGAGCTGGAAAGCCATTTGTGATGCTTCCCATCACAACATCAGCAGTTTATGATGCATGGAGTCCCCCTGTCGGCACAAGATAATATGACATACACAAAAGCAATGACCGTAATAATTCTGTCAGCCTAAATTTACCCCATATGCCAGAACCAATGGACATGCACCTTCACTGTCAGAGATGTACTAATGTTGTCATAGCGAGCTATTAGAATGGAATACTTCTGCCTTACTTGTGCTTATATACCTCAGAAGTGTACTGTACTACATCAGATGGGAATACTTTTCAGAGGGAATATACTTTTTAGCCTTATTACATTTATTTGACAGCTCAGTAATCACCAAATATATTGCATATGAAAATCATATATAATATGATGAATAATCATCCATTTAAATAGAGGCTTGGATGGGACATCTGTCTGTGTAATCTAAAAATCATCTAAAGTATCCAAAATTATGCTTCCAACACATAACTGCAGTTGCTGAGAACTTAAGCATATTTGCCTTTTAAGCTTTTTTTTTTTGAGTGTTTTGAATTGTTTTTTTTAGGTGGGGTGCATACAAAAATATGATGATGAAATTTGTGTAAAATGTTACTATATTTCACTGATAGTAACTATGAACCTAAGTCACAAATTTGGAACAAATGCTAGAATCTAAAACAACATCTAAGCTCCTCCAAATTAAGATGTGACTCATTCTACAGTCAAATATCACAAGTAAGTAACTCTGCTTAAAGGGCATTTCTCTCCTTACAGTTAGGCTCATTGTCAGTACTGGACAATATTTACCTAGTAGTGCCAGTGTATTTGTTCTACCAGTAGAATCTCAGCAAGTCCTTTCTTCAAGGTGGATATACTCAAGTACTAGTACTTGAGTATATCCACCTATATCCAGACTGTATTCTGCTTTATGTCTACTGCTTTACATTTCAGAAATGAAAGTCTATTTTTAATGTTTTTCTTTTGCTGAATGCATGAATGAAATGCACTGTCCCAAAGCTACAAAAAAGACCTGCAATTTTGAGTGCTTGAAAATAGACTTAGTTGGTACAGATGAACATGGTTTTCACAGGGGAGCACTGCTGCAAATATTAAACTTTTAAAGAGCATGGTATGTTGTAGATTAAAAATCACAACAGTAAATTATATACCATAATTGAAATCTCAGCGTTGAACATCCACTTTATATGGAATACAAAAGTACTTTGCATTATTGCAGTAATATGAATCCAAAAACATCATTCATACACACACACACACATATATTATATATAGTAGTAAAACACTGACAGGGACCATTTTATCCGTAATGACTAGTTTGACTTTTCATATAGCACTTAATTGGTAATACTGCCATACATGCTTTAATTAAGGTTTTCAGTTCATAACTTTTACTTGTAGTTGAAGATTTACATTGTGTGGTATTATAACTTTATTATACACACTACTTCTATTACTGATTATACACACTGTTATTTAGGTAGGAAGTTAATTCTGTGTGCACATTTTTTGTTATCTTACCGGTCGTTTGGATTGGTTGTACATCTGTATCACTTCCTAAACCGTATTTAAATTGGTATTTTAGAAATAATAAAAATGTAATTACAACCAGAGACATATGTAATTGAACCGTAACATCAAAATCTAACCAATTGGCTAATCAGTCTGTCTGACAAACGCATAAACTGTGAGATACATTTCTGCTTCAAGTTATTAACCCATTATTATTACTATTAAGCTAGTACCACATGTCATGTCACTAGTTGAGGAATCCACAAACACCAGTTACTTATTTGTATTTGCCATTAAAAGTACTCACAGTATGTCCATAATAGATGGTCTGAAGCTTTATCACTTTGGTCTCTCATTCCCATGCTGGGTATTTTTTTCCTGATGCTATTAGCACAGTGCTAGGCTACTTAGCTCTTCACGGCGGCTTTAGATGGTGCAAATTTCTGCTTTAAAGTAAACGCTGTGTGTCACCAAGTGCTTCATTAAATTAGACGTATTACAGCCTTTGCATGTAAATGTCTTTGTCACATGTTGCATATGGAAGAATCTGGATCTTCTTGTGAACTTTAACTGCTTGTATGACATTTTCTCCTTTGATGTGTTGATGTCATTAACTACCATGTGCATGTACTACCATTAACAGTGGACGGAGAGTTTAATTAAAGAACAGTTGTGAATATACCAAAATAAGGAACCAAAATTCATGTTAGATTTTGGTTTGGTACTGGCGTTGTTGTTTACCCCTGTTCCATACCTATACTGACTTTCGGTACCCAACCCTACTCGCAATACAGAACAAAAATGCTGTGGTCTCCTCATCGTCTATTGTGTGAGTGTTGAATTTGGTGTTCAAAGACTACATCACTGTGCTGGACGTTAGCGTCACATTGGCCCCTCCCATGGTTCCTACTGCCCTGTCAGATTGCAAACCCAAAGGTTCCCTGGGAACTATGTAGTTCTAAGAACTATTTAGTTCCTAGAACTACTCTATGGGAAAGCGCCTATGGTGGCTGATCAACCTCAGGCTTTATTTAAACTAGAAGCATTCATTTACTTTTATTCTTGTTGTCAATGTAGCAGAAGTATATTTTGGTACACTAACTATAAATATGCCATCTCTTGAACCTGCTGTTTAGGTGAGGTGGGCTCGGGGAAGACCACCTTGGTTGCTAAGCTACAGGGTGTTGAAGAGTACATGAAAGGGCGTGGCCTGGAATACCTCTACTTCAGTGTTCATGATGACGACATTGATGGTAACCAACAACTACTGGCTCCTCAGACCATTTAACACCAGAAATACCACTGCTGAGAGTAAATGGTACCATTGAGAGCAATCCTGTGGTTTTGGTTTACATCATTTCTCTGGGTCTTTTTGTGTTTTGTTTTTTAGACCACACTAGATGTAATGCCTGGGTTTTAGATGGAGACCTCTACCACAAAGGTCTGCAGGGAGTAGCTGTACCAGTGGATACAATTGGAGACACGTTGCTGCTGATAACGGTTGACATGTCACGGCCATGGAATGCCTTGGACTCTCTGCAGAAGTGGGCTGCTGTCGCTAGGGAACACATCGACAAACTCCGGGTCGCCCCGGAAACGCTGCGTGAGCTAGAACACAGAAGTGAGTAATACTGACAGCACTGAGAAAATACGATGTCCATATTTATCAAATATTACAGAAGCAATGCAGTGAAACGCTGTTACTTTTTTCATAATGGCTTTCTGTCCAACGTGGCGAAAGCATCGATCTGCTGCTACATGCTGATGTTGAAAAATTAATTTTGTTTCACATCCCATTATCATCAGTGGTTTCACTTTGGTAAAACATATGGAGATGGATGATGAAAGATGATTCTGTGGGGCTTTGATAGAACTGCTTTTAGTCCAGAATGACAGAAAAGTAGCTCTGTTGCTGTGAGACTCTTTGCATATAAGTTGTTTGGTAAGGTTTCATTCAAAGAAGCATTACTACATGTATTTCAAATACCAAAAAGAAAATGCTTTATTGTTTTAGATTTGTAAATGAATGTCTATGTATGTTATTCAGAATGTCCTTTCAGATTTTCTGAATATTTTAATCAGATTTATATATATATATATATATATATATATATATATATATATATATATATATATATATATATATATATATATATATATATATATATGTGTGTGTGTGTGTGTAAAAGAGAATGCAAGTGGACACAGTAGACAAGTTTTACATTTTCAGAAAATGTAATATTTTCTACATGGAAATGGAATATTTGAGACTAAATTTAACTATTTAAATGATGAATTTACAAACCCCCTGCCTTATGACTACATTATTTTGCAAGATCAAATATTCCAGTGAGGTATAAACAACTGCTCTACAGAGTATCACAAAAATTTAGGGATTTGGAGGGTAGATACAGGGGACATCCCAGATCCTGTATGTCACCAGACCCCATATGTGGGTTTCCACAACCCATATCCCAGTACCTCACACAAACTCCTAAGCACACCTCATAAACTACCACATAAATGAATGATGTGTATAATAGTAAAAGGTAAAACTATAGTCTCTGGTTGTTGTGTGCTAACATAGAGTGTGTATATGTGTATAGTTGTAAAGCAGTTCCAGGAGTACACAGAGCCAGGCAGTGGGGAGGATGGCACCCCGCAGAGGAGGAGTGAAGACGAGGAGAGTGTCCTCCTACCGTTGGGAGACAACACACTCACACACAACTTAGGCATACCAGTTGTGGTTGTCTGCACTAAGGTACATACACACACACACACACACACACACACACACACTCACTGCTGGGTTATAAACAAACACCTATAACTAAGCTGTGTACTCCTATGACCTATTAATTTCAATATTTTACAACTGTGTGTACTTTGGGACCAAACTACGGGGGGGTGGGAGTGATCACATTTTTGCATAAACAGCAGCATCTTACAGCAGTAGAATGCTGAGTCTCATCTGTTGACACACACTCACCTCTGTCTGACACCTTCTTATCTGTCCTCAGTGTGATGCCATCAGCACATTGGAGAAGGAACATGACTACAGAGATGAACACCTGGACTTCATCCAGTCTCACATCAGACGCTTCTGTCTGCAGTGTATCCTTTGCTAAAACCACACTATCCCTGTTCAAGGACTATGCAGTTACCTTGAAATTTCTGGCAGTGAGAATTAACACTTTGTCCCATTCTTTGGTTGTGTCCTCTGTTTTCCCTGTATTTAAAGATGGAGGTTGAGGATAAAAATGAGGATTGGAAAGTGTTATGGTCCCAGGCCAAAGCAAAGTTCCAGACGGCCTCAAACAACCTCAAAATGGGATCACAATAGCAATTCTAACAGTGGAAATGTTTTAATATTATATTATGATGTTAGAATATTTTTACTCTATGGGTAGATCTCACAGTCTGTCACACAGTGGGAAGATTTTGAATTTGGGGAGTAAATCTCTCAATACTATACAACAAGCAGTAGGTAACTGCTTGTATCTAAGGAGTTTTGTAATTGGAAAAAGACCTCTGTACTGTCATTTTGTACTATTTACACACTACCTTCTGCTCTTGCTGCTGGAGTATAGACTCAGTCATGGTGCTGCAACACATAGATTCATTAAACAGTAAATTCATGAATCAGTGAAGCATATATATATATATATATATATATATATATATATATATATATATATATTAGGTCCCATGTTTAAATCCATCATAATAGTTATATCATTACATTGTGAACATGAACGTTTTTTATTCCTGTTTTAATATTGTAAAGTTCTAATATTTCATCTGTAGTTTTCATACCATTTTATGGACACACAATAACATTTCTAAATTCAGACCTGACCAACTGAATCAACCCCAGATCATAACACTGCCCCCAGAGGTTCATACTGTAAGCACTAGGCATGATGGGTAATCACTTCATTCATCTGATTTCTTACCCTGATGCACCCATCACTCTGGAACATGGTCAGTCTGGACTCCTCAGACCACTTGACCTTTTCCTTGGGATGGGAGAAAAAAAAACGCTTTGCATATGTATTGCGATATTTCTTTTTACAATTTTTAAATAGATCAGTTTTTTTACCATATTTAAATGATTAATTTTAAGCCAAGTGGAAAAAAAATGACCGCTTGTAAAGGCCGTAGACGACTGTATGAGTCACTCGGATGCATCATGGAATACACAGAAATCACCTCACGGAAGGCACACAGATGACAGCTATCTTATTATTGAATTGGCTTCAACAACACAGCAGTGTTAAACAGCATTAACTTATGTGCAGATAAACAATACGCCAAGCTAATATCTATTCCAACTGTATTGTGTTATTAATCTCACCTTGTGGTATTTACACACAGTAATAAACCAAGAGTATATAAATTACTCTTAGGAACAACACAGCGACTAATTCTAAACACGAAGTGGTTGCATTCAGGACTGTCGGAACACCTCTGGTGCATTCAACAGTGCGGGATATGTGAAAACGTAGAGAAAATTAGTTGTTCCTGAAGTCGTTAAGCTCCATAATCTCCAATTTTTTTTTTACTCATTCATAACTTTGTTTCGGACTCCTCCTACATCATCCTAAAGATTACACTGATTACGGTAGTTGTAGTACCGTCCTAGTGCATACAAAGGGATTTGAAAGACAACCTTTTAGCCCACCTCCCCTGCGTACTCCTAGACCCATACATGAAATGAATGGGGATAGCGCAGATGGACTATCTTGTCTCACCGACTGCTGCTTATTTATCCCAAAACCACATGGGTATGACATTTCTAGTCAGCAATGGCTGCTCCCATAAGGTCTGCCTCTGCATGTATTACATGTAATAAAAAGGTCCAGTATGGTGCATTTATGACAATTTTTTTCTTTTTATGCAGTTTATACCTTTCTTGCTTATAAGTCATATGCAAAGCACAATTGATGTTATGACCATGACAAGCACAGGTACATTTTAAGCAATGTCAAAACATTTCTTTACATCATTTTATAGACACATAAATCTCTATTTACTTTTATTTCCCAAGTCTAAATCCAGACCTGACCAACTGAATCCACCTTAAATCATAACAGTGCTCCCACAGGCTTGTACTATAAGCACTAGTCATGATGGGTAATCATTTCCTCTGCCTCTCTTCTGTTCTGGATCCATCCATCACTCTGAAACAAGGTCAATCTAGACTCATCAGACCACTCTATTAAACTGGTTGTTTAATAAATGAGAAGCTCTTTACCACATCAGTTAAGGAACTTTTTTTTAGGATGTTTTTTGGCCTGGCTGTGTTTATCCATAGAAATAAACACATAAATTGGGGAAAAAAATTCCACCATGTGTCTCCAAGAGCTTCTTTGTGCTGGGTAAATTGCTTTGGTGCACAGAGACTTGGATAAAAATCATAGATTACCCAGTGCTGATGAAATTATTTGTTTTTCAAAATCACTTTCTTCAGTCCTGGCTCAGTAGGAACACATGTAATCTTTCCAGGGTTATTGTGTTTACAGTTGAGAATGCACACTGTCAGTAAACGGAGATGTAGCCTTTTTCAGGTGACACTAGTTCTACATAAGGTTTTTTACTTGGGACAGAATGATCCTTGACAGCCTCGGCAGATGGGGCGTCTCTGGTTTACACGTCGGTAAAGGAGATGAAGAACTTGGACGTGCTGTATAAATACTTGGTTCACAGACTCTACGGCTTTCCCTTCCACTGCCCTGCACAAGTGGTGGAAAGAGATGCTGTCTTCATGTAAGCCTTTGTGTTCTGTTTAGGTGTTGTCCCTGTCCCTGTCCCTGTCCCTGTCCATTAACCTATAAAAAAGCCAGTGTGACTTTTGGGGCAGCTCTCAAGTAAATTTTCCTCTTTATTAACCTTTCATAGGTGATTTATCAGCATTTATTATAATATCCTCTGTAATTTTCAGTGAAAATAAGTACTTATTCTTAGTTTACTGATTACGTAGATGTTCATAAAAGCTCCGATTCAAGTTGAGGGTTACTACGTCAGAAAAGGAAAACGGAAGAAAATTTGAGTTTTTCAGAAAATATATCAATAACTGAAGGCAAATTTATTTGTTTAGCTCATTTCATGTACAGGATAATTCAAGGTGTTTTACATAAAACATATAAGAAAATTAAAATGATTAAGATGCATTAAAAGACGATTAAAATAAGAGACACAAGAACATTTAAAAACTGAACATAAACCAAGTGTCTCCTCCATTTGCTGTCATTTCTCAAACTGGGTTTTACTGGTAAATCTATGTAGAAGATGACAGTGTTTCCATGGTAACTACAGAGCCTCTGAATGTCCAAATGACCATGAAAAGATGACAAACTGTATTTTACACCAATTATTTGCAAGTATTAATAGTATTAGTGTATGTGCAGATATTAAGCATTTTAGATCAATAAATGATTTTGGCAGATGACAGATGTTTGGGTCATTATGGGTTAAAGAGACCTGCCACATGGGTTTAGTTGTCACCTCCTCTTCTTTTTCATTTATTTTTTAATTTATTTTTTTTTATCCCTACCAGTCCGTCAGGTTGGGACAACGAGAAGAAGATTGCAATACTCCACGAGAACTTCCAGACTGTAAAATCAGACGACAGCTTTGAAGACGTAATAGTCAAACCACCAGTCCGAAAGGTACGAGCCTCTATAAAGATAACATGGCAATCTTCCCACTGAGCACATTATTTTGAGCTGGAATATTGTGCATATAATTACCTTCAACATCTGGTTTGTATTGACATTATTACCACTATACTAAGCTTCACCCAAATTGTTTCTGACCTTAATTATGAGTTGATCCAGAGTCATCTAATTTTGAATATAGGTCTGATACAGATCCATACACCTAGAACAGACAGCAGTAACGTTGCGTCTGATCCATGGGTTTACTTACACAGTTCTAAACTTACATGTACAGTCGCAGAAAAACTTATTAGACCACCTTCAGTGTCTTGTTACTGTTAAGGCTTGGTACAATGAAAGCTACATTTGGTTGGACAAATATAATGATAACAAAAATAGCTCATAATAGGTTTTTTTTTCAGAGCTGATATTTATGCACTTTCCATGTTTTCTTGATAATAACCAAAAGTCACTTTAGTTCTTACATCAATGTCTATGTTATTGTACTGACAAAAACAGTGCTTTGAGGCATTCTAAGTTTTCTTTATTTTAGTCATGATACATCCGTTGTTTTTTTAGGACATTTGATGGAACCCCCTCCCCAGCTACGTATATACTGTCATACATCAGCTATGAATTGTTGACCTGTACTTGCTCCTTGAATCAGATATATATTTTTCTACCATATACAAGTGTAGTAGCAACCATTGTGAAAATTGAGTGTTTGTAGAAAAGTACTTTTCAAACCCTGTAATTTACAAATGTTATCCTTTGCTGTCATCATGGAGACTTTTATTCTGAAAAGTCTATTTTATTCCACTGGCATACCCACTAAGCCACTGTTTTAACTTTAGGTTTAGCAGATGCAAGCACAGTGAGGGGAGGAAAAAAGGCAAATGAAACTGAAATGAAATGAAAAACTGAAACCCAGAGCCAACAAACACACAGCTGTCAGTGTAATAACAGTTTATGTTGTGATTCTATCAGCATCACTGATAAACATCATTTGACTCATGGATAACAGAGTTCTTCAGCCATAAGTGAACATTTGAATGTCTATAGCACTTCCTGTTTGAAAGACCTACAATTACTCTGCCAGTCTAAATAACCACTCAGCCACTGTATGAGCAAAAGTGTTGGTACAGATTGAATGGGGGTGCTAACAGTATAATAGTATAAAAGTGTATATTAGAATAAAAATAATTGGATTACACATTAGCGTTCATTTTTTTTACATTGTCATCTGTGATAATAAAATGCTTTTGTTTACTTAATTTAACTCTATGTTGAAATATTTTGTCTTGAAATACTTTAAATGTTCTACCTCTGATTTTCTGAAATCTGTTTCTAAATAGTTATTTTAAATCACAAGGAACTCTGGGTTGTTAAACTCTCACTCAGGAAGAAAATACAATTTTTAAACTTGAAATAAAAGTTGCTTTACAGTTCATTGTGATGAACATTCATAATATCATGAACATTTGAACATTTTTTATCATTGATAGTATTTCAAATCAGCATTTATGGGAAGTGTGATGTGTCCCTGTACGTTTGTCTGTCTGGTCTGTCAAAATAAATTACTTAAGTATTTTATTAAATTAATCCTATTGCATATGTTTTCACTGAACATATCAGTTTACAAATGCACAAATTATTGTTTAAAGTGAACTTAGGGTATTTAAACATAAGAGAATTTCTGAGCCATACTGCTTGTTAATTAAACCTTATATTAGATATATTCTTTATTGGCCGCTGCCCACTTTGGGGGAAAAAGGGATCAGTATTGAAAGGAAAATGTTACATTAGTATATCCCTAATAAAAATGCATATGTTTTAAAATGCATTTAAAATGTCTCTTCTTTCTCACCAGATTGTTCATGAAAAGGAGATTCAGGCTGAAGATGACCAAGTGTTTCTGGTTAAACTGCAGGTCAGAAAACCTCTTTATTGTCTTAATGCCAGTTTGTTTCCTACTTCTGATAAATCCAATCTGACGTTGGAGTCATGATATATTAATTAGTTAGTAATTGGAGCGGGTGTGTGTATTGTGCTCTAATTTGCAGTCGCTGCTAGCCAAACAGCCTGCTGTGACAGCAGGTCGACCAGTGGTAAGTGCCTCTTATGCCAAGATTGTCTCACAAGGAAGGTTACCTCCCCTCAGTGTCCACATGTGTAAATGAACTCATTGTCATTGATAGGACACCACCAGCAGAGCACCCACAGGATCCCCGAGGACGAGTAATCGCTCAGCAGCGGCCAACGTAGCAAACGCCATGCCACAGTCAGGTATAACACTGGTCTAATGGGTGAAACATGCCTCCATAGAGAAGCCGTGGTGTTTTTTTTTAACACAGGTCTGTGTGTACTACAGGTCAGACCAGTGAGGGCGTGTTGGCCAACTTCTTTAACAGTCTACTCACAAAGAAGGCGGGAACAGGGGGACCCGGGACGCCAGGTGGTGGGAACAACACTCCAGGAACTGTACGCAAGTCAGGTGAGATCACACTCTTTGGATTAGGTGACTCTTATACTTTGAGTTATGTAGATATATATATATAGTACACCACCACAATCATTTGTTCAAATTTAACAGTAGGAGTCGACCAATGCGTATTTCCTGTATTTTTAGGTCTGATACAGATAAATCAGTTTAAATCTGATTAATCAGCCGTCTAAGGGGAAATCAAAACTGTATTCAGTGGGAGGAAAAATGTTTTCTTTCCTATTTTTGTCAACTCTTCCATGTATGTCTTATATAAAACAAAGAACATATGCATTTTAAAAGTCACACTGAGCAAAAATGTAGCATTTTATAAATATTATATTCTGTACTTATACTACTGAATACCCTGTTCTACAATTCTTTTTACAAAGTATCTGCTTCAGATATTAAATATGTTAAGTCTTACATGCTTTAATAAGATGAATCAGAAAACAAATGACAAAAGTGCTAGTTATCTCATATTTTTAATATATATGATGGTGTGTTATTCCACATATATGGTGGTTTATGTACATGTATACAATGGATTTGTAAATATTCCACTGTTTTAAAGTTGATCTGAGACCAATATTCATTTGGACTAAAATCTATTCTCTTGTTAATTCAAAGAATTTCACCTTTTGACCCCAGATTTATCTTGGAAACTTGAACCAACTAGCATTTAAGACTTGAGTTTTCTTTATCAGTAACACACATGGTAGATTTTCATTAGTTTTATTCCAGAAGCATTTTACTTGTAGACCAGTGTTATTGACCCTCCCCTGACAGGGAGAGGAGTATTGTTTTTGGTTTGCTTTGTGTGTTTGTTTGTCAGATTGTCAGCAGCTTTATGCAAAAACATCTGGACCAATTTCCATGAAATTTTCAGGAAAGGTGCAAGGTGCTCCAGAATAGTTCCCATTAAATATTAGTGACTGCAGGTCACAGTCACCAAAAATGTGTTTTCACAATGATAAGTAATAGAGCAAATCAGATCAAATGTGTGTGTGTGTGGGGGGGGGGGGTTGTACTGTGCACCACTTGTTAATAGTGATGTAGGACAAGAAACTAATGTGCTTAGGAAATAAAATGAAAATCTTGATGTTAAAATTTTGAGCAACAAACTTAAACCCAAAGTTTTGCGCAAATTCCTCTGAGCATCTGTTTTATTAGACAGCATTTGGGGAACATAAACCTCATCCAAGGCAGCTAAAAGCCCCACAACGTACTGAGAAACATTAACTATGAGTTTTCATTCCTAGTAACAACATATAGGAACAACGGCCACTTGTGATTATACTTCGACACTGGGCAAAATGTATTAATCTCAATTTATCTCAGAAATGAAAGAATCTGAAATCAAAGCCTCTGGGTTTTTTTTTTCTTCATATTGAAAATGCATAGAAAAATACATGGTTGTTGAAAAATATATGTAGATGCCTCTGGGGCTGGCCGAGCGCTAACGGATGGATACCCTTACTACATCTGTTCTCACTTTCACAACTATTTATGGTAGAAAGATGAATAATACCGCATTTTGCAGAGAATAATGAGCACTTTTAGATATACGATTGAATTTTTTTAAAAACCTGTTTTATGGTTTAAAAATATAAAAAAATAAATAAATAAAACAATCTTCAGTAACAGGACCAAACATTAACGTTTGTTTTTCACCACTTTATAAAACCTGCCTTAAAGTGCCGTTCCAATTTTCATAAATCTGTCAAAAACTTTACTGTTGGTCCTCTAGGGTGTCTATTTTGTAAAAAAAAAACAACAAAAAAACCCGGAAACCATTTATATTCTTTCAATATGTCTCTCTCTCATCTCGTCGTCTGAACCCACTTTATCCTCACTAGGGTCACATGGGTCTATGGGGGCCTAATCCAGCTCCAATGGGTGAAGGCGGGGTACACCCTGTATGAGTTTCCAGTTCATCTCAGGGCTGAACATATATAGACAAACATTCTCACATTCACACCGATGGTTGATTTATATTAACTGATTAACCTATCAGTGCATGTGTTTGGATGGTGGGAGGAAACCCACGCAGACATGAGGAGAACATAGAAGGGTCTAGTGTGGGAATCAAACCAGGGTCCTTCTTGCTGTGAGGCGCGAGCACTAACCACTGCACCACCGTGCCGCCCTCTTTCAATATGTAAGAACCTAAAATAGCAAGACTTGCTGAAGTGTTTTCAGTAACAAGGGAGAATAATTACAAGTTTCAGTTGTGTATTCAGCATATTTATTGGTATATGCATTGCATGTATAATATCTACAAAGTCAAATACCTTAATTGTAACATATTTATCACAGTTTATTAGATATTTGGAATCAAGGTCAAAAGAACGGCCAATGTTTTAAAATTGACCTTACAACTTACCATAAGTCTAATACAGGCCCAATAGAAGAGGATCAAATTATGCATTGAATTCCACCAATAAACAAAGAATGTAAACATACATTTATGGTGAATTTAATGTTAACCTTCCCCTTGATGAGCCCTCTCTGTTCAACTGGATCTTAAAGCAGTTGATGAACAAAGTACAAAAACTGATTACAGAAACCAATTATGCCTCTGGAGATCGCAGTGTACAAATGTGAAAATATGGGCAAATCCACAAAAGATTATAGTTTATATCCTGAAAGATCCTGTGATTTTGTTCTTTACAGACTGTCCACAGATCCTTAAAAGGTCTTGTGTGTGTTTTTTCTGAAATAATCTTAATTATCTATCCTTGAAATGACTAATTCCTTAAACTTGACACTCAACGCTCCTGTAATTCCACACGACAATAAATTATATTACTATATTTTATTTGGAAATCTCTGTAAAAAAAAAAAATTGTCAAATTTGTAATTAGTGTTAAGTATTTTATCATAACAGATGGGAATGAGTGGAGCCTCCGACAGTGATTCACTGATGTAGTGGGAAGGGTTCAGGTATGAGTTTTAACAGCTTCAACATGAGTAGCAGAAGCATGAGTCATAAAGAAATCTAAATGTAATCAAACATGATTAAATCTGGTTCAATTTAGTGCTGCACGATTTGAAGAAAATGTGCGATTGCCATTATTGTGGACTATGTTACAATTTACGATTGCGATATTATAAATTAATGGTGTCATGAGTCTTCTTGCTTGAATTAAAATAGGTTGTAACATATAAATATGACACAAAAATACAAAACCTGAAGTTTACACTACTATATTTTCTCAAAAAAGTTAAAAGAAATCAATACAAGTTTGAAAATAAATATTTATGCAAAAATGCACAAAGTCATTGTTATCTCCTAAATATTTGCCTCCGACATGCATGCACACCTGACCAACCTGATCACAGTGAACATACAGATCTTATTCACCCGTGAAGGCTCACTCACAGTTCCATATAATGGAAGGTGCATTATTTTGCTGCCAATTGAGTTGCCTCTTCTATACTTCGTCTTCACATCCATGTGAGCTGCTCTGCTAAAAGCTGGGTCTATACTCTACCTGCAGCTGCACAGTGTGATGTGGAGTCACCTGCTCTACACCACATGGGAGATAGTCCCATTCATTGGAATATTTGTACTGATATGACTTGATTTTCATTTAGAACACATGTCCATATTTTTCAAAATGTTAGATGAAGACTTTCATTTAAAAAAGAGAAAGAGTGTTCACATGCATGTACATACATGTGCATTTCTTTACGATAAATCACAAATCACAGCCATTTCTGATTACATAATTGCACAGCATGACACTGTGATTGCCTTTTGATTAATTTTGCAGCACTAGGTCAAGGCAATAAATATGAAGGCCTTTGTATTGTTAGTTTTGTGAATGTCAAGTCTGAAATCGGATTTAACTATGAGCCATCTCCAAAAAGTTATAAATCTGGCACACTTCCATGATGCATAACTTTATATTCCCTGGATATTACACACTTTCCCAAAACAAGTTAAGTTCATGACACTCCCAGAAGATGTGTGTAAATTCTGTTCTAAGTAGTCTCAACAAGGTCTTCAATTTAACTTAAAAAAACAACCTGCCATTAACACACAGACCCTGCTGAAATACAGGGATACACACAAGTGAAAGCAGGAGCTGCATTATTTTTTCTGCATAAAAAAAACACTATAACCTATACTGACATATCGCAGAAGCAACCAAAGTGGCATCTACCCACATGAACCTAGGATTCCCACTCCCCTGTCTAGTCTCTTACAGCTTGATCAATATAAAGGTGAAAGAGTAACTCACATTTTAATCCCCATAAGGAAATTCAATCTCTGCACTTTAGCTCATTCCCCACGCCATGATTAAAATGAATTCCTGGACTTTGAAAACATATACATAACGTTGAGTTCACATGACTATATTATGGAGTTACCGTATATATGCATATGTTGAAACTGGCCCTATCTCGCAGTGATAAAGAATCCTTCAGAAACTTCCTGGATCCACACATTAACCTGGAACACCACCAAAGTGAAATCATTTCTTCCTTCTCCATGTCAACATTTCCTGAAAATTTCACCAATATCCTTCCGCTACTTTTTACCTTATCTTGCTAACAGATACACCCAGATAAAAACATAACCTCCTTGGTGGAGGTAAGAAAAATTCTAATACTCACAGGACATAGCGTTAGCACACGCATTAGGAGCAGAGATATAATAGACATTAAAATCAAAGAAGCACATTTTACTTAATTTATTTTTACTAAATATTGGATTATTGGAAAAAAGAGACGGATAATAGTGAAAATGCTGTTTTGTCTTGTGCCGAAAATTAGCCGACTCCCACTTAACACCATCGTCACTCTCATTCATTCTTCATTATTACACAGTCTTTCTTTCTTTCTTTCCATATTGTGCCATTTTTCACCTGTGCCACAGGTCAGGCCGAGAGCCTGACCTGTCCTCCAGACATGCCCAACATTACACATGGTAAAGACAATCATAACATGGTCTGACTCTTCCTCGTCTTCCTACCGTAGCACACAGCTCTACTGAATTCTCATTTTGAGCCTTTGAGCGACACTGTCTTTCATTCATAATTAACACTCATAGTATTTTTCAGTCCAGTCTCACTGTTAACATCCTTCACAATGTGTGTGTGTGTGTGTGTGTGTATGCACTAGTCAGAGGATGCTGGCCACGTTAAGGTGTGTGTGAGCAAGATATTCACATTTATTATTGCTTGAGAATGTCATTGTTTATCATCACAAGCATCCATTTATTCATTTTTTTCCATCCCTCTTCCTTACTTGCTTCCCTGAACCTCTGACTTTTTCGGGCACCAATGCTAGAGCTGACCTCCTATATCACCCATTAACTACTTCTAAACAAAATAAAGCATGGATTTGTCTGGTGCTATGAATAATTTTATTTTGCTCTATTAATTATGCATCCACAGAGAAGGTGAAAACTGAAATAGTGATCCAGGAGATGATCCCACGGATGTATCGGTTTTCCGTTACATGCCTTGATGTTGCTGAGGCTGTGGCGGCCTGTGCAATTTAAAGACTATTTCAATGTCTTAGAATGAAAGCTGAGAAGCCTGGTGCCTTCAAGTTTGCGAACACACAGTATTTAGTTTCACTACATCTGTGAATCAGGATAGTCGCATTGACTTCATTATTGGTCAGAGCCACATGAATGGAAAACTTCAGCAGGAAACCAAGCTTGTGTTACAATAACTGCTTTTTTTTAATATTTCAATTTCTTTTTTTTTTTTTTTTTTACCTTCTTTGGCATTTCTCACAAAGAAGGTGAGGAAAAAATAATTTTCACAGCCAGGACACGTCCTTTAATTCAATGATTAAATCATTCCCTGTGCCCACTCTTATTATTATCCCACTATTATTTGGCATGTTGCATCACGTTTCTCGCGACTAACACATGCCACACAACTTGCACATGCTTCCAACTAAAGCTGGGTGATATATGGAAAACTGCTCAGAACATTCTTCTACCCAAAATCTACGGAGCTAAAACACGTTGGTTCTTTCATGTTTCTGGCATTTTCTGTCAAGGTGGTGCACCGGATCATTCTATTTACAGGACATATAGTCTGAATGTCAGCTATATTTTCTTTATACTGCAGCTTTTAATAAACCCTTTCAATGTAGTGTTTTACTCATCATGATAAATCTTTACCTTGACCTCACCAAAATGATTATATGTGTATTACCTTTCTGCATATTGACTGTAGTTTTTGCTCAGACTTGTCTCAGTCCCAGACAAAGAGGAATCTGAATTTAATCTCAAAACCACAACTCCACGAGCATCACTAAACTACCTGTGCATTATTTGATTTATTATATCATTATATCAATCTTGTGATTAGACATAATTCTTCATGCTTTATATCCAATCAACATATATTCTTTTATTTTTCCGGAAGCTGTAGTTATAGGTAGAAGAGAGATCAATCACATGATTATCTGTAATAAAATTCAGTAACCTTGATCACAAGAGATTTCATATGGAATAGTTGTGTCCAAAGGAAATTATATAACGGTATGCATAAAGAATGGTGGTATAAGTGATACTACCTACTGTAACAATACTTAATCTGTCCTGAAAGTGTAAAGACATCTGTTCATCTCACACCCAAAACTAGTTTATGCATATTAGCTATAGATATTATCCACCTATTGTATCTGCTGAAAGTTCCAGGGCTGTGGGTTCAGTTGGTTCCCAGCTATTTGCAGTATGTAATATATTATATTGGCATATATTGATGGATGTAGTTAAAAATTTGACCTGTCTTGGTCTAGACTTGGTCTTTAACATTCACAATCTAATTATATGCTGCTATATAAAAAAGACTAAGTTGTGTTTTTTTCTCAATAAGGAATGTTTTAGAATGGATTATTAAAACAGACAAAATGTTTCATTCAAATTGTGTGTTTTTTTTTTAATCTATGTGCAATATCAGACCTAACAAATCAATTTAACATTTATCTTGACAAATTCATTCATAGATGTACACCACCACCAAGGATGTAATTAAAGTGTCCATTTCTGCTGTTTTGTTTGTTAGCAGTATGTATGCAACAGCTATAGGGAACGGGACAAAGATGTATCCATTCAATTTATGAACCATATTCACAGGAAACGGCAGACTTTTTCTGTCACTTTTCTAACATTGTAAGATATTGCATTTGATTTAATTGCAAGACTCTGAAGCCTACAAATCATAATATTATCTACAGAATGTTAAATATTGGACCCAGCCTTAATTGTAACCATGTGGAACAGCCTTTGTGCTAAATGCAGTCTGTTATATCTTGCCCATGCTGGGAAAGTGCATTAAATTGTTTCTTTTGTTGCATGCATGCTAGTGAATGACATAATTTTCCTTTGTGTTATTTTTCTGTAATTGTGTGAATGTCTTTATGCTTGATACAGGTTCTAAATTGGGCCTGAGTGATGTACAGGCGGAGCTGGACCGCATTTCCAGTCGCGAGACTGACTCAGATTTGTCCAATGCCAACGAGACCCCTGCCACTGACGGCCAGGACACATGAAGACGAACACACACTTCATCCCACTCTCCTTCTTTCTCACCCCCTCCCCTTCAGTCACTCTTCACCTCCCTCACCTTTTTCTCCCTTCGTTGCCACTTCTGCATTATTATAAAGATGAGGAGAAAGATAGAAGTAGAGGAAAAGGGCAGAGTGGACACCGTTCCCCACCCCCACATATCATCTTTTACTTTCCTAAAAGAAAAGAACTCGCCCTGTTTTTCCCCTAAACCCCCTCAGAAACCTCCCTCTTTTCTCTTCCTGGCTGTTATGCTGAGGATGATTATGTGTCACTGTTACATACAAGACTGTCTGTTACATGAGTGCAAATGGATAAAGGGACCATTGGAGATGTGGAGGTCGGGATGAAATGAACCCAAGGAAGGAAGGGTGAGAAGTGAAGTAAAAAAGATAATTACAAGAGTGAAAGTGAGGCTCCATCCATTTATTGTGATGGTATGATGATTACTGTTTTATATTGTAGGAAATACTGAGGGGCGCATGTTGAAGAAACTGCACTTAGGTACTGTAGGGATGATTGTGTGAGTGTTTGTTGATCATGCTTGGCCAGTGATTTGTGATGGAGGAAGAGATTCAGGGGGGAAAAAAGAGAAAAACTGAAAATTGCAAACAGTTTGTTTTTTAAGATGAAGGGACAAACAAAACCAGTATTTGTGCGTGTGTATGTATGTGTGTGTGTGTGTGTGTGTGTGTGTGTGTGTGTGCACGTCTGTAAGAGAGAACAAAAGGGAGTGTGAGGCACATGTAGATAAAATTAAGTAAGTTACTTCAACTTAGAACTGTACGTTGAGAGACTTTTTGGCTGGTTGCGTTTTCAACCAAATGGCAAAAACATTACTATGCTCTTACACTACATGCTCTTAATACAATGCAAACACTATTATTACAGAAGTCTGCCTGTTAGACTACATAACAAACACAATGCTACAAAAAAAAGTATTCAAGTTGAAGCACTAGTGCTGTGGAGAAAGCACCTGAAATCTGTCATGGCAACCCTGTTACAATTGGCCAAATTCCCCATCATGTTGCATAGCACTCAGACCCCTAGACTGCAGACAATACACTGAAAAATGAAGAAGGGTGGGTAGCTGAGCTTTACTTGTACAGAAAGACACACTAGTGATTCAGTTCCATAGTTACTGCAGCGGGTAGAGTGACAGGAGGAGGGGGTCAGAATACAGGAGCGTCACATCAAGAATGTACAGTCATTGTCTCGCTGATTGGTCTTGTTATTTCAGAGCTCTGTGTTGGCGTTTGTATAATCAGATCTGTTAATCAGTCAAATAAAAGGTGTATTTATTCGGATTCATCTACCAGGCTTTGCTTCCTTTCTTTACCGTGGTTGTTTTTGTGAAAATACTGTTCTGTTAAATATCGGTGTGCAGAAATCACCTGATCTCTAAGAAACTGTAATACAGAAATGTCAACAGAGCATTTGACAATAACTACAATATAAACAGGTGTCTTACATTTCAGGAAGTTTAAGAACATTCACCTATAGTTGAAGACAGATTCAACATGGAGATAACTACAAACCCTTTGAACACAGAGAAAATAGATTTTACGCTAGGGTGTGCTTAGTGTAAAAATACAGAAAAAGAAAAGAAGACAGCACTTCAATGGAACAATAGCAGACAAGACAGTGAATATGAAAATGATATACTGTTCTGCCGTACATTCAAAGTTGATGTACAGCAACTAAAGTTTTTTAATGATGAATTAATAATTTAGCACAATCACACGATTCTTTCAGACATGCCCTTTATTCTTTTATACCCCTGAAGTCATGGTGTTATTCCTGAATATCTATTGACAGTGTTAAACTGATCATACATATCTTGCAGCAACATAAACATGCACCTAATGGCATCCTGTACTTTGACCTTTTCTAGTCTGTGGTAAATATCTGGATCAGCCACATGTGAACACGGGCTGTACCATGCCTTGCAGTTTCACTTGATATTATAGCAGTGGATTTTTGCAGTATTTACTTGTGTCAGTGCAGGGGTATACATTAGTGGATGTTAAAAAAAATAGTGCCAGGGCATGCTATTCCTTTACAGCTGGCATGTCAATATCTACCTCAATTATTAATGATTACTCGAAACGGAAACGCAGATACTAAAAAAAGACAAATTTGTCGAATGTTTCCACAATTCGGATCTATTAGGAGAAAGTTGAGTGTTTCCGACACGACTGCAATTAATTAAAGCCCCATTTCCATCACAGCAGCTCATGAATCACATTCCTGTCTAATGAATGCATGTAGCTCACTCGTCTCACCACTACTGCATCACACAGCTTCGTTCTACTTCGCTTAACTCTAACTCAAGAATTAAAGACCCGAATGTCTTTCGCGTATAAAACAACAATACAGTCTGATAATAAATCTACAGCTGTAGTTTCTATGAAATAACTTTGTTTAAAATGGCGCCCTAGTTTATCGAGTGCGGCAGAATACTTTATTTTCTCCCTTCGCCATCTTGTCGTTCGATCATACAGGCGGAAGCAACATCTTCGGCGGAGCAACAGCGGGTGTGGTTCGGATTTAACACTGGTGGTTCACCTAGCAGTCCTTTCCCATTTTCAGCCGAGAAAGAAGAAAATTTTCCTGACGAGAACAACGGAGGTAACGCTCGACACTGGTAGAGATATTACACTTGTGTCTGCCATTGAACACTGTATTTTGAGAGCGTCAATTTTATTCACCAAAGACAATCATCTTTGGCAAGGGAGTGGGCTCCGGTGGGGTTTTCTGATTTGGCTGGCAGCACAGCAGGTTTTGTACGGTGGTGCTTGGATCTACTTTTCATACGTCCTAGCTAAGCTAACCACCCAAAAATCAAAATCGGAAGGGGTTACGTGAAACTCCTAATTTCACCAACGGACTAATTTGGTATTATATTATATGCTCATATTGTGTGTATCGCCTTGTAATTCGCAGTGATTGTGAAATTGTGAGTGAAGCCCAAAGCTGTGTTTGTTTATGTTAGCTAGTCCGCTAACTAGTGGAGTGGTTAGCTCCGCACGTTAGGTTAGCGTTACGAGCTTTCAAGGTAAGCTAGCTAACCTGTTAGCGGGTTAGCGCAGGGTAGCAGTTCTGATCTAAGTCATCTGTCAGTTATGCATATTTGGGTATCGGTGTAACATGATGATCTTGATATTTTTTAGGTAAGTCATGACACGGTGGATTGTTGGGTTCTTTTCACGATGAAAGGAGGAGTCGTGGAAGTGATTGCGGGGTGGAGGGGGTTGTTTCTCTCATTGGAAACCCAAGCTGCGAGGTCGGAACTTGGCCGTGGTAGGGGGAGGGGGAGAAATATGCCTTTGATGTTCGTTGCCGCTGAATGGTGAATTGTGTTTGTGCTGGCCTGGAAATACCCACCGCTTTGCTCTCTCGACTGGAGGTGGAGGCTCGGCATTTCCCCTCTCCGCTACGCTAGCAAGTCAAACAAGCACCGTTTGAATCTGAGTGTTGGCCAGGTAGCTTAGAAGACAGCGGTTTTATTATTGACATCACATTGCAGAGTCGTGTAAACGCCACGACTTTGCATTGCTTTGAAATTCAGGAGGTTAAGGTCAAGAGTGAGTTGTATAATTTTCCACTGTATACCTATTTTTTCACCTAGACGGATCTGCTGTACGGGCTGAGGGCAGACAAGAACAATGGCTACCCAGTGTAAGTATGGAAACTTGCTAACACACCGATCGTTATTTAATTAAATGTCCAAATGTAAAAGGTTTACTCTAGTCAGATTGACAATGTAGCTTAAAAGTTGGAAATCGAATGGGACTTAGGTGAGCACATGTTAAACGATCTACCTCAGGTATTTTGTAAAAGCTACATCCGACTTTCCGGGGGTAAATCTAACATGGCATTGAAAAAGGAATATAACATTTACATGCACATGCATTGTGAGCACAAATCATATTTGTGAATAAAAGCTTTTTCTTGTAATTTTTTCACTCCCCTGTGCTTTAATTCCTCTGTACAGAATTGGCAAAAACTCAAGATTACAAATATTTCTGCTGCTGGATATGTGGTTACAGAATGTTTTGATGCTATTTGAAGTGTTATTTATTTAATGTTGTAAAATAACCAAATACAACTTTCACTATATGTGGCTCATGGTGTTTTACCTTTTGCCTCTTGTAGCTGATCTGATGGAGTTGGACATGGCGATGGGTGACAGTAAGGCTGCAGTGAGCCAGTGGCAGCAGCAGTCTTACCTGGATTCAGGCATTCAGTCTGGAGTCACCACCACAGCTCCCTCTCTGAGTGGCAAGGGAAATCCTGATGCCGAGGAGGAGGATCCAACACTCTATGACTGGGAGTTCAACCAGCCCTTCACCCCAGAGACGACAGGTATGTGAAATACATTATTTTAAAATACTGTATATTTTAGGATGATTAGTAGAGAGAGAAGATCAGAGTCATTTTTTTACTGATATTTTTATAGACATTGAGGGTTATGCCATGACTCGAGCCCAGCGTGTACGTGCTGCCATGTTCCCTGAGACCTTGGAGGAGGGCATCCAGATTCCACCCACCCAGCTTGATGCTGCCCACCCCACAGCAGTCCAGCGTTTGGCAGAGCCCTCTCAGATGCTGAAACACGCTGTTGTAAATCTCATTAACTATCAGGATGATGCTGAGCTGGCCACTCGTGCCATCCCCGAACTTACTAAACTACTTAATGATGAAGACCAGGTATGTGAACAAGTTCAAATGTCTAAACAACTGTTAAGAACTCACTGTCATGGTATTGGTTACAATTGGTTCGAATATTTTGTATTCCTTACGAATATTTTTCTTGTCTAGGTCGTTGTAAACAAAGCCGCTGTAATGGTGCATCAGTTGTCAAAGAAAGAGGCATCTCGTCATGCTTTGATGCGCTCACCGCAAATGGTTTCGGCAGTGGTTCGTGCCATGCAGAACACTGGTGATGTAGAGACTGCTCGCTGCTCTGCAGGCACCTTGCACAATCTTTCTCACCACCGTGAGGGGCTTCTTGCAATCTTTAAGTCTGGAGGCATCCCTGCCCTTGTCAAGATGCTTGGGTGAGCAACTGGGAAATGAGGTGGTCTCTTCCTGTGAAATGTAGAAGAGACTGAGAGCAATATGAATCCAGAGAAGTTTCAATGCTTTACTGCATTCTTGTGTTTTAGAGGAGGAAAATGTTGAAGAAACACAGAAATTCCCAGTATGTGCAGAGTGACAAACCTTAAGTTACAAAGAATGAATATATCTTGTTCAAAAATATAAACAAGATAATTGCCCAACTTCTTAGTCAACAGATTTTTTTTTTTTAATTTTTGTTTTACCCAAGGCGCTTTCATCTTCCTCCCATTCAGATTCACTGGGTATAATTTTGGTTTCAGTTGTCTGGTTGTAGTGAACTGTAATATGTCAACATGAGGAGCTGTTGATATAGTGTACTACTGTTTTTGCATGTCCCGCTTTGTCTTAGAGGTTTTTGATTCTCATTTTTGTATTTTTTTTTTTCCTAGCTCACCAGTGGACAGTGTGCTGTTCTATGCCATCACAACCCTCCACAATCTTCTATTGCACCAGGAAGGGGCCAAGATGGCAGTGCGTCTTGCTGGAGGATTGCAGAAGATGGTGGCACTGTTGTCTAATACCAATGTCAAATTCCTGGCAATCACTACTGATTGCCTGCAGATTCTGGCCTATGGCAACCAGGAGAGCAAGGTACTGAAACAAACACGAGGCTTCATTGTAATGATTTGGATGCACTTTTATGCAATCTGTTTGGACCTTGTATTTCAGAATTGTAAAATCAGTGTACATGTTATAACAAGGGTATATGTGTTCTAGCATATGTGCTAGAAACTGGTTAAGGCTAATTTCATAATGATTTACAGTACACCTCTGTCTTTATTTCAGCTGATCATTCTGGCCAGTGGGGGTCCTCAGGCTTTGGTTAACATCATGAGGACTTTCACATATGAGAAACTACTGTGGACCACTAGCAGAGTGCTCAAGGTGCTCTCTGTTTGCTCCAGCAACAAGCCTGCCATCGTAGAAGCTGGTATGTACACACTTGGGCAGGACTAATATAATTGTAATGGAAATGCACATTTGTGTACCTATACGTTGTGTGCTTTGCACTACCGCATACATATTTTTGTATATACAGTGTTTAGTTATGATTTCCTTTTTAGATAAATTGTCACATGTTGTAAAGTAGTTTTCTGCGTGTTTGTTTAACTGTAGGAGGTATGCAGGCCTTGGGGCTCCACCTGACAGACCCCAGCCAACGTCTGGTCCAGAACTGCCTATGGACTCTGAGGAATCTTTCAGATGCTGCCACTAAACAGGTAAAACAATCTGTTAACTGTTAACTTCCTGGCACAAAGAGTTGTAGTTGTAAATACCATTAAGAAACTGCTATTGTAAAGCTCTATTATTGAGTAAATGATATTCAGATAATATCTTAAATTTTCAGTCAACAGTTTAAGAACACTTAATATACTACAGGAGCCTGTAACGGCAACTGTATTAATGTAATGTTCTAAGATGAAAGTTGCATTCTGTCTCTCACTGAGTTTTCTGTCTTTTTAAATCTGGCTCTGCTCTCTGCAGGAGGGAATGGAGGGTCTCCTGGGGACCCTAGTCCAGCTGCTGGGCAGTGATGACATCAATGTAGTGACATGTGCTGCTGGCATCCTCTCAAACCTGACCTGCAACAACTACAGTAACAAACTCATGGTCTGCCAGGTATGCATTTCTAAGTACAAGTTTCCCACGGTTGGAAAATCATTAATTTCAAGAATAATATTAAGAGTTTTACAAAACCTTTTAGAGATGCAGACTCTTCACATATGGTAAAAAATAGTCACTTTCAGATGAGAATGAGTGCAGACATAATCATATACTTAAAGGTTGTAAATAAGCATCAAAATAGTTTTGTTAGTCTTTGAAATGTTCTCTGTAAAAGTACTTCTGAATCTTGTTGACATTTGGAGAACCAAGATGTATTTACTTCTGTATCCCTAAATACAGAGCACCATTATTCTATGAACATTTTTTTTTCCAGTTCTTTGATGTTTGTGATCATTTTCATTGTAATGACATCTCTCCCACTAACTGGTCCTTTTAGGTCGGAGGCATTGAAGCTTTGGTGCGAACAGTCCTTCGGGCTGGTGACAGAGAGGACATAACAGAGCCAGCTGTATGCGCTTTGCGTCACCTGACTTCCCGCCACCAGGATGCTGAAATGGCACAGAATGCTGTGCGTCTTCATTATGGGCTGCCTGTGGTGGTCAAACTCTTGCACCCTCCGTCCCATTGGCCACTCATTAAGGTCAGACTTTTTGTTGTTGTTGCTTCTACAGATAGATCCTTAGATCAAGTGCAACATTGGTATTAAAATTAATTATTTCAAATGGCTTTACATTTTCACCTCTGTAGGCCACCGTTGGTCTGATTCGCAACCTGGCTCTATGCCCGGCCAATCACAGTGCTCTGCGTGAGCAGGGAGCCATCCCAAGGCTGGTCCAGCTCCTGGTCCGAGCTCACCAGGACACCCAGAGGCGCACTAGCATGGGAGGAAACCAACAGCAGTTTGTGGTGTGTAGACTTGAGGCTTTCTTTATTTGGACACAAACCAGTGGCTTCATATATTTTCTGTTCAATATGTTTAATGTTTTTCCTTTTTCAATGCTAACTTGTGCAGGAGGGAGTGCGTATGGAGGAAATAGTGGAAGGCTGCACAGGTGCCCTGCACATTCTGGCCCGGGATGTCCACAACAGAATTGTCATCAGAGGTCTCAATACCATTCCACTCTTTGTTCAGGTAAAATAACTTCATGGTGAAAATCACAAATGAATTAAGATCTTCATTAGTCATTTTGCAATATTTATCAGCAGTCATTTTTCATTGGTTATAGTTTGAATCTTGTCTGTTTCTGGTGTGCAGCTGCTGTATTCTCCAGTTGAGAACATCCAGCGTGTGGCAGCAGGTGTCCTGTGTGAACTGGCTCAGGACAAAGAAGCTGCAGAGGCCATCGAGGCTGAAGGAGCCACCGCCCCTCTCACTGAGCTGCTTCATTCCCGTAATGAGGGTGTTGGTGAGTAGACGAGTGAGGATTATTCACATACTGTATTTTGAATTGTCGTTGCCATCTCTAGTTACATGTGATTTGCTCATCTTTCCTGTAGCAACCTATGCTGCAGCCGTCCTTTTCCGTATGTCTGAGGACAAGCCCCAGGATTATAAGAAACGTCTGTCAGTGGAGCTGACCAGCTCTTTGTTCAGAACTGAGCCAATGGCCTGGAATGAGGTGAATAAATACACAGAGCTGTATGTCTGTTAAATATTACATCTCTCTAAGCAGGTTATGCTAAGGTAGAAAATAAATGTTTCCAGTAGTCATATGTTCAGTTAGGCTGTTGGACACCATGATGCTCTGATCCTTTTTTTTGTCTCTGAACTAATGTTATTAAATTCTTACAAATGTAGCATCATTACTAGTCTCATTTGGGTGAAATAGTTATATATTTTGTGCAGGACTAGGATACAGACATCTCCTCAAATGTTTTATACTAATAATAACTACATTTATACTAATAATTACTACAGACTGGAGACCTGGGACTGGATATGGGAGCTCAAGGAGACCCTCTGGCTTACAGGCAGGATGGTGAGTACTTCTACTCTAGTAAAACACCTCTTTGGTTCATCTAATATCTTCAAAATATTTACATGTAGATTTAAAAATGAAATGACATTTGTACTTTTACTGTCATTTGATTTGACACTTGCATTATAGAAACCCAATAGCTGTCCTATGTGTCACAACAAAAGCTTAATGGCTGGGGATGTCCTGTAGTGGTTTTGCATGATGCCCTAAAAGCTAGTTTTATGACGATAAGAACAATAATTTGTACAGGAACATATAATAAGTCTTCTCATGTCTTTTACTTTCCTAACTTGAAGACACAGCCTACCGTGCTTACCCAGCAGCCTACGGCCAGGACACCCTATTGGACCCCATGATGGAAGGCGCTGACTATCATGCTGACACTCTGCCAGACCTGGGCCACCACACTGATCCATTGCCAGACCTCGGTCACACCCAGGACCTAATGGACAGCAACCAGCTGGCCTGGTTTGACACTGACCTGTAGGATTGGTAAGATGCTTAACTCTGCCCCTCGTAGTTAAGTCAGTGTTGAAATGATTGGCATCACTGTTACAACTGTGCCCTGTGCTCTTTTACAGTTGTATTCAAGTAGAACCTGCGTTGTGATCGGCCCGTATTGTCTGAAACAGCATTATAATTGGCCTGTAGAGTTGTTGAAGGTATGGAGTGGAATAAGAGGTTTTGGAAAGTGCCTGAAACACAAACAAAGAAGATGGTTGCCACTGGAATGTTTAAGCAAGTCGAAACAGGGGAAAAGAAGTGGGATTAAGTATCTGTAAGATGTGGAATCACACAATGGAGGTCTGGAAGCAGGTTACCTATATGGATGAATGCATATGAGGTGGATCTTAAAAGTTGGAAACACATATGTTTTAGCCTTGCCTGTATTCTTATCAGTTTTTGTTTCTATTTTTCTTATTCTATTTTTTTATTTCTTTTTGTATTACTCATTCTCTGTTATGGTACTGACCCAGCTTGCCTTCGCACTAGCCATCGTCATTTTATCTTCAATTGCTAATCATTTGTAATTTTTTTTTTTTTTTAAACGTATATTACATGTAGTGTTAAGTTATAGTGATATTATACAATGTTCCTTTGGTTTATGGCCGAATGTGTAGAACACTAATAATCAGTTGAATTGTACTCTGACTTAAAGTGTAACATTGTGTAGTTTTTTTTTAATAATCTCAAAAATGGAGAATTATGCATTCTTAATATGTGCTTGTTTAAGCATAAAATATGTCAGTGTCACAAATGTTCTAAAGGGGGACACGGGTGAAATTGAGGGTGGGTCGGGGATAAATCTAGAGACAAGTGTTTTATATACAGTATCACTTGTAGGTTAACTATTTTGTATGCTATCATTGGATGTCTGATAGAAAAGTCTTTAATGCTATCACTGGTGGTCTAATAAAACCCAGTTTTATGTGCTATCAAAGGTAGCTAGGTTGATGAACCAGTTGTAGTCCTGCTGTGCTTATTTTGGAGACGAGGTTATGACACGGCTGAACAATAAAATGGCATTTTATTTCAGAGTCTGTCCTGTGTCTTTTGTACTTGGAGTAATAGTGTGTTACATTTTGACAGGAAATTCCAAAGGTTTCTATCCAGTCATTTCAACCATTTGTGTGTTAACTGAGCTTTTTCCAGGTACCAGATGAGGTACAGCTGGTACAGTCACATCAGTACTATAATTTTAACTGACTCCAGTTTTTGTAGACTGCATATTTTAGCAGTTGTAATGACTATTACATTTAATTATTTATTTTTTTCTCCCTTCACGTCAATCTGAATATTATTAGATCATTAAATTTTAATTTTTAAAATGGCACACAATTCATAATGCGACAGAATAGGCTTTGCAAGAATGCTGAAATCAAAATGCAAAAGAAAACAGGGTTTGTAGATGAGATGAAAACAAAGTTGAAAAGACTTGATAATGAAATCACTCACTGAATTTTTGTTTCAGTAAAACTATTAAATGTATACATATTTACCTGGAGGCTTACTATGTCTACATATGACCTGTATTTTGAGTCTACTGATCTTTATTTAATAAATTAAATTCACCCATAATCCCCAACATACACCATAGTCACAAACACATTTCATCTGTTAAGGAATGGACTTTTTATTACACGTACAGTTTTTCCTGAAGCACTTAAATATGTTTTGTATGTTTGCTATGGTTGTTGATGTGCATAGGTTAAATGTTTGTAGTTTTTATGTGGGAGGGGGCATGTGTGGTTTTGTTGTATTTACATTCAATGACAAACAGCTCTCTAAAAAAAAGTTTTCAAGTACAATTCACACCCTTAAACCCTTAAACTTTTTTGTCATCTTTTAAGGTAAACATATCCATATTATCTTACAGAAAAGTTTTCTTATTAAGTAATTAAAGTATACTGGTATTTAAGAAGATAACTGACTTAAGATGGTTTTACTATTGTGTAAAAATATGGTTTAGCAAAAATTCTATAAAATAACAGCGCCTCGTTAGTTTAAAGGCATAAACAACAGTTACTGAATGTGATGCTTATTTATGGAAGAGGATTAGGGCCACTGGGGGGGAAAGGCCATATATATATATATATATATATATATAATTTTTTTTTTATTTTTTTTTTTATTTATTTTTTTTTTCTTGTGACAGTCCCAACACATCCTGAAAGTTTAATCAAAATCCATCCATACGTTTTTGCGTTATCTTAGGTCATCCATTGACTGAAAGGTTGGTGGTTCGTGTCCCAGCTCTGGCAGACAGTCATTGTTGGCTGATATGCCCTTGAGCAAGGCACTTAACCCCCCCCTTCCAGGTGATTGATATGGTAGCCCACTGAACTAGCTACTAGTGATGGGTTAAATGCAGAGGACACAATACATGTTAACGTGTGTAAAACTTCCTGACAATAACAGCGTTCCTACAGCTCAGGGCAAGTTAGATTAAAGACTTTTTAAGACCTTTTTAATACTGTTTGAACTGAAATTTAAGACCAAGCCGACAATGAACCAAAATTGAAAAGGGGAAAAAAAGACCACATGAATTACCTGGGGGCAGTTTTACCAACAATTTATTTTAAATAGAACATGACTTTTTGCTCCAGTTGCTGCTACAT
The DNA here is from genome assembly GCA_020466265.1 of Siphamia tubifer. Lineage (NCBI taxonomy): Eukaryota > Metazoa > Chordata > Actinopteri > Kurtiformes > Apogonidae > Siphamia > Siphamia tubifer. The sequence continues at coordinate 16,713,670 of CM035793.1, read as the reverse complement.
TCATGAACCATTTACATCAAGAAGCATAACTTTGAAAATTTGAATATAACACACACACACACACACCATATAAACACACACTTGCAAAAAACTAAGTATAGTTATAGGAATACTACACCCACAGAATGATGTGCCCTCATTTTCTACTCACCCTAAATAATTTTTCTAATATAGACAGCCTAAATGTTACTTTTTATTTCTCAAAAATCAAAATACATTATGTGGATGGGAGCGACCCTCAATTTTTTTTCACCGTACAATCATGACACTTGGTACACACATAGCCCATGGTAGGACAAGTAAAAAGTTACATTATGGCCCCGCCCTAAACCCAACAGGAAGTCAGCCATATTGGATGGAAGTGTGGAACTTTAAAATACCACCCCTCGTACAAAAAGTATTATCTTAATGTGTGTACATCTGATTTACACCAAAGTTGGTGGAAGTCACCTGCACACGTGTGGGATCAAAAATGAACATGCCACATTTTGATAAAATGTTGGGCGTGGCTGTGATGACCTCACAACCAAGCAGCCATTTTTAGACACATATAAGTGTGTGTATCTCGTACATACAGTGTCAGAGTGAGTTGGACCCAAAGTAACATTTGTGCAGAATGACAACCTGAACACTATGGTATGGGACTCTCTGACACCCCCTACAGTTTTTGAATGGGAGTGAAAAAACATCCCCCCGTTGTCGGTTGGTCTCCACGGGGAAGCGAGGGCCTATAATACTGCTCATGGTTTTACTAGTTAGTTTTGTTCCTGAAGAATTTTACCCATAAACCAGTTTTATTTTTAAGACAATTTTTTACTTCCACTCCTTACTTTTAAAAAAATATCATTATTACTCTTATTTCATTTCAGCTTGTTTTCATTCTGGCCTGTCATTGTTCAAATAATACAATGAAACTATCCAGATAAATCACACCATTCAGACAGAGTGAATTTGATTGTAGTTGGGTGAGAAGTATAAACAGATATCATTCTGTTAACCTATTGGTTTGTATGTGTCTGACTTTTTGCATCATTTCAATACTTATATTCAACTAGGCATATGTTCTGCTCCATGACACACAATATTCAGTTGTGCACATATATGGTTCTTTAATATATTTGAACTGGACTCAAATGCATTCATTTTCAATGAAAATATATGAAACTGAAATAAACTAGTGCATCCCAGTTTTTCAACATTGACATTTTAATATAACATTACCTTTGAGTTGAGCCAACCAGCATTTAAGACTTGAGTTTTCTTCATCAGTAACACACACGTGGTAAACTTTCATTACTTTTTTCCAGAAGCATGTTACTTGTAGTGTTACAGTGTAATAGTTAATGCTGTGTTGTCAAATAATACGTGTTGGATTTCAAAGTGCAGCAGATGTTAGTGATAAATGATGGGGTTAAGGTAAAGTCACTGACGTCTGTAGCTCTGGCTTTCAGAATGTGCACTAAACTAACAAAAGCAGCCTGACAGTACTTGACATATTCAAATTAGGGAAGGTTCTGCCTTTTCTTTTTACCTTGAACAGCCTCTTAACAGACTTTTCTGTAGCTCAAAGCTTTTCTGGCACAAAAGGATCTTTCAGGTCTATTCAGTAGATAGTCTGTTGTCGAAGGTTAACCCCCAGACAAGAAGCTATTCACTGTCAAACACACTGTCATTGAACTCAGCCTTATATTTTGTGCCATTCATCCTGAGCATGGAGAGTGTTGAGTACTGACAGAACAAAGAAAAGGGCACACATTCAACACTTGAATAAGTACATCTTAGTCATGACAGAGGTTTAAGTATTGCTCTTTGTGTTATAACAAGAAAGGAACTGCAACTGTGAGTTATCAAGTGTATTATAGAAAAGATGGTATTAACTCAAAAAGTTATAATGACTTAAGTAATTGGTGTAAAATGCAATTCATCATCTTTTCAATGTCATCATATGTGACCCATCTGGAAATTTAGAAGCTCCAAAGTTACCATGGAAACATCTTTTACAGAATCGACTCACCAGTAAAACCCATGGAGGTGGATCAGTGATGGTAACAGTAACACACTTATGTTCAGTTAACCCTTTAAACTTCCACTCAATTTTGCCGCAGTTTCTTCATAAAGTAAATTGAATGCTGTTCTTGAACCATTTTAATAACATGCAGTTGGTGTTTGCTTATATTATACATGAAAATATTAATATGAAAACTAGAATATTGGAGGAAGGTCCTGTTAAATGATGCAATAGCCATTTGTGGATATTTTTTATGTGTTTTGGACTACATTTAGACAATTTTTTTGGTTTATTTTGGATATTTATGTTGGACTATGACTGTATTTATTGGAATATGGTTCCTCTGTGGATAATTATAAGACATAACGGTTCAGATCTGGTGTTTACCATTTGTATTTTGAACAAATAAGTGATTGTACCTGCTGTGGTTTATATCTTCTGATGTGTGAGAATCGCTGCTGTCCAACTACATTAGGTCATGTGACATTTGGGACAGGTTTGGGTGGTTTGAATAACATTTTTGAGCAACTACTTCTTGCCTATATGTGGACCATTGGAAGTTTAAAGGGTTAATGATGTATTTTATTGATGACATCACTTTTTCTGTTTATGATATGATAATCCTCAAATGTAACCTCAGCGAGATGATTAAAGTCCATGATCAGCAAATTAAATATAGGAACATACCTGATTTTTATTGAAAAAATACAAAATACGCCACATATTTCGATAAATGGTGATAAATCATTTAAGAAATATTAAATATTGAGAAAAAATAAATCTAAGAATTGTCACAAAAGTAGTACTTTGTTTTTATTGGTTATTAAATGTGTAAAACCCAAGTTAGAAGGACGATGCAACAAACTGTAATTGCACACAATCATAAATGACACCACAAGTTCATGGAATATTTTCACCACAATATATTGTTTTAGATCCCTATCCTCCAGGTGTTCTTAGTACAGGCTATGTACAGGTTAAAAAAATGTTGCAACAAGAAAAATTATGAACAATATTTCAAAGTATTTCATCTTAACTTGAAAAAACACAGGAAGTGTTTGGTTTCGTTAGATGTCACATTTTAGATGCAAATTCAAAGGCATTAAACCAATAGATTGCAATATGACGCAATACAAAAATCTGCATCATTGTACCAACAGATTTTAATTACAAGACAATTTATAAATACAATAAAATGTTGAATTTTTGAAGTTTCAGTAAAAAAATATGACATATTACCTAAAGGCCCAAAAAATATATCTTTCAACGTGAATATTTACCATATATTATCAAACAAAAAGGCCCACAAAAGTGTTGTCTTTCAGTTTTTATTAAAAGTAGGAAGGCAAAACACAAAATATATTGATTTGACCTTTGAGGGTCAGCCAAGGTCAAAGGTCATGGCTTCAAATGAATGTGCATATAAGTCTTTTCTATCAGTCATTTCTCTATTATCTATCCATTGTGTACTATCAGTAGTAATTACATCCTCAAATGTTTTAAAGTGTCAAATGTTTCCCAGTATAATAAGAGACAATTTTAAGAACAATAAAAAAAATAACAAACATGGTAAATTTACCCAATGGTTTTGGGGAAGAAGTGAATAGAAATTTGGACATAGATGATCTTGGGTTTGACCTTTCATGGTCAAGGCACCAAATATCTATGACCAATAGTAATTATATTAATATCTTCAACTGTTTTGAACACTTACACTTATAACACTTTGAACAAACTCTCTAGACATTATCTAAAAATGTTACACAACAATTATTAAATAATTCATTCTGACAATTTTGGAGAAGAAGATGTTGGAATAAAGTGGTGAGTACGGCAGGTAAATAGTGCAGTGAATAGACACATTACATCCAGATTTGGTGAGCCTCATAGGTAGGTCTGGGCTCAGGGTAATTGATGTAATGGTTGTATGAGCTGGTGAAGTAAGGAGCGGGTCTGGCTATGGAGTGGAAAGGGAACGGGGCTGTGGTGTACTTATGCCTGATGGGTTCCTCAGCTCTGGCAGCAGTGAATCCACAGCATGTGCCGCATTCTGATGAGCACACGAAGGACATTCCAGATGAAGATGCAGGGACTAGAAGCTCCTCAGTGCCCCAACAGCTGAAGTTCATCCTTTGTCTAGTGTGTGAGTTCCTAGGCTGCTGCAGCGGCGGCAGTGGCTGCTGCAGTGGAGGCGGTGGAGGCTGCTGCTGCAGCGGTGGTGGCGGCAGCTGATGCTGCGGCAGAGGCTGCTGCTGCTGCTGCTCCCTGAGGACCATCCTGGGCAAAGGTTGGGCTGTGGGCATCTCAGAGGGCACACCATCACTCATCAGCAGAGACTCAATGGAGAAGGGACCACTGAACTTCACCACAGGTCCAGGAGCTGGGGCGTGCATGGGCTCTCTGATCATGTGCTCCATATCTACTTTAGAGGCCAACTCAGGAAAGAGCTCCAGGATTCCTTTGAAGTGACGACGCACCATCTTCTCTGTGATCTGATGGGTGTCCAGTTGCCAGTAGTTCTTTTTAGTATTATGTGAACCTGGAACCACTGGAATCTGAAAAAAAAAGAACATTTCAGGATCAGGATCAAATTTACTGTCTCTTATCGGAAATTAGTATTAGACCACAGAAGTTACTTTTAGTGTACACGTTGCTGGATTCAAACAATCACAAACCAAGTCAGTCAAAAATAAATAAATAAATCAACATAATCACAATTAAGCATTACTTCCAGTTCAAATATTGCACCTTTCCCTCCAAAACTGATCAATCTGATTCATGCAAGTTAATTTAAATTGGGTGAGAGTAATTTCAGTCCTTAAAACAATCAAAATAAAACTTTAGTTCTTTAAATTGCTCTCATGCCTCACAAACCAACAGCCAGTTCATTTCACCATTCAAGGAGATTTTACAGAATAAATCAATCCTCACCTTCACAAAACATCTGTAGCTGGATAAACACACTCGGATGTTACTCTCCATGTATTTGGGGTCTTCAGCGAATGACGGTGCCAGTTTGGACATCAGCTGCAAAACAAAAAAAAATCATGATTTTAAATGGCTTCTTATCCAGGGGTGTCCAATCCTGGTCCATGTTTTAGATGTATCCTTCTTCGAACACACCTGCCGGTCATTATCAGAGCTGGATGAGAGGTTTATCATTTGAATCAGGTGTGTTGGAAGAAGGGATACATCTAAAACATGCACCCCTGCTTCAGACTGTATGATCATCAGACAATCATTTCACTGGACCAGGTTTGTCTTACCTGTGAAAAAGTCAGCATTTTGCATGGAGCTCTCTGCAGGACTATGGCGATCTTGGCCAGGTGTGTGGTGGCCTTACTGATCAGTCTTTGTTCAATGCTGTTGGTTTGAACAGAGCGAGGCCTCAGAAGCACAACGTTCATCATGTTGTCTCAGCTTGTGTTTGGTAGGAGAAAGTCTCAGTCCAACAGAGGATAGAGAGGAGTAGTGAACTGGACCTGGTCTGATCAGTTTTGATGTCCTGTTGGCCATCACTGTGTATAGGCCATCAGTGGGTGGGCCCCACAGGTTGATGGGGCCCCTTTCATAAGTAGATGAATCACAAGGACGAGCTACTGAGCCGCACCTCTTTAAAGGGATGCAAATATTTCTTTAAAATTCAAGGTGTGAATTGGCTGAGCTGCCTTATATTATGTTAAGAAGCTAAATGATTGTCAAATGGAAAGTCCGGACCCAAATGCACATACATGAGATAAGGCTTAAGTGCCTCATGATGCAGGTCATAGTAACTGATGTCATAGTAACTGGCAGGAGGAATGATGGGTAACATGCAGATAGATGTTCAACTAACAAACAACTATTAATATGAGACATGGAATGAAATATATACTGGGAAAAAAAACAAATATTTTTTTCTTATTTCTAGTCAAAATATCTCATCACATTTAAAATAGAACATAGTTACTTAAAGCAGTGGTTCTTAACCCTGGTCCTTAAGGCTTCTCCTCTTCCAGTAACACCTAACGGTCATTATCAGGCTGGGTGATAGGCTGATCATTTGAACCAGGTGTGTTGGGAGAAGAAAACATCTAAAATATGCAGGAAAACAGGCCTTGATGACCAGGGTTAAGAACCACTGAGCTAAAGACCAACTTTCCAGGAAAATATAAGAACAGATTTTTAAACAATAGATCTGGAAAATCTTATCAAGGTCCTTTTTTTTGCTTAAATTAAACAAAACAGACAAAAAAAAAAATCTACCAATGCGAGATTGGTTACATCGCACACAGAATTTAAAACTATTATAAATGTTAGACACACTGTCTTTAATCCAATAGAACATATGCATAGTTCTGCAGTGAATGAGGCAGTGTCACAAACACACTGAAGAGCAATGTACTCTCATAGCTCATCTGATATATTGTACTCTCTCCCTGTTCCTGCTGCTACAAGGATTTAATATTGATCAACAGGATAGATTGTAAATTACAGATTCACCTGTAAATGACTGAGACACTACCTGCAAGGGAGGGAAGTGCGCTGAGAAAAGTACACCAATGTTTTTCCCCTGACAAAGATGAAAAACAGGTGTTTATATTATAGACATATAACTACGGATCTGTAAAAACCTTATTTCTAGGGATATCACATTTAGTTACACGTTGCTCAAATATAGTCAATATATTATCTACATAAAAGTGGCTGAACCTACTGTTACCATGACTGGACCAAAGTGAGAAGACATTATCAACTGTAGAGCAGAGGACAAGACTGTCTGAAGACCAAAGTGGCAACTAAATTGATTGTAGATCTTCACAGTCACTCTGGTCCATATATTTAGTCTAAAAGAGAAGAGGAAGTCTGTACTTGAGGAGTGAGAGAGAGAGAGAGGAGAGAGAGAGAGAGAGAGAGAGAGAGAGAGAGAGAGGAGTGATGCAGGTGTTGATGAAACCGTCTCCATCTCCAACCGTACCGGAGATGACATCATGTCCATATTTTTTAACCACTTTTGGATAATTGTAACATTGGTTGTCCAATAATAAACTCTAAAACTAAGAAATACAAAGCCTCCATCTGGTCTAGGTCATTGCATGGGGGCTTCTTATCCCCCAAAAAAATTATAATATTAAGCCATCTACCTTCTTAAAAACTGGGGATGTATTGAAAAAGGTAAAGAAATGTAGGTAAGATGATCATTTTAACAGTATTAATTCTTGAAGCAACATTCTACATCCTCTTTAGTCCAAGTTAAAAGGGGCTTGAAAGAGGTTTTCATATGTATCAGTCACCTGTGTATGCGTAAATTGACCATGGGCTTTAAGATGACACTTTTCCCAGATGCAAATGTAACCTAATGAACAAGCAAAGCACAAACAGTTACTTTCACAAAGACACTGATGAGCCGTTTGACGTGACCCAACCCAACATTTACACCACACACATATATGGAATGTTCCTCATTAATTGTGAATACACAATCTATTGTTTATCCATTAACGCCTCTGATCTAAACCTCTGATGTGCTATGATTCATTGTGCTGCAAAACTAGTTACAGAACTTCCCTGTGGCTACATAAAAAATAATAAACTTCATCAGACGTATGTTATTTTCAGAAAAATCTGTGTCAGACCTGTAGATGTCAGTGCGATAGAGTGTCATTAACCAAACATAAACCTGAAAAGAATGAAAACAAAGCATTACTTCCACTATGAACCAATGGAAGTGTTGTTTTCTAGTTAAAATAAATATGCAGTGCAATGCAAATGAGTGAGCCTGGGAACTTTTTTACCCCCACAATCACAAACTCCTTTTCTGATGTGCAAGGAAATGAGTTTGTACTCTTCAGTGGAACCATATGTGTTATTTCTGTAGTTTTAAACAGCTGTGCTCTCTTATTCAATCAGGTTTTATGTTTAGTTCATATGGAAGAGGAAGGTCCAATATATATTTTTTTAGCAATGTTATTCTGAGAAATTCAGAATTCTAAGAAAAAAAGTCATAATTATAAGATTAAAGTCAGAATTCACATTTTCCCCTTGGAATTCAGTTTTTTTTTTCTGACGTTGAGTTTGTGTTATTTTTACTTTATGACATACAGAAAGAATACAGTAGGCTGACATACTGAAGGATTTAAGTAACTGTTTATGCAGAATTCTGACTATAATCTAATATTATATGACTATATATAATAATAATAATAATAATAATAATAATAATAATAATAATAATAATAATAATAATAATAATAATAATAATAATAATAATAATAATAATAATAATAACTTGAGTACTTGAGTATTTCTTTTTCTCACAACTTTTTAATTTTACTCCCTACATTTTTGCGTAAATATCTGTACTTTCTACTCCTTACATTCTCAAAATAGACTCATTACTTTTTCAAACTAAACAGATGTGAAAAATAGCTGGGAAAATCAGTGGAGACAAATGGTGACTTTCATAATTATGACTTTTCACTCATGATTGTGACTTTTTAGCTCATATTTTCAACTCTTTTTCTCATAATTATGCATTTCTTATCTCACATGTATGACTATCTCATAATTTAGATTGTTTATCTCACAATTTTGACTTTTTAAAAATCTCATAATTATCCATTTTCTAAATCTTATATATGGCTTTTTAATGTCATAAAGATAACATTTCATCTAAATTGTGACTTTTAAAAAAAATATATATATTTTTTTTATCCATATCCACAAAACTGAGTAACTGGGACCACATTAAACCATTTTCTATACAGTAACTCTCTTTTAAAGGCTTTATTTTTTTGGATACCTTTCAAATGTTCCTGTTTTTTCCTGGTTAAATAAGTATTATATCATCCATGGCAAAGAAATGCAGTTTTACCTTTTACTTTATGACAATTGAGAAGTTGTGAGTTTTTTACTTTTACTTCAGTTGAAGTTGAATCAGTATTTCTACTTTTACCAGAGTTTGTTTTTCACACAAGTAGCTGTACTTAATTACATAACCTGAGTACTTTGACTACATCTGAGTAGTAGTAGTAGTTGTTGTAGTAGTAGTAGTAGTAGTAGTAGTAGTAGTAGTAGTAGTTGTAGTAGTAGTTGTAGTAGTAGTAGTAGTAGTAGTCGTAGTAGTAGTAGTAGTAGTAGTAGTAGTAGTTGTAGTAGTAGTTGTAGTAGTAGTCGTAGTAGTAGTAGTAGTAGTAGTAGGAGTTGTAGTAGTTGTAGTAGTAGTTGTAGTAGTCGTAGTAGTCGTAGTAGTAGTAGTAGTAGTCGTAGTAGTAGTAGTAGTTGTAGTACTCTGTGAGTTGACAAAGACCACGAACATGAATGTAAAGTATGACTTTATTTACCTTCTGCTGAACTGGACAGAACAAATAAAGGACTAATAAACCAAATACAAAGATTGAAATTGTGGAAACACTCCATAAAAGCCTTATTCTATACCATGTAAATTATTTTCTATGAAATTTAGTATTTAATTATTACATTCACCAAGAGCCTGTTCAGATGTGATGATCACTAATAAGCTAAGATTAACATTTGTTAACACCAAACTTCTTTAATGTGTTGTTTATGTACTACTTGTTACTTTACTTCTCAGGTCCATCCCCTTACTCTAATACTAGACCCATCACATGTGTGATTGTTCCACTGTACCTGGTGTTTTCTCTCTATATAATGTATGTAAATGAGGCTGATAGAAGGAAGGGGGTCTGGCTCCATCTGCCCCAGGTGTTCATTTGACTCCTTACATTCCAGTGCTTGTTATCTCATTACTGAGTCCTTTGTGTGTGAACTGCTTCTTTGTAAAGGTACACACACACCAATACATTTACTTCACATTTTTTAGTACACTGAGTTGGATGAAAGCTCAGATGTTTTAGTTTAATGTGTTTTAAATATTATATTGTTTAGTTAGAATTAATACATTAGTGATATATCCTTATTAGCTCTATTCTTTAGCAGCAGTGTCTAGTTTGGCCAGAAATGAAACTGCTGCTTGAATGTATAATGTAATATAAAGGAAGTAATAAAGGTTAATTAGATGAGACTCATATTTTGTCCTATTGAGTAATGCTGAAAGGAATTAAAATACATTTGGAAAAATATAATGTAAAAATTTTAAATGTTGTAATTAATTCTAATGAATCACATCAACTGTTAAAAAAACCTACCTACAAGTATTCATGAAATAACCTGAAAGTCAATTAAAAACTGAAAATGTACACTAAAATGTGATAATGAACAAGACAAAATCACCCAAAAACATGACTCAATGCCAGAAAGAAAGGCAACATCAGTTATGTGGAATTGTTTATTTATTTATATTATTAGAATTTTTATTTATTTATATATATATTTAATTTATCTGTGTTGAGCACTAATATGTTTGACCATTTGTCTCTTCACCAGACAGTTGTTATATACTGCAGAGTATTTTTTTGTATTGCAATATATTAAAAAAAATTAAGTAAAAAAAATCTGATGTCATTTTATTCTAATATCATGCAACCTTATAAGAAAAACCAACCAACCAACCAAAAAAAACAACCACCAACAAACATAAACAACAAAGCAGAGGCGATGTGAATGTAAAAAACCCCACCAGAGTCTATCTTTAGATGTTGATCTTTAGTGTGACTTTGACCTTTGACCTTCATTACTCAAAATCTAATGGGTTCTTTCTTGACCCATTATCTACCATTCCTGAAAATTTCATCAAAATCCATTCAGAACTTTTTGCGTAATCCTGACAGACAAACAATAAAACAGACAAATTGACTCAAATTTAATACCTCCTTGGTGGAGGTAAAAACATATACATATGAAAACAAAGTATTATCATTTTGCATATTTGAAAAGGAATGGGAGGAAGTATAACATATTTAATCCCACCCCTTCTCACAACAACAGTCAGTGGTCACAGTTTGGTTCTTTACCTCATCTCTGCCTCCACATTGTAGTTTTCTTTCTCTGTCATTTCCCATTTTATTTTGTTAGCATGTCTGGCGTCTTTACTTCCTGTTGCCTGATTTCCCACCTGTGTCTCATTTGCTCTCCTCTCCCACATTTTTTCAGCCAATCCCTTCTACGTGTCTGCTCCTTCACTCACTCACTCACTCACTCACTCACTCACTCACTCACTCACTCACTCACTCACTCACTCACTCACTCACTCACTCACTCACTCACTCACTCACTTAGCCACGCCCACTCTGTTCACCTGTTCATCACACTTCCTGTATATATTCAACACAATCTCACACACCTCTTTTCCTGCCAGTCACTCTAGTTTTGAGCTCAGTGGTTTCCTGTTGTCATCTGCCTTCCTGTCGCCTGGTAAACCTGTCTGTCCTTTGTCCTGGTTATCCCTTCCTGTTGTCCTGTCTCTGCCTGTCACCCATCACCCCTCCTTCCAGCTACTATTGAAACTCATCACCACTGGACTACATAAATAGGCACTTCAACTATATCCTGTTGTTTGTGTATTTGGGTCTAAACCTTCCTAACAATCATTTAGCTTCTCATCAACATAATCTAAGGCAGCTTGGTCACTCTGGGTCAAAATGATCCAACTTCACTAACCCCTGAAGACAGGTTAATTGAATTTGAAACTTCAAATCATATTTTGCTTGGAACAAATGTTTTTTAACTGCAAGTTGTATAAACACCCATGTTTTCTCTCTTCACCTGAAAGACTGCCTCATGGCGTCACTTGTTGTTATTTGGGGGTATTGTTATTTGCAGCAGCTTTATAGCCTCTGAGAAACTACAAACTGTTCCAGTTGGGTCAGACCAAAAGCAGTGCAGTCTGTTAGAAAACCACTTGTCTTGTTTACATCTGCTACTGACTGATCTGAGATAGAAGTAAAACATTCTCATGTTCTGGGGTGTGTAACTGACTGAACTCAATTTGAATGTGGGTCATTTTCATCCAAAGATGATCTTTTTTAACAGCTTGAATGGAAATGTGCATAAAGGCAACAATTCAGTTTTTCTAGTCTTTGGCATGATTTAGGGAAAGTCAAAAGTCAGGTTGAAAAAAAAAAAGAAGTAATTTAGGGTGTTTTTTTTGTGTCTGTGTGAGGGGGTTGTTTACACAGTGGCAGGTCACTTTGACTCTGACTCTGAGTTCAGGTTTTCAAAGCGTTTGATTCTGTGGAATTTGAGTAGTGCTTAAACTGTAATATTATGGTTGGTAGCACAACGCCTGCAGTTCTCACCAGCTGACGTCCTATTGTCACCAACAGGACTTTAAAACTGATCAGACCAGGTCTAGTTCACTGCTCCCTTCTATCCTGTCTTACAAAGCAGATGCTGAGACAACATGAACACTGGATTTCCAGAGCCTCACTCTGTTCAAACCAGCAGCGTTGGACAAAAGCCGTTCAGGAAGCCCACTACACACCTGGCATTGATTGCTATGGTCTTGCAGAGATCTCCACGCAAGATGCTGACTTTTCCACAGGTGAGACACAGCTGGTCTAGTGAAATGATTATATAGGATCATACTGTCTGAAGTCATTTAAAATCACTTGTATATCCTCGACTTGTTTTGCAGCTGATGTCTGAACTGGAGCCGTTAGTTCCTGGGGACGCAAAATCCATGGATAAAAAGACGCGAGTGTGTCTGTCCTGCAACAAATGTTTTGTGAAGGTGAGGACTGACTCAGTCTGAACATACTATAATAGTAAAAATGGTGTAAGTGGGATTTGAAGAACTGAACTAAACCTTTATTTTAAGGAATGATGCAGTAGTATGTGGTACTGTTGTCCAAAACCAATTTCCCATATTGGACAAAGTTTATCCTGAAATGTGCTGGTTGTTTCAGATTCCAGTGCATCCAGCTGCAGTTAACAGGAACTACTGGAAACTGGACATCAGTCGGGTCACAGAGAAGATGGCGCGTCGTCACTTCAGCGACATGCTGGAGGTGTTTCCTGAGTTGGCCTCCAAAGTGAATAGGAAGCACATGATTGGAGAGTCCATGCAGGACTCAGTGGAGTTGAACAGACTGTTGTCAATGGAGCCCTTCCTGCAGAGTGATGGTGTTCCCTCTGAGATGGCCAGGGCCCTTCCTCTGTCCAGGGTGGTGCAGCAGCAGCAGCCTAGGTCCTCACACACTGGACAAATGATGAGCTTCAGCTGCTGGGACTCTGAGGAGCTTCCAGTCCCTACATCTTCATCTGGAATGTCCTCTATGTGCTCAGCAGGGGGCAGCACACACCATGGATTCACTGCTGCTGAGGAACCTGTCTGGGAGATGGATGAGTACATGCCCACAAGTGAGGTCCTGTTGCCAGAGCTGCTCCTGGATTCACCAGCCCATACAGCCATTCCATCACTTACCCTGGACCAAGATGTACTGGAGGCTTTTCAAACCTGGCTGTAATGTGTATATTTCCTGCACCACCTGCTGTACTCGACACTTGACTTTTATTTATTCAACCAGAAGTTATGATGCACCATTAGTTGTCTCCCTTCTGAAATTTTTCCATTATTATTTTTTTCCCTCAGTCTTGTTAACTTTATATTTATTGTGGAACATCTCTGGATAATGTCTAAAATGTGTTCAGTGCTATAACTTAAACCGTTAAAGATGCTGGTAATGGATGGGAGCACTGACCCTGGAAAGTAAAAACACTAGGGTCACATTTCTAGACACTATGACCCCAACATTCAGTTGAAAGCAATTATAATTCATACCAGAGGTTCATTCAGACAAATTTTTATCATGTTTAAAAAAAGAGAAATGATATATTTGACACTGACTTTTTAATGCATGTATTTAAGTCATTTGAAAGTTTTTTTTTTAACTGCAACTTGAACAATTGAAAATATTTCTGCAAGTGTATATGATCTTAGATTTGATGCCTAACTGACCCTGAAAGATCAAATATGTTTTTGTACTTTTAATAAAACACTAAGACAAGTTTTGTGGACTTTTTTGTGGCCTGATATACTGAGCAAATGGTCATGTTAAAAAGTCAAGGGTGTAAACAAGATCTGATTACTTTTTTTTTTTTTTACTTTACATATGAAACATAAGGACTCTAAAATTGTATAATTTAAATTTTATAGATCAACCTCCATGCTTTCCTTCAAACTGATGGCACTTGAGTGACACCTTTAGTTTTAAAATATAGTTCATGTAAAGTAAATGTCTTCTAACTGAAAAATCAATGTGATATTTGATATTCTTTATAATCATATACATTTAATTTATATTGTCTGTGTTGGTCACTAATCTGTTTAACCATTTGTGTCAGCACCACACAGCTGTTATGTACTCTGAGTATTTTTTCATATGGCAATATATATCGCAAGGTAAAAAAAATGGCATGTCATTTTATTCTAATATCGTGCAGCCGTATAAGAAAAACACACTAAAAAAATCAAACATGAAAACAAAATGATTTTATTTAGCACATTTGAAAAGGAAAGTGAGGAAGTATAATGTATTCTTCTCCAGTCAGTTCTCACAGTTTGGTTCTTTGTCATTTCTACTCTGACATGTCACCTCATCTGTCACAGCTGCCTCCTCTAGTCTTCTTTCTTCTTCTAGTTACTGGCAGTTCACAATGTCTAATTGTATATATCGCCACCTACTGTACAGGAGTGTGTGATCTCAACATGTCTGGTTATGGCATGGCAAAAAAAAAATCACTAAATTCTGTCCATTAATTCAGAATTCTTTACATATTTCATGAGTTCCAATCTTAACATTCGGCATTCCCTCTTCCCTCAGGATGCTCTGTATCTCTCTCATTCAGTCCTCTGTGTTCATGGTGTTTCCTACAGTGAAAGTATGTGTTCCATATCTTCCTTTACATGACATTCATTACTAAGCCCATCTGTTTTCCCCAATATGTGCATTGTATCTGTTACACCAGTGTCTCCTTGTATTATTTCTCTGTCATTTCCTGTTTTATTTTGACAGCATGTCTGGCGTCTTTACTTCCTGTTGCCTAATTTCCCGCCTATGTTTCATTTGCTATCCTCTCCTACACCTTTTCAGCCAATCCCTTCTACCTGTCTGCTCCTTCACTCACTCAGCCACACCCACCTCATCAGCCAACTCTGTTCACCTCAGCTGCTGTTCATCACACTTCCTGTATAATTCACCACAGTCTCACACACCTCTTTCCCTGCCAGTCACCCTAGTTTTGGGCTCAGTGATTTCCTGTTGTCCTGGATGTCATCTGCCTTCCTGTCGCCTGGTAAACCTGTCTGTCGTTTGTCCTGATCATCTCTTCCTGTTGTCCTGTCTCTGCCTGTCACCCATCACCCCTCCTGCCAGCTACTATACCTAGCATTTGGCATGATCTAGGAAAGGTCAAGTCAGATAGATTTTATTTTATTTTTTTAGTTGTGTGTGTGTGTGTTGCAGTTCAGCTTTTCAAAGTGTCTGATTCTATAGAACACAGGTCTTCAACCCTGGTCCTCAGGGTCCAAGGTCCTGTATGTTTTAGATGTCACCCTGCTCCAACGCCTGATTCGCAGCAGTATGTTTCAGCAGAGATTTCTAATGAGCTGATAATTTGAATCACGTGTGTTGGACAAGGGTTTAAGGCACAGGTGTCAAACTTCAGTCCTCAAGGGCCGGCGTCCTGCATGTTTTAGATATTTCCCTCTTCCATGTGATTCAGTTTAACCCTTTAACTCCTGAGAACTAACATGAGCAAAGTAAGGCACAAATGGCAGAAAATTATAAGAACTAAAATGTAGAAAAATAAACAAAATGAACAAAAACTAATAAATACTTACAAAATGACTAATGTGGAAAATTTTGGGTAAAAAATACTAAAGCAGAAAGCTAGAGTTAATAATCAGCTCCTCATCAGACTGATAATAATGCAATGGCCTCCAGGTGTAATGGTAGAGGGAAACCTCTAAAACATGCAGGACCCTGGCCCTCGAGGACCGCACTTTGACACCCCTGGTTTAAGCCATTTGCTGTGGAATTTGAGTAGTGTTCAAACTGTAATATTATGGTTGGTAACACAGCACCTGCAGTGCCTTCCAACTGACGTCCTATTGTCACCAACAGGACTTTAAAACTGATCAGACCAGGTCTAGTTCACTGCTCCCTTCTATCCTGTCTTACAAAGCAGATGCTGAGACAACATGAACACTGGATTTCCAGAGCCTCACTCTGTTCAAACCAGCAGCGTTGGACAAAAGCCGTTCAGGAAGCCCACCACACACCTGGCATTGATTGCTATGGTCTTGCAGAGATCTCCACGCAAGATGCTAACTTTTCCACAGGTAAGACACAGCTGGTCTAGTGCAATTATATAGGATCATACTGTCTGAAGTAATTTAAAACTAGTCATTTATCCTCAACATGTTTTGCAGCTGATGTCTGAACTGGAGCCGTTAGTTCCTAGAGATTCAAAATCCATGGAGGCAAATATACGAGTGTGTTTATCCAAGAACAGATGTTTTGTGAAGGTGAGGACTGACTCGGTCTGTGAAACATCTTATAATAGTGAAATGAACTGTTTGTCCTGTGGTGTAAGTGGGATTTGAAGAACTAAACTAAACCTTTTTAAGGGCTGATGCAGTAGTATGTGGTCTCATTTTGGACAGAGTTTATCCTGTAATGTGCTGGTTGTTTCAGATTCCAAAGTATCCAGGTATACATTATAAGAACTACTGGAAACTGGACATCAGTCGTGTCACAGAGAAGATGGCGCGTCGTCACTTCAGTGACATGCTGGAGGTGTTTCCTGAGTTGGCCTCCAAAGTGAATAGGAAGCACATGATTGGAGAGTCCATGCAGGACTCAGTGGAGTTGAACAGACTGTTGTCAATGGAGCCCTTCCTTCAGAGTGATGGTGTTCCCTCTGAGATGGCCAGGGCCCTTCCTCTGCCCAGGGTGGTGCAGCAGCAGCCTAGGTCCTCACACACTGGACAAATGATGAGCTTCAGCTGCTGGGACTCTGAGGAGCTTCCAGTCCCTACATCTTCATCTGGAATGTCCTCTATGTGCTCAGCAGGGGGCAGCACACACCATGGATTCACTGCTGCTGAGGAACCTGTCTGGGAGATGGATGAGTACATGCCCACAAGTGAGGTCCTGTTGCCAGAGCTGCTCCTGGATTCACCAGCCCATACAGCCATTCCATCACTTACCCTGGACCAAGACGTACTGGAGTCTTTTCAAACCTGGCTGTAACGTGTATATTTCCTGCACCACCTGCTGTACTCGACACTTGACTTTAACTTCAACCAGAAGTTCTGATGCACAGCTGTCGTCCTTCTGGAATTTTTCCAACTTTTTTTTTAGCATTCTTCCTAATTTTATATTTATTGTGGAACATCTCTGGATATTGTCTAAAATGTGTTTAAAGTGAAAATGCTGGTAATGGATGGGAGCTCTCATAGGAGTGTTGATTTTGTTACCTTGACTGACCCTGGAAAGTAAAAACCCTATGGCTACATTTCTAAACGCGACCCCAAAAATCATTTGAAAGCAATTATAATTCATATCAGAGGTTAATTCAGAAATGTTATCATGTGTTTAAAAAAAAAAAAAAAAGATATTGATGTCCGAGACTGACTTTTTAATGCTTGTATTTAAGTTGTTTGAAAGGTGCCCCATAAAGTATGTATTGAACAATGGAAGATATTGCTGTAAGAAGTGTATATGGTCTTAAATCTGATGCCTAACTGACCCTGAAAGATCAAATTTGTTCTACTTTTAATAAAACACTAAGACAACAGTTTTGTGGACCTTGTATGTAGTGACTAAATGGTAATGTTAAAAGTCAAGGATGTAAATTGTATTGGTCAAATTTGACAAATTTCTTTGGATATGCTAAGCCTTTATGTAAAATGTGCTTTTGCATATTTAACTGAAGCTTGAAAAATTCAATGGGAGTTAAAAAAAAAATACACTTAAAGGACTCTCAATGGTGTAATGCTTCTGTAAAAACAAAATGCAGTTCATGCGAAGTAAATGATCTCAGACTGAAGTGAGTAAATGGGACAAAATTAAAGGTACAGTTCAGTATTTTTCACATGAATTTGTATGGGGTCACCATCTTTACTCTGGTGCACCCACAGTGACTACCCTCGACAGTGACCTGTGAGTCAAGTTTTGGTCAAAGTGAAGAATTCCCCAGCAGGTTTCCAGGCCTCAACAAAATAAAGTTTCTTCTCCAAACTTTGTGTTTGATTGAGCACTTTATTTGCATAACAAAACTTTCACAGAATTAAAAACTCACACCTCGTAATTGCTTGGATCTACTTTCTCTCAATGCGTTTTGTCACTAACAGCTGTGCACCTGCACGTTGCAGCCGCAAACACTGAACTGAAAGTAGTTTGCTAGTAGAGACAAGTCATTACTTAACAAAATATTGTATTAAATCACCAAGTTATGTTTAATCTCAGTCTAGTAAATGTATAACTTTTTGATTTTAGCAACATAAAGTTTACATGAATTTAGCTGTTAAATGAGTGGGGTGTTGTGAGGGGGATACATCTAAAACATGTAGGATAGTAGCTCTCTAGGACCAGGACTGAGCACCCCTGCTTCAGAGCATCCTGTTCATGTAAATGTGATTTTGTAGTTAATAGACAAACTGGTTTCACAAAGAAAGCAGTTTCCACTTTAGGGTTATGCTTGGAAATAGCTTGTCTTTCCTTCACACAGGAAGTGCTCCTCGTTCATAGTGAATAGACCTTCGTTCCAGTTCCAACTCTAAACCTGTACTGATGGAAAACCAGCAAACCTGTGGAACACTAATAAATAGGGTAACTATATTCAATGGGGCTTATCGTAATGATATTCAGGTTATATAAAACACATAAGAAGGCCAAATAACAGCTTAAATGTACTTGTGTGTTGTGTCATTAGCTTCATAGCCTGTTGAATTCAGGTGTTTCTTTTCCATCAGTCATCTGGGATACAAAATGATTGTCATGATATAATTTTATATCAGGATAAATGCATTGGTTACTTCTGCTTAAATTATCTTTGCTTCTAAAATGCCTCAGATGTTTTTAAATGTCTTTCTTCGCCAATGTTAGAATAATTTTAAATGTTCTGACTACAGAGGTGGGATTTAACTAAGTATACTTTGTTACTGTACTTAAGTAGATTATTTCTAGGTAGCTGTAGTTGAGCGTTTATTTTCATGGCAAATGTATTTTTACTCACTAATTTTTTTCATAAATGTCTGTCCTTTTATAGTCATCTTCTCAGAATAGACTCAGTCCTTTTTCGAACTGAGTGGATTCAGAAGGAAAATCAATAGACAGAAATGGCGACTTTAAATATAATCACAACTTTTATCTCATGAGTGCAGATCATTCTTTATCTTAGAATGTTGACTCTTTTTAATTATGGATTTCTTTTAATATTTGACTTTATATCACAATTTTGACTTGTCTCATTGTGGCTTTTTTTTTGTCTCATAATGATGCCTTTTTATCTCAGTTGTGACTTTTTTCTCCATTTTTCTATAATTTCTTGTACAGAATGTGAGTACTTTTACGACCTCTGTAAATAACACATTTCTACCACAACTAACCATCTACTTTCTTCACATCTCATTTAAGGAGAAAAATCTTACATTAAACTAATGAAAATATTGATGTTTATAGTCTTTATAGTCAACTTTTTTTATTTTGTTTGAATCGTTCTTTTGAGTCTGTTTTATCTTTTCTCCTAATCGTATGGTTTCAACTCTTTTCCACCGGGACGGAGGTTTTTAGTCCCAACATACTGGACGCAAGTTCTAAAAAAGCTTTGTTCCTGTTTGCTGTCATTGAACTCAATAAGGAATAGTTACATTGCACTTTATTTATTTAACTATTTATCCTGTTTTTGTTCTATTATTGTGACTTCTAATTTTTAAAGTTGAAGTTTTTAGATTATGACCCCACAGTTTTTATTTTCTTCAGGTTTTTACTGTGTTTTATTGTGTCAGTTTTTATTTGATTTTAGGTGAAGTAAACATTCAGAAAATTCTCGCTACTTATTCCAACTTGGACCTACGTTTGATGGAGATCTTTCTGACAGGACTCCCTGGTCCTACACTTTGTTGGAACCCTTCATTTGTTTTTATTAGATTTTATATTTGTATTTTATTTTTGTAGTCTTTTACTTATCCATGCTGCTATATTGATGAATGATGGAACACTGAGCACTTTCGTCTTGACACACGTACCTGCCACACAGGTTCATGTGTGTCTTGTCAGTACGGCTGTGGTTCAGTTGGTAGAGCGGGTCGTCCAATGACGGGGTTCGCGTCCAGGCTCTGTCTGTCCACATGTCCAAGTGTCCATGGGCAAAAACACTGAACTCTGTCTTAGTCTCCCAATAGGACTGACAGAACCTTAGAATAATAAGTAATGTTTTAATTTAAGTATACTTTAATAAGCATCTATATTTTAAGTTCTGGGAACCTGTATTTATTTTAAGTTTCATCAACTTAAAATAATTGCGGCAATTATTTCTAAAAATGTTTTAGTTCTGCTAACTTATTCAGGTTTACAGTGTATAATACTGTGAGTAATCATAATAGAAGCCCTCTGACATTACAATTGACATTGGTATCTGCATCACTTTGGACCCCCCTGAGCCCCTGGACCCCTGGCCCTGAAATACGGCCCTGAAAACGTGTCCGCAGGCTGGACAGTCAGGTAAACACTGACAGCTGCTGTTAGAGCACAGGGGTCTGCTCATCCAGGTCAGATGAGGACAGGGACAGTGGAGCTGGTGGACCACTGGAAGGTCAAAGGAAAGGAGGCTCCTCTTCTCTCTCTCCTCTTCTCTCTCTCCTCCTTCATCCTCTCCTTATCCATCTTTCACCTCTGGTACCTGACAAAAACATATTCATGCTTGACGTGAACAGTGGAACAACAACACCATAGTTAGATGGTTCACTTATATACACTTATTCATGTTGTTGTGTTCATTAGGTATGACTCACTTGGATGTTCAGAGATTCTGTTACCGTGGTAACCTTCTACAACATTTATTCACCAATAAAAACATGACAGTTGTTTTATGTTCAGTCAATGATATATTTTACTGAAAAGTTCCTTTTTTCTTCAGTTTTCTCTGTTTTTGATTTAACCACCCTCAACTTTAATAAGAGCTTCTATGAACATCTATTATCAGTCAATTAAATAATGGAAAATTACATGATTTATATGGATAAAATACAGATGATAATGTTATCTGTTTTTGTGTACTGTAAGAAGATAGTGATGACCACAGTAGTGGTTATTAATACTCCTTAAAGAAGACATGGATCAGGTATTTATTCAGTAGAATAACATATGTTTGTCATAAAATACAACATTTACAGGAATAGAATAGTCTCGTTCTTTTTACACACACGCACACGCACACACACGCACACGCACACGCACACACACGCACATGTTCTTTTCTTTTTATTTGTAGTTGTTTTTTTAGGACTCCCTCTGGCCACAAGGAGGCGATATAACATTTCAAAGTGATGATTGAAGTCCAGCATTTGTAATCATATACTTTTGCATCAACCTCAAAATGTTTATTGAGATGTATTATTTCACATCCTGATCCTCTTGTTTTACATGTTATTCCTTCACACAGTCTATATTTCGAAATTATTCAGACTATCAACTGCATCAGAAAAATTGGGCGACAAATTCAGCTTTACATTGTGATACGTTTAATCATGTAATGAAATGGAACCATCGTGACACCAAACAATGCTTGACTGTTGAATGTGATATTTTTATATTTTATTTTTTATATACTTGATAATTCTTTCCATCTTTTTGCACAGTGTGGGGAGTCAATCCCAATTTCGTTGTGCTCAAGTACCATGTACGAAGGCTCAATGACAATAAAGTTGAATTGTATTCTTCTTTTTTTTTTTTTTCTGCATTCCTCTAGATGTTATGCAAGCAGTCTCCGGTACTTTTATATGAACTTTGTTCTGGACTAAGTTGACTGACCACAGTGGCAAAGATGGAGTGAACAAATATGAAGGAGGTCAAATCTGTTTGCTTTTCTATTTGCAGCACATTTAAGTCAAAAGGTTCATTACTTCAATTTTAACCTGCTCTGGCCATTCTGAACAGACTATTATAACCTGCTTACCTAATTCATAAATGGATTAAGAAGGTCATTGTTTTTTTTTTCAAAACAATTGATGTTGGATTAAAATATATAACCTGCAACACAATGTATTGCACTCTATAGTCTCACCATTCAGTAGAGTAGAGTTATATTAATTTAACCACTTAGAATAGAAATGTCAACAGTAAGGATTATGGAGAAAATACTTACATTTTACCTTGTAACTTGTTAAGCTAAACTAATGCACTCTCACATTGTACATCCTATGTGTCCCTGCAGCATGGAAATGCATCTGGACAAAAAAATATGGAAGGGGAAACAAAATGACAGACCTACTTTCTATGATTAATTCATTCTGGTGTTGCTCACTACAAAGTCAGCTTCACCTAACCACTACATCTACACTAAACAAACTAATAGGGTTGGTAGTGAAAAGGAATGTCAATAATGTGCAAGTTCCAGTGAACACCTGAGCACATGAAGCTGCACGACAAGAAACCAAATGAGGAACAATGCCAGTTTCTTTTTTCAACAGGTGTCAAACACATGGCCCATGAGCCAAACCCAGTCCACCAAAGGGTCCAATCCAACCTGTGGAATGAATTTATGAAAAGCAAGAATTTCACTGATGATATTAATGATCAGTGCAGTCAAAATCATGTTAGTTGAGGTTCCACATACAATTCCAGATGGGTCAGATCAGTAAAATACTGTCTAATAATAACCTATAAATCAGTGGTTCCCAAGCTTTTTTGGCTTGTGACCCCATTTTGACATCATACATTTCTGGTGACCCCAGACATTCAAAATGGAGATATTTTCACCTAAGTTAATTTGTTTTTAATTGTGTAATAGTGTGTTATAATATGTTGCAAATAAATGTTAATTCTAGATGACATTATGGACGGAGACAGAAAATTCAGGTGTAGATTAAACTGCACAAAGTGAGAATTTTATTTTCCTTGGTCAGAATATGTACAGTCAGTCCAGTTTATATTTAAAAGGCTACTGAACAAACAATAGGTCAAACAAGTGGTGCAGGGCATAACAAGTGGTTCCCCTCACCCCTCGCACACATTTCACCTGATTTTCCCTGTGTCTTATCATTGCAAAAACAATTTTTTTTGGTGACTGTGACCTTTGACCTTTGACTGTGGCCTTCATTGACCAAAATTTAATGGGATGTATTCTGGACCACATCACACCTTTTTCTGAAAATGTAATGAAAATTGGTCCAGTAGTTTTTGCATAAACAGTTAAAAAACCTCCCTTTTTGTAGGGTGGGTAACTGTGAATTATGAAAGAGCTGCAGCATCTGAAACTGACCACAATGAACATTTGACAGATAAACAGTAACACAGTTCTTTAAGTTTCAGCTTCAGTTTCTCATGTCTGTTATACATTGTGATTGTCTCTGTCAACTCACCATATATATATTTTTTATTAGTAAGTTTTTTTTACTTTAGTTTTTATGTTATTAATAACTACAGATTTTAGGAGACCCTATTTGAATTCTAGGTGGCCCCACGTTGGGTCCTGACACCAAGGTTGAAAAACACTGTTATGTATATAATTAGAACACCAAATTTCTGTCTGTGATTTAGTGTAAAATAGTAAAGTTACAAAAAACTTTTTGCATTTACTATCTTTTCACAAAAAATATGTGAATAATTTGAATAAATATGAATAACATGTTTTAAAGGAAATAAGAGCTAAGCTATCTATCTATCTATCTATCTATCTATCTATCTATCTATCTATCTATCTATCTATCTATCTATCTATCTATCTATCTATCTATCTATCTATCTATCTATCTATCTATCTATCTATCTATCTATCTATCTATCTATCTATCTATCTATCTATCTATCTATCTATCTATCTATCTATCTATCTATCTATCTATCTATCTATCTATATATCCGTCTATCTGTCTGTCTGTCTGTCTATCTATCTGTCTGTCTGTCTGTCTGTCTGTCTCAATAAATAATAATAAAAATACATAAAAATAAATATTTTTAATGAAAAGAAGTAAACACATATTCAAACATTTGAAAAATACATGTTTAACTTTGTACCTGTTTACTCCTTGTTTTATTAGGACTTCTGGAAAACAACAACAACAACACACACACACACACACACACACACACACACACACGACAAAAGAGATATCATATGAATAAATGAAGAACATGTCTTAACCTAAAGGCCCAGCACTATATTTGTGTCCGTTCCCAAATAATTTTTCTCTAACCTTTTTTAAGTGCTATATTACCATACCATTTATTATTCTGTTCTTTATATTTCATAAGCATACATCATGAATTTTCCTATATGTA
Source organism: Siphamia tubifer (assembly GCA_020466265.1). NCBI lineage: Eukaryota > Metazoa > Chordata > Actinopteri > Kurtiformes > Apogonidae > Siphamia > Siphamia tubifer. The sequence goes on along the minus strand of CM035793.1, from coordinate 16,689,256 downwards.
ATTTACTGATCATGAATATATGTTCATAAAAGCTCAGACTAAAGTTGGGGACATTAGATCAAAAACAGAGAAAACTGCAGACAAAACCACTATTTCAGTCAAATCTATCATTCATTGAACAGAAAATAAGCTTTTACATCTACTGTCCATGGGTTTTACTGGTGATTCAATTCAAGATGACAGTGTTTCCATAGTAACTACGGAGCCTGTGGATGACCAAATGGGTTATATCTGATGACTATGACAAGATGAAAACTGCATTTTATACTAATTACTTGATAGGATTAAGGGATCAACATATATTAAACAATTTGGATCAGTAGATGGTTTAGGATGGGGATGGTTGTTTGGGTCTTTATGGGTTAAAACAAAACAATTCCAACTGTTTGTGAAACTGTATGTATTAAGTACATTTGTTCTAGTATAAAAGGCTTCAAATCAGTTGAATTCCTAAAAGAGCAGAACCTCTGGATAAGCAAATGTCATCCAGTGTTTGAGAAATTTGGATCAAGCCCCAGCAATACATTTTTGTCCTCTGTAGTGGACAAGAATTTCACACTTGTATTTAAAAATAATAAATAAAAAATGTCAACTGAAAAGGACGTTATGTTAAAAAAAAATTAAAAAATGTATCTGAATAAAATGTTGCATCATGCTATTTCCAATTAAGGCAATTATTTCATGTAAAATGGTAAACAATGTTTTCTTACTGGGTCCCAGGAGGTTAAAGACAACGTTTATACCATAATTATTTCCTTGCTCCCACATATTAACCCTTCACTCTCAACCATCATGAATAATTGGGATTGAACAGGCTTTACAATGAACAAGCTTTTCACTGTTGTTACACATTCTAATTTCATTTTCACTGGTTTACAAGTACAATGCTTCCGGAACAAAACTAAGGAAGTGATACCGCATGTGTGTTACTGATAAATAAAACTCAAGTCTTCAGTGAAAAGTTGAAGATTATTTTATAAAAACTGAAAAAAAAAAAAAAACTGGAGAAAAAGTGACATTTTCAACAAACATATCATGAAATGAAATGTTTTTCATTAAACTCCATTAGCTTTACTGGTGAATCAGTGCTGAAGAAGATGACAGTGTTTCCATGGTAACTACAGATGGGTCATATCTAATGACCATGAAAAGATGACAAACTATATTTTACACCAATAATTTCAACATGTTAAAACATTTGATGGTTCAGAAGTTATCACACATTATACATTAGTAGATGATTTGACTGTTTGGGTCTTTATGGGTTAATATAAGGAACATGTACGCATTTTATTTTAACATAATAAATGATGTTGGACTTAAATGGAGCATTTGTGGTCACAGGTTGTCATAGTGATGAATCAAGTGGTTCTTGAAATGAACACTGTCAGATTTCAAATGCAACACATATTAACTGTAGAATGTTCATTATGTCTTACTGTTAAATTAAGTTAGTCTTTCATTTATCTCAGACATATCTATGACAAAGGTGGAAGTAACACGCCAAAACATGTCAGGTGAGAAATACCTACACATGTGTCTGAGATAAATGAAACACTAACTTAATGAATGCAACACATATGGTTTCAAATATACCTCTTTGCTGAAAAGAGACACAAAAAACCTTTAAAACAGGAAACACTGGTGTTTATGTAAGTAAAATGCTTCCACAATGAAATTAATTAGATGTTACCACATGTACATGACTAATCAAGTCTAGTCTTCAATCAATCAATCAAACTTTATTTATATAGCACTTTTCATACATGGTGCATGTAGCACAAAGTGCTTTACATGAGACCCCCCCCCATTATCCCACAATTGTTGGACAAGTTAAAAGATTTACACAGTTAAAAAGAATAGAATAAATATATAACTAAATAATAGTAATAAAATAAAGTTAATATATAAAATAGCAGAATGAAATAATGTTAAAATAAAAATTTAACTAAACGCTAAGTTAAAAAGGTAGGTTTTAAGTTTATACCCTTAAAAATATGAACACTCGCAGCGGACCTCAGATCCTCAGGTCGACTGTTCCATAGTTTGGGGCAATAAAAACTGAATGAGGCCTCACCATGTGTTTTAGTGGTAACTCTAGGGACAATTAAAAGCTTACTACCTGAGTGTCCGAGAGGGCTCATATGTTAAAAATAGATCCAATAAATAAACAGGACCACAGCCATTAAGACTCTTAAAAACTAATAAAAGTACTTTAAAATCAATCCTGAAACTCACAGGGAGCCAGTGCAGAAACCTGAGCACTGGTGTGATATGCTCTCTCTTTCTTAAATGCTGGTTGGCTCAAGGTTCCAAGATAAGTCTATGGTCAAAATGTGAAATTCTTAGAATGAACAAGAGAATAGATTTTAGTCCAAAGAAATATTGGTCTCAGATCTACTTCAAAACACTGCCTGCACATTATGATCCATTCACTTTACAGGTTCTTTCTAGTGGAATATTTACTAATCCATTGTATACATGTACATAAACCACCATATATGTGGAATAACACACCATCATATATATTAAAAACATGAACTAACCAGCACTAAAGTCATTTGTTTTCTGATTCATCTTATTAAAGTATGTAAGATTTAACACATTTAGTGTCTGAAGCAGATACTTTCTAAAAAAAAAATAAAATATGGTAGAACAGTGTTATCAAGATCAGAATTTTTGTTCGCTGATAACTTCAGAACATGTGAGTCTCACATCGACAAAAAACTGAGTGGGGGTTCGTTATGAGACAAGAAGCTTGTTTGAATGAAGAATAAATAAGAAGAAGGAGTTGGGCTGAGATCAACGTTTGGCATCGGATGCCCACGACATACTTCCACTCCGTAGGATTACTGGTGTGCGACCTAGATTGCAGTTCCAGATCTCCTGCCCTCCATTTTCCCTCCCTCCACTGCCTAGTCAACAGATTACACAGTGAGCGAGGCTGGCAGTCAGGCCCAGCTGCTGAGCATGTGACTGACTGAGTGACAAAGACTGAGGGAATGGACACAAAAGCACTTCTCTGTTTTCTCCTCTTCTAATCTTTTCCTTATGCTTTTGTGTAACTTAACTCCTTCCATCCTCGGTGGAGCAGCTACATTTTCCTCAGGCTAGTCTGTGGACAGGCTGCAAAGTAATGTTTGCAGCCACATCATTTCATTTACTATGTGATGCACTGCAAAAAAAAAAAAAAAATCTAAAATTTACTAAGTGTATTTATCCAATTTCTAGTCCAAATATCTAATCACGTGTAAAATTAGACATAACAGTAAATTTGGAGTGAGATGTAAGAGATTATTTTTAGACAATAGATCGTGAAAGTCTTATTTCAAGAAATCTTACCTACACTGTAAAAAAAAATTTAAATCTGTTGTTTTTAAAGAATAACCAAGCAGCTGTGGTTGCCAGAACAATCCATGTAGATTTAACATTGAATTTAAACAGACACTAGCCCTGTTTATATGGCCCTGTTTAATCCCCAATAAAAATTAATTCGGTTTAATATGACCTTGTAAACATCAATTCCAGTTCAAAACAGTAATTCCCAGTTCAACTTAATTCTGAATAAAGTCACTTTTTTTTTTGCTCAATTAAAATAATAATAATAAAAAAAAAATCTGCCAATGGAACAAGCGAAAATGATCTTGGTGAGACTTCTTGAAATAAGATTTTCCTTATCTATTTTCTAAAAAAAAAAAAAAAATTTCTTATATCTCACTAAAACGTTATACTCTTATGTTGATTTTAAGTGTGATGAGACATTTTGATAAGAAATGAGAGAAACACACTTAGTAAGATTTGGATTTTTTTCCAGTGTGAAGAGGAAATCCTTGCTGTAGTTGATCCTATTTCCTTTATTTGTACAAAGTAGAGAATATGTGAGTATGGCTGATGGTCCGCAGTCCAGGATTAACATCAGCCCCCTGTTCCTATTTACTGATTGTGTAAACTGCTTCAGACATTAATCACACAACTCTGTATTATGCAAAGGATCCTCCATGTCATGTTTGCTCTACAGGTCAGTAATGCACTACATGTCACAGATATCCTGACCTTATGTCCTGCATTTCATCCATATTACCATATCACTCTTATATAATCTGTCTCTGTCACAAATATTTATATTATCCTGTATAAAAATCTGATGACATGCTTTTTACATTGACTTTAAATGACAGTTAACAGTAGAATTAGCTCCATCACCTTTAGCCCCTTTAGACAGTGTGTGTCTGAGAGCCTTTTGTGAGGGGTGGGGGGTGGGGGGGTCATATCTCTAGACAGTAGTTCCTCCACTTGTTTACATGTAGACCAGGAGACACCATGGTAGCTGGCTGCGCAGAAGACACACTAATTTTAGCACAAGCATTTCCATTTCCTTAGATATGTCAGTCAAGTCTCTAGAGCGTTGATGTCATCAGTAGGTTACATGATGTTAACATGTCACTATGATCTTCCTGTTACTACACTTTGTAAAGGGTTCTATCACCGGTGCATGTTCCTCTGAAAATTATCTGCATGAAATACTACACTGCAAAAATCTAAATCTTACAAGTGTATTTTTATTATTTCTAGTCCAAATATTTAATCACAGTTAACCCTTTTGAGGCATGAATTATAAGAACCTTAGTCAAGGTGTTTTTTTTTCCCTAAGTGTTTTTATTCCTCTTTAGGTGTGTTCTTAAAATGATACCAAAGCTTTAACAATAAAAGTATTATATGAATGTATTTATTGTGTTTTATATTTCAGTATTTATTCTCATTATTTATTTTGTATTCAATACTTAATGAGTTATTTAATGTATTTAAAAAAAACCCTGGCCTTCTTTACCCTTTGATGCATGAATTATCAAAACCTTAGTCAAGATGTTTTTTCCTAAGTGTTTTTATTCCTCTTTAGGCATAAAAAAGCAATGTGATTGAGATATTTTTAATGAACCTATTTTTTTTATGGAGTTACAAAAATGTCCACTCAGCTGGAAAATATGTGTTTAAGTTTTGAAGTAAAGAAACATGTATTTAGTATCAGAACACTATGAAACAAAACATTTTTAATGCAGTTTTTGTTTAAAGATGTCATTCCGCTGAAAACCATTTTTCCACGCTCCTTTTGGAATCTAATGGGTCACCCCGCGTTACCAACACATGCTGCCTTTGAAAGTGGTTCGTCAGGAATGAGGGACCCAGAAAAAGCAGGTCCATCAGACGCCAAATGGACTTTAGCGTCACCCACGTGGGGTTAAACCCATCCTCCATTGCAGCGAATCTGAAGTAGCATTAGCATTAGCATCTAAAAGAGAAGACGATGCCACAGTAGCTGCTGCACAAACTGGAAAAAAAATGGCGGTTTAAACTGGTTCATGTGCTCTCTGTGGAAATAAAGCCTCATTTTTTTCCTGCACGTTTTCAGAACAAGCAACAGCATGAAACCTAGCTGGATGCTACTCGGGTAAAGGTAAACATACACACAGTGAGAGGGGAGGGGGGAGTGTTCCTTCACGCATTCTGAGCCAATCAGAGACGCCTCATCACCGCGTCATGAGCATGTCTGCATAAGTACCAGTAAACTCTATTGTTCGACCTCAAGTCATTTTTCTACCGTGAAAAAACAGCTGGAAACAAAAAAATCTGGACGTTTTTTAAAAAAAAATAGAACCAACACACAACGTATTCAATAACAATGGAGAACACAGTAATATTAATGAAATAACCACGGAATGACTCCTTAAGAACAGATTGTTAATTACAGTCTAATAACAACTGTTAATTACAGTCTAATAACAACAAGCAATTGATTTAGATGTAAACATGTCACTACAGATCAGGTATTAAAAACAGCCAAATTACAGTAATGATATGAACTGACTGATATGGAACTAAAACAACAAAACCCATGAATATAAAAGCTGTAGAATAACTGTCCACTGTAGTGACCAGTATGAATCAAATGATTAATGGAACAAATGAAAATTATCTTAGAAATACACTAATTTCTACATACAAATCTGTTTTTGTTTTTTTTAACATACTCTCCCCTGTCTATGAAACATTATTAGACCTATACATGGATAGTGTGGCTAAGATAGAGGAAGAGGTTTAGAGGAACAGATAACACATTGACCCTGGGGAGGAGTAAGGAGTTTAGAAAAAGAAGGAAGGAATAAATAAATGAAAGAATCAATGAATTAAATTAATGGATGAATGAATGAACAAATGAATGAATAAGCAAATTATGAAATGGATGAATGGATAACAGAAGGAAGGAATAAATAAATTAACAAATAACCATATCCAAGAAGTGAATGAATGAATGAATGAATGAAGGAAGGAAGAAATAGATAAAAAAACAAATGAAAGAATGAGCAATTAAACAGATGAATAAACAAAAGACTGAATGAATAAATAAACATTTTGATAAATGATTTACACAGTCACACCATGAGGACCTCTAACACTATGGGGACCAAAAATCAGGTCCCCATAAGGGTTAAATATAAATATAGGTCCCCACTAGTAAAATAGATATGATGTGGCCCTATAAATACATTAATTCATTCTTACAGGAAGTACCCATAAAGCATGAGGGGATGTATTTTTCTAAGGTTTGCAGATGTGTTTAGTTTATTTAAAAATATATTTATTTAATGTATTTTTTCAATTATTTATTTTTTCATTTTTATTTTTACATTTTTTAAAAAATATTTTATGTATGTATTTATTTTAAAATAATATTATTATTCTTTATTTTTTTAATTTAATTTAAATTTAATTTAATGAATTTTAATTAATATAAAGAAGAAGAAGAAGAAGATGTGTTTACACCTACTACCCAATGTCTGCTTGATTACAAACTTGGTCCTCATGAGACATGGAAATGTGTGTGTGTGTGTGTGTGTGTGGTGTATGTGTATGTGTGTATGTGGTGTATGTGTCTGTGTATATGTGTGTGTGTCTCTGTGTGTGTGTGTCTGTATGTGTGTGTGTATGTGTGAGTGTGTCTGTGTGTGTGTATATGTGTGTGTGTGTGTGTGTGTGTGTGTGTGTGTATGTGTGTGTGTCTCTGTGTGTGTGTGTGTCTGTATGTGTGTGTGTATGTGTGTGTGTGTGTGTGTGTGTATGTGTGTGTGTCTCTGTGTGTGTGTGTGTCTGTATGTGTGTGTGTATGTGTGTGTGTGTGTGTGTGTGTGTGTGTGTGTGTGTGTGTGTGTGTGCGCGTGTGCGTGTGTGTGTGTGTGTGTGTTATTACTCAGCAGATCATCCTGTGGAACTGTCTTTAATGACTTGTTGAAATAGCAGAAGGTGTCCTGAAGGTGTGTCCTCAGACCTAAGAGGATGACACGTCATCCTTCCACAAACGCCTCCAGTCACGTCCTGCTCGTCTACCTCGTGTCCCACGGCTGCCGCTCCCCCACTCACAACACTATCACAGTGTTTACAGCCCATTCATTCCCACACTGTGAAAAGTCCATGTCAATAAGGTTAAGACCCACTGGTGGGGGTTTAAGTTTAACAGATAGGAGAAGCTGCTCCACACCTTTACACATTAACCTCTGCCTGTTTCTGTGTTAGAAAATAACTAAATAAATATTAGAAAATATGATTTATAACGTACTTTTCATTCAGCAGAATCTCACAGTAGAGATAGATAAAGATATAAAAAACAAAACAAAAACAAAACAACAAAACAGAAAATACTACTCCTACTACTACTCCTAATAGTAATAATAATTTTTTATGACGTACATTTCATTCAGCAGAATCGTCAAGAGCTGAGAATGATAAAAATGTAAAAAAAAAAAAAAAAGAACAACAAAAAAATTGGTAAAACAGCAGAAAAATAATACGAATAAAGATAATATTAATAAGAAGTTGGATTTATAACAAACTTTTTATTCAGTGGAAATTATTTATTTATTTATTCATGTATTTATTTATTCATTTAATAATAATAATAATAATAATAATAATAATAATAATTAATAACAAGATACATCAAAAATACAATTTTAAAACGAAATACAACAAAAATAAAAGAAGCTAAAAAATTGCAACAAACAAAAACAATAAACATGACCAATTATCCTAAATAAAAATGAATAAACAATCAAACTAATGAAAATAGATAACTACATCTGGCTTTACTTAGTTACAGACATACTAATTAAGCAAAAACAATTCATTGTCCTAATAATTGAATACATGCAATACCAGATTGCATGTCAATTCATTCAAAAATTAATAAACATAACACAGTTAAAAATATATAAATCTGAAAGTGTTACAGAGAAAGATGAAAATGTAAAAAGAAGTGGAAAAAATAAAATACTGTATCAGGAATATAAGACTGTGCTAATAAAACAAGGCATCTTGATGGTCCATAAAAGTGAACAGAAATGTTTTTCCGTTTTTGAAGGAGTCTAGTGACTGTAGAACTGTGAGCTGGTCAGGGAGGGAGTCCCAGATATGGAGGTGTCAGAGGAGAAGGCCTGGTCTCCCATGGAGCACAGGCAAATGTTTGAAAAAGCACAGTTCAACTTAGAAAAACAAACAGATAAATATCACTCCTTTAAATCATGACACAACGACTGGACTTTTATTTTGAAGAACTTCTATAATCATAGTTATAGACACAAGGATGTGCCACATGGGTGAATCTGTTTTATTTAAAATTACACACAAATGTACATTTAATCACTACATATTTTGTAGGGAAGACAATTATCCACCACATAAACCCAACAGTTAAATCAGATATTTGTTTCCAGTCCACTTATGTAATACTTTAGGACTGTACTGTTGTGTTTCTCACCATCATCCTCTGGAAACAAAAAACAGTATCTTACCAAAAGCTTTTTTACTCAGTAGATAAAAAAAAAAAAAAAAGCAAAAATAAATAAATAAAATTGCTTTTTGCAGACCGAAAAGCAGATTTTAAAATGGAGTTAGAACGGCTGTAGCTGAGTGGAAACAAATTCTGGATTTAACTGTGTGTGTTTGTATTCATATCTTTATGGGCACATAAAGATATGAACACATTCACAGTCATTTACACAGTCACACCATGGGGACCTCTGGCACTATGGGCACCAAAATTCAGGTCCCCACAAGGATTAAATATAAATAAAGGTCCCCACTAGTAAAGTAGAAATGATGTGGCCCCAAATTAAAACATTAATTTGTTTTTTTTCTAGTAAAGCATGAGGGAAACAGGCATAAAGAAAAACATCTAATTTTCAAACATGTTTTTACTTTTTAAAAAAAGTTTTTATTTTTATGTATGTTTAGTTTTTCATGTTTTGTTTTTACTTATTTTTAAATTATTATTATTAAATTAATGAATGTGTTAATGAATGTAATGTGTTTATTTTATTATAATTGTTTTATTATTAATAATTATTAATTAATTAATTTATTAATTTTGTAATTACATTTTCAACATTTTTAAATGTTATTTTATTTTATTTAAAAAACAAAATAAACGTGGTCCTCATGAGACATGGAAACAAGTGTGTGTGTGTGTTTGTGTGTGTGTGTTATTCTAAATAAAAAAAGATTCACCCCTGTGGCACATTCTTGTGTCTGTGACTGACATTATAGAAGTGTTTCCAAAATAAAAGCCCTGTGCTTCTGTCATGTTTGAAAGGATTGTTATTTGTTTATTTATTTATTCATTCATTTTAGTTATAATTGGCTCAAACTTTGGACATATTTTCAGTGTGGACCACAACTGCAGTACAGTCAACAACCTGGAGGGGGCAGTGGGATGATGCTTGGTCATAAACGGAACCGGAACGGAAGTAACAGAATCCAATATGGCGGCTACCGAGTCGGGACCATTTTCACTCTTGGATCAAAATCCGAAGCCTACAAGGGTTTTGATATCTACAAGGGTCAAACAATGACTTCCTGTTGGTGTTGTCTAATACAAAACTATTTGTTAAGAGAGTAGGCTACTTGTGCGAAACCAACACAAAATAAGTTTGACAGATGAGTACACGAATGAGCTCAAATTTAATTCAAATTCATAAATGATAACCCCACCTGCATCCACGATCTGTGTCATGTTGTTTATGGTGTTTTTCTTGCTAAATACCTGCTTATTAAATCTAACATATTATATAATGTAGGCTTTCAAGACAAAAGACAATAAAAGTAATTAACTTGAATTGACTATATAAATTAAATATAAATTAATTATAAATTAAATTGACTATATATTAGACCTAGAGTCATTTTTCATTCTTGTTATGATGCAGTCACAGTTTATTTTCCAATTACTGCTAATGCTGGGCTTTTTATTGGTCGAATACATCATTTATTCACTTTTGGCTGTTTTAAAATCTAGTAAATTTAGTTACATAGAAAGAAAATAATTCTGAAGTTTATCAACGGGCGCCATGTTGGATTCTGTTACTTCCTGTCCGGAAGTGGATGGTGTGCATTTAAAGGGCCAGCGTTCCAAACCACCTTTCTGATGTCATTACTCAGGTAAGGTAAAGATGGACCTGTTGACTTAAATTAATGAAGAATTCAGACACAAGCAGAGCATTTACAGTTTATGTAGACCAGAGGGAAATGCTCTATTAAAAAAAGTAAAAGTTTTCAAATACATAGTTCCATTATAAAAAGTAACATATCAATCCTTGAAAACATGGCAGAATCACGAGGCTTTTATTTTGAAAAAAAAAAAAAAGTCAGTCATAGACACAGGAATCGTTTTTATTTTTTATTTAGAATTACACACACACACATGTGCATGTACAAACACTGAATATTTTAGTAGTTTTACTGTCAGGATTATTAAATAGGTTATTCTGTAAACATTATACCACTAAACAGTCCCACCAGGATTTCTCAGGCCTTTTTTGAGATTGTTTCATCCTAAAATGTCTGATGTTGCATGAGCTTTTCCGAAAAATTGTGATGAAAATTGCGGTGCTTGTTAGGCTTTTGTTGCAGTAGGAAGTGAAAGTTGCGATAAATAGTTGTGATTTTCCCTTTTTCTAAACAAAATTAAGTAATATTTCAAAAATTAATTTACTGGAAAATTAATTCAAAGTCATTGTGATATGATCCTCAAAACTGCCTTTAAAAAAATAAATGATTATGAGGATTACAAAAATGCAACTATATATATATATATATATATATATATTTTTTTTTTTTTTTTCCAAATGTACCTGTTCAAGGGTTAAAATGCATATGACCACACAATACTACATGAAGTTGTAAAACATAATATAAATGTCTCAGCCAGTCAATAAAACATGACTAGTTCTATGTACTGTGTAGTAGAGGCAGTTTCTCCACAAAAATAGAACAAAGACACTGAGATATTAAGACAACCTTTCAAATATGGCAAATAAAATGCAGTAAAAAAGTATTCTTCCAAATGCACCTGTTGGTACTAGTGCATCATTTTAGTTGTCAAATGTGAACTCCTGGCCACGCACTTGTTTCTTCGTACTGTAAGGTAAACAATAAAAGGCGGAAGGAGCAGCTCAACACATTGCAAATGATTGGTCATATTTTGTAGGAAAGTCGCAGTGATTGGTTAAAATTGCAACATAGCACTGAATTCACAGGGATTGGCTGAATTGTGTGGAAGTTGCAAATCGCAACATTGCGAAATCCTGGAGGGTCTGACTAAATATATGGAAGGCACTAGTAGAACTAGTAATGACAGATTGCCCTGTAAGTTTCAATATCAAGACAGTTTCATCAATCACAACATGAAGTTATGTCAGTAAAAACCTCATGTGCACTGAAAGACACTGGCTGTAATTATATTCAACTGGAATTCCTGTTTTTATTTTGCACATGTCAGGATGTTTGGTTGTCAGCTCTGGATGTGGTTAACTCTTCCCACTAACAAGACTGTGAAATACGTTTACTTTGGAATGCATGATGAAGTTTACACTTTAATTGAGTCAGTAGGCTAGCACTTAGCATTGGCTCACCTCTGATCCTTCAGGCTCCTACAGCTCCACTCCTTTTATCCAAATATGGGCATCTCTACTGCAAAAAACAAAACAAAAACCATGGTCACTACTAGCTTCAAAATGTGCAAACTGCTGGGTGGTGTCACAGGTCGGTTATTCACATTATTCACCTGACGTCATTCATCTGACGTCAGATGGACTTTAGCGTCACCCACGTGGGGTTAAGCCCGTCCCCGGCAGTGAATCTGAAGTAACATTAACATTAGCATCTACAAGAGAAGATGGCGCCACAGTAGCTGCTGCACAAACTGAAAAAAAAAAAGGTGGATTAAACTGGTTCATGTGCTCTCTGTAGAAATAAATCCTCGTTATTTTTCCCTGCACATTTTCAGAACAAGCATGAAACCTAGCTGGATGATACTTGGGTAAAGATAAACACATACTCAGCGAGAGGGAAGGGGGGAGTACGTGTTCCTTCACGCATTTTGAGCCAATCAGAGATGCCTCATCACCCCGTCATGGACATGTATGAGGAAGTACTGGTAAACTGTTGTTCAACCTCAAGTCATTTTTCTCACGTGAAAAAACAGATGGAAACAAAGCAATCCTGATGTTTTTTTTTAAATGGAATCAACATACAATGTATTCAATAACAATGGAGAACACAACAATACTAATGACAGCTTTAAATATGAACAACCATTTTAGTTCAGGTTATACATTCAGACCAATTCAATCTACAGTGGGTCAGACCAGTAAAATATTATCATAAAAATTCAGAAATAATCAACTTCAACTTTTTTTTTTTTATCTCTGTAAATTTTTAGTTTCACATATTTACACTAAAATCAAGTATAATTTTGTCCAAAAATGTATATAAACTGAACAAATATGAAGAATCTGAAGTATTTTAAGATAAGTCAGTGCAATTTTAACAAAATTCTGCCTGATATTAAATGCTTTGTGTATTTATAGACCCACTGAGATCTGTAAGTTATAATGAAAATGTAAAAATAAATAAATAAAAAAATCACATAATACTGTTAAAATTCTCCTTATTCTTTCACTTTGTTCATGTTATTTACGTTGTTTGAAAGGATTGTGTGTCGATATAAACATTTTCATTGTTCAATTTTACTTTTTTCACTCTAGAATATAGATACAATCATTTATGTATTATTTTTATTCATTTATATATTTTATGTAGACATTATTTATATATTATTATCTTAGCATTTCAAAAGTTCCATCCACTTCAGATCAAACGTGGCCCCTGAACTAACATGAGTTTGACTGTTTTACAGCCAGGACAGAAAGAACATGTTTGTATAGTGGGAAGTGTATGAGCATGTCTTTCATTGAGAAAATCTTAACTGTTCTTCAAAATATGAGCTGCACATTTTATAGTAGTAGTACCATTCCATTTATAGCTTTTTAAATAACTGTTGCTGACAGAACTGACTAGTGTTTGTCTTTAGGCGTTGTCGCTGTGACCTTTGATTTACAAGAGTCATACTGTGGAATTATATTACCTCCTGTGTGTGTGTTTGTATTCCTATCTTTATGGGTACATTGATATGTTTGCAGTCACATCTTGGGGACCTATGACACTATGGGGACCAAAATTCAGGTCTCCACAAGGGTTAAGTATAAATATATGTCCCCGGTAGTAAAATAGAAATGATGTGACCCTATAAATACATTAATTTTTTTTTTTGCAGAAGTCCACACAAAGTATGAGGGAAACAGGTGCAAAATGAAACATGTATTTTTCAAAGGTTTGAAGATATATTGACTTTACAAAGTAAAAAAAAAAGCATTCATTTTTAGGTAAGTTTTTAAATGATTTTTCATTCCTTTATTTTTATTTATTTATTTTATTGTATTCAATTTTTACAATTATTATTTTATTTATTTATTAATTTATGTTTAGAATTAGGGTTATTGTATGTATTCATTCATTTTGACTTTTTTATTGAATTAAAATTTTTTTTAATATAATTATTATCTTTATTTTATTACCAAAAAATGACACTCACTACCCAAAGACTACTTGATTACAAACTTAGTCCTCATGAGACATGGAAATGAGAATGTGTGTGTGTGTGTGTGTGTGTGTGTGTGTGTGCATGTTTGTACTGATTGTTTGCCCTCACTACAAAGTTAATAGGAAATTAGGCTGAGCTATCTAGGGCACCAACACTGTTCTATATCGATTATTAACAGCCGGCCATCGTTCTGTCTAGCGGTCAGGCCAGTATCACAGTGTTTAATTTTTATGGCTGTCACCTTTTCTCAAAACAAACGGTCAATCATTGATTAAAAAATATGTTATGGGTCTGAGTTGACCTGAGTTAATCAGTTCTGAGTTTTTGATGACCATGAATGAATGCGTAACTTTGTGCAACAGGCTCCTTTTTTCCCCTCCCGTGTCTGTATATATTGTCAAAGCTTTATGAAAGAAACAACATATATTTAACTGTAATATGTATATGAAAAAAAAGTAAACAAAATTTTAAGCCTGAAAAATAACCTCTTCAAATAAATTGGTCATTACTTAATAAATGAACCTTTCATCAATAAAAAATACTTACTTAGGTACTCAAATAAATTAATTTTGAATAAAATAAATAGAAATATTCTTAAAATGATACCAAAGCTTAAACAATAAAAGTATTAAATGAATGTATTTATTATATTTTATATTTCAACGTTAATTCTCATTATTTATTTTGTATTCAATACATAATGAGTTATTTAATATTTAAAAAAAACAACAACTTTCAAGTACCCCCTGGGCTTCTTAACATGTTGATGCATAAATTATCAGAACCTTAGTCAAGATTTTTTTTCCTTAGTGTTTTTATTCCTCTTTAGGCATGAAAAAAAGTAATGTTACTGAAATCTTTTTAATGAACCTATTTTTATGGAGTTACAAAAATGTTTTTAGCTTTGAACCTAAGAAAAGTGTATTTAAAATGAAATATCAAAACACGATGAAATAAAATATTTTAATGCAATTTTTGTTTAAGAAGTCTGTTAATTACAGTCTAATAACAACAAGCAATTGATTTACAGGTAAACATATTAGTGCAGATCGGGTATTAAAAACAGACCAGTTACAGTAATGATATGAACTGATTGATATGAAACCAAAACAACAAAATCCATGAATATATAAGAGAGAATAACTGTCCATTGTAGTGACCAGTATGTGTCAAAGGGTTTAATGGAACAAATGAAAATTATCTTAGAAATACAATAATTTCTACATACAAAACTGGTTTTGTTAACATTCTCTCCATGTAAAAACTACAGCTATATTTGATATAATCATTATAAAAATATGCATATGCAAAAATATTTTCAAATAAACAACTTTGTATTTTCACTTTGTCTTGCCATTTTACAACTTTTTGCTGTTAATTTTACAGCAGTTTTATAGTGTGAAAATAATTTTCTCTTGTTCCATTTCTCTCCTTTTTTTGTTGCTTTATTTCAATGGAACAAGTGAAAATGATCTTGGTAAGATTTATTGAACTAAGATTTTCCAGATCTATCTCTAAAAATGCATTGTGTTAAGTTTAACTGTTTGTTTTTTTTTTTAACTTCCAAAATGAAAATATTAATTATGGGCTTTTACAAACATTAAATCTTAAAAATCAAACACACACACAGAACATAAAGTGAAAGTTGGACTTTTTGAATCAAAAATACTAAAAACCAACTCAACCACATTTCTTGAGTTTTCTCATTTTTAAACAAATCGTATGATGCCTAAAAAATTTAAGCTCATTAATGTAAACCCCATTATTTCTAAAAAAAAAAAAAAAAAAAGAAAAGAAAAAGAAAAAGCATATCCCACTTTGGACACCCCTGTTGTACATATATAAGAGCAGAGGAAGTGTCTCTGTGGTCTCTCATTCATATCCTACTTCCATCCATTAGAGCTGGTTCATGTGACACCTCCCCATTCCCTCAGTAATCCAAACAGCTGTTTCCTTTGTTGACGCATAAGCTTGTTTTTTTGGACTACGGTAATTTGTCACATTTTGCCACATTTAGCAACAGTAAAAACAAGGTCACACCTATGACACAGCAGGAGCTGATATCACACCCGTGCCTTTTTCAGAGGCTACATCTGCACAAGTTTGATACGGGTTTAGTTTTCAAACCGTGTCAAAAAGGTATTACGTAAAAATGGAACTGTTTCAGTAAAAAGCTGTGTCAGCATGGGGGCGAAACACTTGCTGAAAATGATGCAATTCACATGCCACACCACTATGCGTGCTGTAAGCCAGTCCCACTGGATACAGAAGAACAATAGAAGAAGCAGTGTGCATGCGCCCACATCACTTTTTCTACCGGAGTGACACACACCAGACACAAACAACAATAATAACACTGCTAACACCCTGACCCAGTGTTTCCTAACCCTGGTCCTCGAGGCACACTATCCTGCATGTTTTAGATGTTTCCCTCTTTGAACACACCTGATGGTCATTATCATTCTTCTGCAGAACTGGATGATAGGCTGATCATTTGAATCAGGTGCAGTTGGGGAGAGAAACATCTAAAACAGGGGTGTCAAACTCCGGTCCTCGAGGGCCGGTGTCCTGCATGTTTTAGATATTTCCCTCTTCCATGTGATTCAGTTTAACCCTTTAACTCCTGAGAACTAACAAAATAATTGGTAAGATGAGCAAAGTTAGACACAAATGGCAGAAAAATCAAAGAAAAATACTCCAATAAAAAAAATAAAAAATGGTAGAAAAACAAACAAAATGAGCAACAAAAATAATGACAAATAATGTGGAAAGAAAATTACTATTGAAATTTGGTCCCAGCAATTTTTATTTTGCCTTTAGAAATGTTTTAAATAAAATAAAATAAAATAAAGAAAAAACTCTTGCTTTTTGGCACCTTGTCCATGCACAAAACTAAAAGGAAAATGGTTGAATTTTTCTGAATATTTAAACTAAATCATATATTCAGAACACATCAGCGTTGACACATAAAGAGTTAATAATTAGCTCCTCATCAGACTGATAATGATGCAATGGCCTCCAGGTGTAAAAGAAGAGGGAAACATCTAAAACATGCAGGACACCGGCCCTCGAGGACCGCAGTTTGACACCCCTGATCTAAAACATGCAGGATAGTGTGCCTCGAGGACCAGGGTTGGGAAACACTGCCCTAACCCATTCACCACTGATACTCTGATGTTGGCCATTGTTACTGCCTTGTGAGGAGAATGAATGCTACAGGTGCAAGGCTGCGATTTTTTTCCGGTCATGTGGTCATGACGTGAGTGTGAACTCACAGGGATACTCGTCAGTATGGATACGGAAAAGGTACCGTATCCAGATCTTCCCACTCTGGGACTCTTTTTGAGTTCTAACTGAATTTAACTTAAGTAAAGTAAAGTAAACTGAACTGAACTGAACTCTCTTTTGCTCATATCTCTAGAACATACATGACTGATTAACTTAAAATCAAGTGCAGGGTCATGACCTGTGTATGTCTGACATCATGACAGCTGCCTGGATAAGAATTGGGGGCCTTTGCCAGTTGCTTCTGATGGGATACACCTGGTTGAACAAGATGAAAGCAACATAAAAATGGCAATAATAAATAAGACAAAAATACTTTAATGGTGGTGCATTGGTTAGCACTCGTGCCTCATAGACAGAAGGACCCTGGTTTGATTCCCACACCAGACCTTTCTGTGTGGAGTTTGCATGTTCTCTCTGTGTCTGCGTGGGTTTTCTCCAGTTTCCTCCCACCATCCAAACACATGCACTGATAGGTTAATCTAAATTGTCCATAGGTGTGAATGTGAGAGTGATTGTTTGTCTATATATGTTCAGCCCTGAGATGAACTGGAGACTCATACTGGGTGTACCCCGCCTTCACCCATTGTAGCTGGATTAGGCCCCCAGTGACCCTCATGACCCTAATGAGGATAAAGCGGGTTCAGATGATAAGACTTTAAAACAACACAAAATGGAAAACACCAAACACAGAATTGACATTGCCTAGAACACCAGGCCTTTGGTAATTTCATATATTACATTCATTATAACAAACCTGTTCCTTCAGCAGATGTCATCTTATGAAGCCATAATTACCTAATAATTACCCGATAATTACTGTTACTTTGACCATTGTGTCTGGATTAGGCCCCCAGCGTCCCTCGTGACCCTAGTGAGGATAGAGCGGGTTCAGACAACGAGAAAAATTCTTTAATAGACATAACACGACATAACTAGACATAATAAAATGAAAATAATGTAAAGCAAAGTTTTTCAACCTTGGGGTTGGAACCCCACGTGGGGTTTCCTGAAACCTCTAGTAACTGATAAAAAAAAAAAAGACAAAACAACATACTAATAAAAAAATATATGTTAAGTTGACAGTGAGAATTCCAATCCATAATAGACATGACAAACTGTGAGTGTGAAACTGAAGCACTGTGGTTCTGTTTATCTGTCAAATGTTCATTGTGGTCAGTTTCAAATGCTGCAGCTCTTTCATAAATCATAGTTTGAGTTATTATTTGGTCAGTATTAATTGTCAGCCTTGTAAATATAACCTGGGCTGACTGTACAAAAAATACCATTCTCACTTTGTGCAGTAATAATATACATCTGGCTTTTTTGCCTCTGCCCATAATAATATGCATTATATAGACTAAATATCTTCTAAAATTACTGGTTATTTGCAACATAGTATTGTAAACTATTACGTAATCATAAACAACTAAATTTTAGCAGGAAGAATGTCTACCTTTTGAATGTCTGGGTCGACAGATACAGTATTTGTCATGAGCCAGTAATGTAAAGGCTGTAATGACATAAAAACAATATAAAAGACATAACATGAACACCAAAAACAGATTGGACTGTGAAGGTGACGTTTAATCAGTATTTCTTCCACTCTTTGTTTTTTCTTTTCTTATACTAGAATGAACTAGTAAAGCACTCTGAGAGCGCAGACCTCCGCCAAGGTAGACCCCCCCCCCCTCAGATTACCACCAAAATCTACATTTCCAGATCTCCCCATTACCAACCTAAACTGGAAATTTCATCAAAATCAATCCATAGGTTTTTGAGTTATCTTGCGAACTAACAGACAAACAAAGTCTTGACAACAACATAACCTCCTTGGCGGAGGAACAGTCTGTCCTTCCTCTAGTTGTGTCTGTTATCCCATCAAGCTGCAATAAAACTCCTCTAAGTCTCATAACTCCAGCTGTGAAATCGATGTCCTCTTTGAAATGAGACAAGTTTCAGCCTCACAGGATACATCCGGGCGTCCTGACCTCACATATTTTCCTCAGGAATTAAAACAGGGCACAGTTCGGTGCAGTTTCCACTTATGCTACCACTCCAGCACTAGTTGCAGAGGCTGAAACATTATACTGCAGGAATGTTGAAGCTTAATTGTAGAGGAATATTTTAGTGATCGAGGTTGACATGCACAAGCATACAACCAAAACACAGTGGTGGCCCAAGTACTCCCATTCTGTAGTTAAATAGAAGTACAGCTACTTGTGTGTAAAAATACTCTGGTAAAAGTAGAAGTACTAATTCAACATTTTTACTGAAATAAAAGTTAAAAAAAAAAAAAAAAGGAAAACTTCTCAATTGTAATAAAGTATGGATGAAATAATACTTATTTGAGCAGGAAAAAACAGAAAAAAAAAATAAATTGAGTTACTGTGTAGTTGATGTGTTGTATTGTTGGGTCATGGTACTCAGTTTTGTGGGTATGCAGGAAATTAGGAAATTTAGGAAAAATTCAAAAGTCATAAATAAGGGATTAATGAAAGTAATAATGATGAGATTTAAAGAATGAGATAGAAAAGTCTAAATCTTAGGGAAAAAAAATGCAGAACTATGAGATAAAAACCTCAAAATTATGAAAAAAAAGGCAAAATATGTACATTTGTTAACTGAATGCACAGAATGAAATGATGGTGTTGTAATTTAGTAACTGAAATTAACTAACTAACTAAAATTATTATATAGTCAGTCACAATTTCTGATGTACGACTTATTTTTCATACCGTCACTACTTTGAAAAAGTAATGAGTCTATTCTGAGAATATAAAGAGTATAAAGATATTTATACAAAAATGTAGGGAGTAAAAGTAAAAAGTTGCCAGAAAGATAAATACTCAAATAAAGTACAGATACCTAAAAACTTCTACTTATTTACTTTCACCTTTGACAAAACATCAGCCATCATTACAGAAGAAGAAGAAGAAGAAGTCCTACTGTGTATTCTTACCATATCTAACCTGACGTACAGTGACTGTCTGTGAGAGGATTAGCTCAAGTCCACTTGTTGTTTGTTTATCCTGTTTCCTTATGTAACACACACTCAGATGCCTGCTGACACTCATAGAACCAAATCCTACAAATAATCACTTGATGTTATTACACATAGGAATTTGTAGTTGACCAATGTAATAATCAGTAATATGACATGACACGCTTATGTATGAATGTGTTACTCGTCTGGTGTTTTTTCCTGGAAAAGGCAGAGGACTGTTTTGTTTTTCTGCTCAGATCTGTATAATTATTACACAGCCTCGTTTGTCTCCTTTGAGAATCAGTCAGCTGACTCTTCTGACTTTCAGTGTTTTTCACTCAGCAGAAAAAGTCTGACAAACAACTGAGAGGACAAACTGATCTCATTTCCAAATCATGACTCACTGAGTTACTTTCTGGTGTTATCTGTGATTAAAAATACTCAACATTACTGTTTAAACCTCAGGTTAGTTTAACCTTTGCCTCCTACATAGGGCCCGCTGAACAAACAAATAATCTTTACAGGAGCTTTATTGTTTAATGAGGACCTTTATATGAACTACTATCAATTATTCAGCCTTGTTTGTCACTGTGTAACAAGCTTATCAACATCAATAGAAATAGGACAGTCTTATCAATGTGGTATCTGAAGAATACAGGTCAGATTGAAGAAAACTTTACCTTAGAAGCAGGAGCCAACATCACCACTACTACACAATTTATAGCCCAATAAAACTTTGCACATGTTCGAAATAAATCATTCAAATCAAATCAAATCAAATCAAAAAGGTTTGTTTGGCTGCAGACCTCTGCTGTAATAATGTGTTTGTTACATACACTGAAAAAAAACAACAACAACAACAACACCCTGGTTCAGCTTAAATGAACTGCGGTTACAATTACCACTTATCTTCTTTAAGTTTGGTTTTCAGCTCATTTTCAGATGTTTTACGTGTTAGATTAACTTAGTTTGTTAGTTTTCCTCATCCTAAAATTGAATTACAAATTAAATTATGCAAACTAAATTTTGCCTCTGATCATCTGTTGGTCAAAAATATCCTAGTGTTACTAACTTGATTATGTATGCAAAAATAACTTCAAGAAACTTAATTTGTTGAGTTAAAAATGGCTGAAATGAAGTTGCCTCAGTCATTCATATTAACCCTATTATATTTATAATATTCCAGGTTGGTTACACCTAAAACAGTCCTATACATGTTAATTAATTGATATTCCAATAGCCCATATTTATGTATATAAAATTATACATAAAATTACACTTTAACATTTTTTAATTAATTAATTAAATTAAGAAAAATAAATAATTAAATAAATAATACATAAAATAAATAAAAAGAAGTAAATAAATAATTTTTTTAAATGACACATTTTTAACAATGTACCCACAATGCAATGCAGCAAACACAAATCATACAGCAAATGTTTTATACCAAAAGAAAAAGGAAAATTTGCAGCTTTCCTTATTTAAAGAATATTATGATAGTATATTACTGCTCTGATTCAATTTAGATTGAACTGACCTAAAATGGTTTTAACTTCCTTAACTGTTAAAACCTTCTATGTCATTTTTGTATTTTACAAATTCATCCCACAGACCAGATTAGACCCCCTGGTGGGATCCTTTTGTCCCCCAGGCTGCATGTTTGGCACCTGTGGACAAAAGCATTTACACAGATTGAAGTAAAGTGTTTCTTTCCTAATGGGTCTGGGATACAAAACAATAATGATGTCATAAATATCATATTGATTATTAATATTGATGTCTATATCTCATTTTAGAATGAACAGGACATATTACAGCTGTAGCCATGATGTGTTCCAGTATTTATATCCATATGCAATTGCAGAAAAATATGATTAGTCCATCAAAAGTAATAAAAAACAATTGTTATACAATCAAGTCCAAATTCTTTTGTGTATCAAGTGCCTAAAACAGAAAGAAAATAAAACATGTAATGCCTGTTTTTGTCAATACAGTGACGTAGGTATTGATGTAAGAACTAAAGTGATTTCAGTTATTGTCAAGAAAACATGAGAAATGGACAGATATGAGCTATGACATTACACTAGTTTGTTTTTAGCGTTCTATTTGCCCAAAAAAATTTAACTGGAGTTATTAAAATGAACAAGAAATTAAAGAAAACAAGGGGTGGTCTAATATTTTTTTTCACCAACTCAGATCAGTGTTATGGTTAAAAAAAAAAGAAAAATCTAAATCAATGTTGAAGGAAATTAAGTAAAAACTAACTATGAGGAATTTTTGGAAGCAAAGATAACAATTTAAACTAAACTAACCAATGCAATGAAATTTATCCCAATATAAAACTATATGATGACATTTATCATTATTATTTTGTATCCCAGACATGTTAGAAAAGAAACACCTGAACTGAACTTCCCCAAATACCTTTGTCCATATACTATAGTGTATGACTTATGCTATGATGCTAACTATAAACTACATTAACTCCCATATATATTGGTGTATAATCCACTAAATATTATATTTTTTTATTTTATTAATTTACTGGTTGTTTTCATTAATGCTCCATTTTCATAGTAAATTAATGTAGAAATAATGGGACTGTGATGAACCTGGGACATGTCCAGGGTGGACGCCGCCTTCAACCACAAGAAGGCTCCAGTGACCTCTGTGACCCTAGTGAAGATAATGCAGGTTCAGATGAAGAAAGAAAGAAAGAAAGAAGCAAACAAATATATATATATATATATATATATATATATATATATATGTGTGTGTGAGTGTGTGTGTGAGTGTGTGTGTGTATATATATATATATATATGTATGTATATATATATAAAAATAAAGAAATAATGAAACAAAGCTAACAAGTGGTGCACAGCAAGCACATTTTTGGTGACTGTAATCGTGACCTTTGACCTACATTCATTGAAATTTTAATGGGATCTATTCTTGACCACCTCACACTTTTCCTGAAAATTTGATGGAAATTGGTCCAGTAGTTTTAGCATAAAGTTGCTGAGAGACAATCAGACTAAAAAAAAACTATCCCTCTCCCCCTTTTGTGTGTGTGTGTGTGTGTGTGTGTGGGGGGGGGGGGGGGGTTACTAGGGTCACTGGGGGCCTAATCCAGCTAAAATGGGTGACTCTGTATGAGTCTCCAGTTCATCTCAGGGCTGAACATAAATAGACAAACAATCACTCTCACATTCACACCTATGGACAATTTAGATTAACTAATTAACCTATCAGTGTGTTTGGATGGTGGGAGGAAACTGGAGAAAACCCACACAGACATGAGGAGAACATGCAAACTCCACACAATTGGGAATGGGAATTGAACCAGGGTCCTTCTGTGCTAACCACTGCACCACCGTGCCCCCCACCAAACAAAATGAATAAAAAAATAAAGTAAAATGTTGTATTAACATTTATAAACTGCTTCTGCTGGTGAGATAAGATGTTTGCTATGAGAGAATCAGATGATCTTTGCTGAAAATAGAACATAAATATTTAGTACAGTAACAGTTGAAATGGTCTGTAATCGAAGTTGCACAGTTTTGATGCTATGAATTTGCACAATTTGATCTGGACCATAAAAGTATATGGTTGATACAGTACAGTCCCAGTCAATTAGACACGTTTACATGTGTTTCTAATACTGCTCTAAAACATGTGTCACATGTAAATACCAGAAAGTAACTGTTAAACTTCTCTGTTCATTTCATACAAAACACATTAGTTAATATTTTCCACTGAGGTTAACAGACTCTGCTGTAACCTCTGTGACTTCTCTCTATATTTCCATGCTGGTGAAAAATTTACATCAGCTTACAGACGTTTTACTACGTGACCTACAGACACATTTCATGTCATGTGCGTCTGATTCACCTATTCTTGTTAACAAGGCTGTTGCGTCACAGTGGTTGTTATGACTGGTTTAATCTAACTCAGGGGACGAGCACACAAAGAATGTTATATGGGTGTGTGTGTGTGTGTGAAGGATAAGACTACACGGTGAGGAACAAACAAATGCCAAGGAAGCCAAGCCATAAACATTACCGTTTTAATATAAATGTTTGGACGTAAAATGGCGTAATGGGGTGAGCTTTGACTTAACGTGTTCGCTCTTATTATCTGCTTTGTTTGCAAAGTGTTGTGTCCTTGAACTCAGTGATCAAATAGACTTCAACCAGATGACCTCCTTTCTAGTGAACAGAGGCCACAGCTTCAGAGAGTGGATTAAAATAACACAATATTTGAAGAGGAGACCACGACTAGAGCAAAAAACAGCTCATATGGTCTCATCCAAATGACCACAGTGACCGAGTTCATAACAATACTTATCAATAAACCATGACAAGGACGGAAAAGGACACAAATTTACACACAACATACACTATGGAATAAAATAGAATAGAATGGAATAGAATAGAATGGAATAGAATAGGACAGAATACAATACAATACAACAGAATAGAGCAGAATAGAATAGGAATAGAATAGAGTACAATAGAATAACATAGGACAGAATAGAATAGGAATAGAATAGAGTACAATAGAATAACATAGGACAGAATAGAATACATTAAAATAGGAATAGAATAGAATACAGCAAAACAGAACAAAATATAACAGAATACAATAGAACAGAATAGAACAGAGTAGAAGAGAAGAGAAGAGACTAGAGTAAAACACAATAGAATAGAATAGAATAGAATACAGCAAAACAGAACAAAATAAAACAGAATAGAATAGAACAGAATAGAATAGAGTAGAAGAGAAGAGACTAGAGTAAAACACAATAGAATAGAATAGGCTTTACAGTAGGCCCTCCTCACCTGTCTCACCCTACTGCACCTGTACAGACTGAACCTACACGGACACATGGTCGTCCACTGTCCATCCAGGGGAGTGGTTGTCCCTAAGGTTTGTCTTTTTGCACTGGGTTTTTCTTTATCAAGAGGAAGGGTCTCAGGACGGGGTATCCCTGGGACATGAACTCATTGACTTCATCTACTGTTTTATTTGACTGTTGTTTATTTTTATCTTCAGCTAATTCTGTAAAGTCATGTGAGAAGTTGTGGTCTGTGATAGTCACAGCTGGGGGGGGGGGCATGAAAAGTGAAAGTGAAACTGAAAATGTTTACTATTCCTCTAATTGTCCAGACCTACTCCACTGCAGTATGGACCCCTGGGAATACTGGGCCTATGAATTTGTCTTATTCACTTCCGTCCCCTTAATGGTGTCCCACAGTTAGACAATTAGTGGGATTTTAACCTCTCGAAGATGAGTTAGCTGTGCCCACCTCCTATCATGTCACCAGCTGCAGTGGATCAGACACTTATGGACTTTCTGACAGCTGGTGAGTGCATCAGAAACACCCTGAGCAGGATACAAACCCTCCAGCACCAAAGTCACTAAATATTTGCTACAGACTTTATTGCTTTATTGTCACTGTCCTCAAATATACTGATATATATATAATATAGCCAGTCAACGTTTAACATCAACTAGTGTCATAATTTTACTCTAACATGGAAGTAAAAAAGTGGAATAATGTTTTCATAATGTTTATCTGTCTGTCTGTCTGTCTGTCTGTCTGTCTGTCTGTTAGCAAGATAACTGAAAAAGTTCTAGACAGATTTGGCTGAAATGTTCAGGAAATGTTGATACTGACACACTGGAACACATGATTTAGTTTTGGTGGTCATCAGTGGATGTATGGGGGGGGGGTAGTCCTCTTAAAATAATAATAATAATATACAGATCCAGTTACAGTTTAAAAAAAGGAGAGAAGAAAAGAGAAAAAGACTTAATGTCTTAGAAATGGTCAAATATAAAAAGAGTAGTTTGTCATCATGGTTCTGGTGGACATATATAACAGCCTGTAGAACAGTGGTGTTCAACCTGTGGGTTGGGACCTCATGTGGGGTCTTCTGGAATTCATTAGGGATTGCCTGAAATTTCTACTAAATGATAAAAAAAAAACCAACAACTCATGAATAAAAAAATATATGGTGATTTAATAGAGACAATCAATCAATAAAAAAACATGACAAACTGTGAGTGTAAAACTGAAGCACCGTGGGTCTGTTTATCTGTCAAATGTTCACTGTGGTCATTGTCAGTTACTGCAGCTCTTTCATAATTTATAGTTACTTCCATGAAGGAGGTTATGTTTTACCTCATGTTTGTTTTTCTGTCTGTCTGTTTGTCTGTCTGTCTGTTTGTCTGTCTATATATTTGTTTTTCAGCAAGGTAACTCAAAAAAGTTATCAACAGATTTGAATGAAACGTTCAGAGATGATTGATAATGCATCAAGGAAGAAACCATTACATTTTGAGCTATAAAAGTTAAAGGTCAAGGTCACAGTGAAGGTCAACACCTAAAACACATAAGTGATGGTATCTCAGAATCCAGACAAGATAGTATCGCACAGTTTTTTTTTATTCACTTTGTCTTACCTTTGGACATCAGATGAGACAACACCGATGGTGATGAATGGTATATTTGCAATATCTTGTGCTTTGTATTTAACATTAGATTAGAACATGTGAAATGTGGTTGTTGTCGTTTTTTTAAACCCTCTAAGGGATTGGTAATGACTCATAAAATAAATCGTTAGCAAACACGGAACACTCGTTTACAAAAAAGTTACGAACATCCAGATCCAAACCTTGGCAGACCTGATCTAGTTTGACTTATTGTTGGTTCAGTATTAATTATCAGTCTTGTAAATATAACCTGGACTGACTGTACATATCCTGACCAAGGAAAATAAAATCCTCACTTTCCGCAGTAATCTACACCTGGCTTTTCTGCCTCCATCCATATTAATATACATACATTATATAATCTACTTGTATGAAATTAAAGGTTATTTGCAAACTATTGCATCATCAAAAACTCATTCATTTTCACAAAAAAGTCTTGCTGTTGTCAGTAGTTTGTGATGTTAAAATGGGGCCATGAGCCAAAAAAAAAAAAGGTTGGGTGCCAGTGCTGCAGAGATGTCACAACACCTAAACCTGTCCGTTGTAGGTCAGAGGTCGTCTGATTGTTCTGGAAGTAAGAGTTTCACAAAATAGTGAATAAACAATAATAAATAATAGGGAACTGAGCCACTTCTCCCATAGGTTCCATTGACACAGATTAGACTGCGGTCTCCTTTTAAAGACCTCAAGGCTGTGACCTGGGTACACTTCATGATTGACACACGTTTAGTCCGAAAATCAATGATGAAATCCAATCAGCAGTTTTCCACTAAAATCAAGTGGTGTTATTTTTTGGCACCAGGAATCCAGTTCCTACTGGACTTACTTGTTTTCCCTCTCCTGTTTCTTGTTGAAATCTCATTTGTCATGTCTGAATAGTACATTTATCTAGTGAACAAAACCACGCCAGTGTAGAGACAGATTCTGTAAAAACTATACGGCTTTTTGTGGATTTACTTCTGAATTGTCTGAGTTTCTTAAAAGGCCATATATTTTTTTGTATACTTTTATAGTTAGACAGAAATTATAAACAAACACAAATAATGGCATAATCACATTACTGGATGGATTAAGACATTTACATACTTCTCATAACCTCCTAAGACCCTGCAATGCATTTTTGTCCTCTGTAGTGGACAAGACTTTCACAGCTTTATTGAAAGAAAAGAAAGTTCTCCACTGCAATGGACATTTCATAAAAAAATATAAAATGCATTTGAAAAAACTATTGCATTGTACTGTTTCCAAAACAGTAAAAAAAAAAAAAAAAAAGCTAAAACTTGTACTTTCGTGGGTCTCACAAGGATAAAGCAGGACAGAAAAGAACAAATAAAGTAGTAAATGGAAAAACAAGGATAAACAAAAGTACATTTAAACAAAACACTAGTGTTATAATAAAATTGCATGACTAAAATACATCCATAAGGCTTCATTTATCAGGGAACATTGTCCAATTTCTGTGTTGAACCCAAAAAGACACAAACATCCACTGTTGAACAAAACATTTGGATGTTTAGAGGGTCCATAGTGAACGTGGAAACACTGTTATCTACTACAACACTGATTCACTAGTAAAACCCATGGAGTTTAATAAATGACACTGACTGGAGACACTTGTTTTTTTATGTTCAGTCATCCTTTTTCAGTTTTATCCATTTTTAAAATAATAAATCTCAACTTTAATCTGAACTTTTATGAAGATCTAGATGATCAGTGAAGGAAAATGCTTGAATTTTACCAGAAAAACACAAAATAAAAAGTCTAATGTTACAATAAATGGTGATGGTGTTGGTGATAAATGTTTTTTTCTGGAAACTTTTATTCCCTACATTATTGTATAAATATCTGTACTTTATACTCCTTACATTTATATAAATATCTGTACTTTATACTCCTTACATTTATATAAATATCTGTACTTTATACTCCTTACATTTATATAAATATCTGTACTTTATACTCCTTACATTTATATAAATATCTGTACTTTATACTCCTAACATTTATATAAATATCTGTACTTTATACTCGTTACATTTATATAAATATCTGTACTTTATACCCCTTACATTTATATAAATATCTGTACTTTATACTCCTAACATTTATATAAATATCTGTACTTTATACCCCTTACATTTATATAAATATCTGTACTTTATACTCCTAACATTTATATAAATATCTGTACTTTATACTCCTTACATTTATATAAATATCTGTACTTTATACCCCTTACATTTATATAAATATCTGTACTTTATACTCCTAACATTTATATAAATATCTGTACTTTATACTCCTTACATTTATATGAATATCTGTACTTTATACTCTACATTCTCAGAATAGACTCATTACTTTTTCAAATTAGACAAATGTGACAGCATGAAAAATAAGTCATAAATCAGAAATTATGACTTACTATATCATCATTTTTGATGTTTTATCTTAGAATTATCCCTTTCTTATCTCATAGTTTTAACTTTTTATCATAATTTTGACTTTAATCTCATAATTTGGACTTTTATCTCATAATTCAAACTTTTTTTCTAATAATTCTGACCTTTCTCATAATTTTGACTTTTTTATCTCATGATTTAGATATTTTTAACCCATAATAATGCTTTGTAAAAATCTCCTATTTATGACTTTTGGATTTTTCCTAAATGTCCTCTCCATACCCACTAAACTGAGTACCATAACCCAATAAAACACATCATTTACACAGTAACTGACTTTTAAAGGATATTTCTGAATTTATTTTCTGGTTTTACCTGGTTAAATAAGTACGGTATTATATCATCCAAAATGCAGTTTTAATTTTTACATTATTACAATTGAGAAGTTGTACTTTTTTACTTTCACTTCAGTAAAGGAGTTGAATCAATACTTCTACTTTTACCAGAGTATTTTTCACACAAGCAGCTGTACTTCTACTTAAGTACAGAATTTTTGTACTTTTACCACCGTGCATGCATCTTTGGTCATAAATTCAACATAAAATAAATATTCACAAACTCTAAAATAAGTGCATTTGTATTCATAACATGTTGTGTGTTTGATATTTGTCAGAATAGGAAACAAAAAGTTACAACATCAAACATGTAAAGTTACGAGGACACTGTCTTCAGTACAAATACAAAGTGGTCAACAATATGTCGTCATGTCACTGGCATTATCCAGTTTTTAACATGGACAGAGCCTGCATTGTGCTATTAGTCAAAGGTTTTCTAGAACCCCGAGGAGTGAAGTTGGTGCTGAGTGATGATGGTTTGAATCTATTTTCTGTTTTCTGTGTTGAATGGATAATGCCTGTGACATGACGACATATTTTGACCACTTCCTTCCATCTGACAAATTCGTATTTGTACTGGAGACAGTGTACTCGCAACTTTACATTTCGTTAATGTCATTTTTTGTCGTAACTTTTTTATTCATATCCTGACAAATATCGAACACACAACACATTATAAGTACAAATGGACTCATTTTAGAATTTGCAAAAATGTATTTTATGCTCAACTACAACCAAAGACACATGCAAAAATCCCAAATATACACAGATTATTTTCCTGTGAATGTGCTTAATTTTGTCCCACAAATCTTTTCATAGCATCAGTTTTAACACAGCTCAAACATAACATGAAGCACTGAATTGCAGGTACATCTGAGAGGTTTGGATATTGATCCTCTTGGGTGAAGTCCATATCTGAAGAGCTGGAGGCTGGTTCAGAAGCTGCGGTTACTTCCACAGACACAGCATAATCAACCAGGTCAAACTCCACTACTTTTATCAAGTATTGAGACACTGCAACCCACATACGCTGCAATAAATCATACAGTTGACAGGCAATGACCGTTACATGCTATCTTTGTTTCACAATGACTGCAGGCCAGCTACATACACACTTAAACCCACTGGTTGTGGTTGTGCATGTGACTTAGTCTTTCTGATCATCTTATTCAGTGTCTTAGACAGTAAGGGACTGACATGAAATTAGCGTAGCAGTTATAGTTTCTCCCTCAAATGGCGGCTATTGTCCGACGTGTTCCTATTGAGGGCCTCACATTACAAGCCCACAGAGCGGCTATTGTGCTCCGACAAGGACCTTTCACACACTCATTGCCAATACTCGCACTTATTGGCGGATTCACAGTGGAGGAGTCAGGCGTGTTGCAGGTGTGGAAAATTCCATGAAGAGTCCTGCGCTGTAGTTAACGCCTCATAAGTGAAACGAGTGGATTTGGACCCTGATAACAAACAAGGTCCATGTAAGATGCTTAGATGTGGATTTCCTGTATACTTGTACAAACCTCAGATTACATGTCTTCTAACGTGTCGAAGTGCAAAGACAACAGTGTGATTAGATGTGTTTTGAAGTGGGACACCTGTAGACAGAGGAGGTTCCTGCCAGATAAACCAGTCTGTCAGTATGTCTCACTGCAACATGTAAAGAACTTCATACAGGAGCACTGAGATGATATCCTCTGAAGCACGGTGAGGCTTTGATTAGATAATAGCATTGTGCGATCAAGGAAAAGCAGTGCGATACAAGAAGAGGGAAGGGTTTCCCTTTGTACAGACTTATCTCCTCTGTTGGCTTTAAATCAAGGCTGCAGGCCTGGCTGCATTCCTAGGGCCTTAGCCTCATAGCGATGGCTAACAATGACACACATCTTCAAATTGGGAGGGGTACAGAGGTGTGAAGCATGGAAGGTGGGGGTAAGGAGGTGGAAAAGTTAGTGGGAAGTAAGAGTCTGGGGTTCCGCCTCCAGGAAGGTTTGAGCATCGAAAACTTTTTTTTGGGGGGGGGGGGGGGGGGGGGTGGGTTAAAATGTGGACTAGAAATGTAATCGAAACTTTAAAATAAATGCGACCACTTTCTCTCATTTAGTATTATCCCTCACATTTACCCTTTGGGGCTTTTGTGTCTTTTATTAGATTTAATCTCTTTATAAGTGCATCGATTCATAAAACGAAATTAGCAGTTTCAGTGAGATTTTAAACTGTGTGTACATATTGGACATATCTGTGTTTGAAATCATGACAGATCCGAACTATGGCTCTGTTTTACAACTAGAACAAACCCCTGCAATCTATAAACAGATTCTATATATGTATGATGTATTTCCTTTCTGACTTTTTTTCCCCCCAACGTCTATATGAATGAAAGTGACAACTTATTATTTATTTAAGCCAACAGACAACAAAAGAACCCTGCCAAGATTCCAGTCCACACCCTGATAGTTTACTGAGAAGAGAAGTCACTGTTACATTACCACCTAGGCATGAAAGACAGTAATGTAAAGTGGGTGTAATGAGGAGTAATCTGGTGGGAATTACAACCAAACTCCATGATAATGTTGAATATAAAGTAGTTTGCATAAACAACTTTGTAAAAGGGTCTACTGGTTTGTGATGGAAGGTGAAGACTGGAGTTTAGAGTGGGACTTTGGGAGTATTCCACTCGTGTCCTGGGTCTCCTTCCTTGATGCTCTCGTGCTGCAGACAAACACAGACTGGAGCTGTACGCACCAGTCCCACAGCTGCTTGTTGCCCAATCGAGAGAGCAGCGTGGAAAGTGGGCCGGGCAGCACACCCCCAAGGCTTTATAAAATTCCCCACATACATCCGCCTTTTGCTCTTCACGTTATAAACAAAGCAAAGGCGTTTGTCACTGTGACCATTTCTACTCTTTGACAGAGACAAAAGAGGACAAGACAGAGAAAAAAAAAAAGAGTTTTGAGGAGTTTTGGTGGGATTTTTTTTGTGCGTGGAAGTGTCTAACTCAGGACAATCAAAAGTTAAATCCACAGGTAGGTTTAAAACATGTCATTTTATTTGTGTGTACTCTCAGTTGCATGTCTGGACACGTTGTTATCCCTGTTTGGCAGATCAACAGCAATGGAAGGATTAAAAAAGAAGAAACAATAGTTTTTAGTTTTGTGTGCAGAGAAGGGTGTAATGTCCAAAAGAAATAATTTTTAAAAGTCTATTTGTGTACGTGTGCGCGTGGAGATAAAGTTAAAGCATAGTTATCCATGCGCGCGCATTTTGGTGCGTGCGTTTTGGATGTTTTAACCATGTAACCAGATGTTGTTTGTTACTGTAATATTACGTGGTATATCATCATCATCAACAACAATTATAGGAACTTACTCGAGATAAACATGCTTTTAACACGTGACAATACAAGCACACATGCAGGAGGAAGTTTAAAAAAAACAAAAACAGGAGTGGAATAGATGCACAGTAAATCCCCTTTGACTTCTAAAAAGCCTTTAATATTTAACAGAACATGAAAGGATGGAGCAGAGAGCTAAATCTGAAAAATGTTATTAACATAAGGCGTTAATACCGGGAAATAAAAAGCATATTTAGTGGTTGTTGCTGTCAAAATAACCCGTGTTTACCAGCTAAATGTTCAGATACATCAAATCCTCCTCTTCAATCCTGTCTAAAAGATTATGAACCTGATCAGACAAGCCCACATGGCCCTTGTGGTGGAGTCTCCATGAACAACAGCAGCTTTAACCCCTCTCCTGGTGTTACTGGGAGTGTGTGGGTCTGCACCCCACCGCCCTCCCCCTCCCCCACACACCCTTATGCAGACCATTGTACTGCTGGTTATTTGAGATGAAACAAAACATGTCATTTTTGCTGTCTTTTATAGTCTAAAAATGTAGGTCTGTGACAGCTTACAGGAGCAGGCCTGCTGCTGCTGCTGCTGCTGCTGCTGCTGATATTTCAGAACCAGGGATTTGACAGATTAAGCGAGTTCCCAAAGATTAGGGAAGCAATCATTGTTTCTACAGATGGATGTTGTGGGCTTGTGGATTTAAAACTATATGGAGTCAATGTGGAGAATGGTCTATGTGGCCTTGATTCTGATTCCCTAAATTTGAGATCTAATCGCCACATGCAGTATGTTTGTGTCTGCTCGGACTCAGAGCTCTTGGTGTTTTGTACCTTTGTTGTTCTGGCTTAAATTGTTGTGTTGTGAAGACTTGCAGAACAAGTCCTTATGCACTAACACAGTTTTAGTGTTTGATGCCATTTCCTTCTAAAGCTTAAATTATGTTATGATGTCACTGAGCTAATAGAGTGGAACGTTAACAAGTGTGGCTCTTCAGGATTCCACACACAAAAGCTTTGACACTTAAATAGTAAAGATAAACCTGACTCTTGAGACAAATGAGATTGTAGAAATGGATGATTCTACTCTTATCAGAATGTGAATAACTATTGAACTAAAGGAGTAAATACTTAAATAAACCTGCTTTATTGAGTGTCAAACTGTGGGTGAATCAAGGTTTATTTTCCCTTAAATAAACAATCCCAGCTGTACAGCTGTACACTATTGGGTTGAAATTCTTCAGATGCCAACAATTTGTAAAAACCTCCCATTTCCAAATAAGGGTGTTGATTAAGTCTAAGTCAGAAAATAGAAATGTAACAAACGCTCTTTCACTTATAGTTTGTTATAAAGAAGTTGCAACTGATTAATATATTCCATGTCTTGCTCCAGAAAAATCTCATTGTGTTGTGAGCCGTGCAGCTGGTTCTGAACCACTCTTGTTGGATGATCCTGAGCCTGTATATTATATCCTCCCACTGTTTCCTGTTCATTCCTGTTCATTGCATAACACCGTTTCACTTCTGCCAGACTCTTGAATAGCTTGCTTTTCTTTCAACAGTGTAATGTATTTTTTGTTTAGTTTTTTTTTTTTTTTTTTAAAGAAAAGAGAGGAGGGAAAAAAAAAAAGCAGAAGCTGCAGTTGGTCATGTTCTTTTCGAAACCGGTTTGACTTGGTTAAACTCTGTGTGACTGTTGCTATTGACAGCCAAACCTGATTGGAGTGAAGCCAGGTTAAAGGAACCCCCCCCCCCCCCCCCCCCACACACACACACACACACACACACAGAGGTAACATGTAAAAGATGATTTGCAAAGTTCCCTATTTAATATACTGTTACACATGAGTCAGTGTGTAATAAGGCAACAGCAAAACTATTCTAATAGCAGTATTTTAAATTATTTATCATTAATGTCTGTAGCTTTCAATACATTATCCTTACACAAGCAGTGTCAAGGTAACGGTGTTCAGATGTCGTCTCATGGGATTAGGATCCAATGGGGTTAAACTCCCGCCTCCTCTCCACTTGGCCAGGTGAAACATTGGCTCAGGAAGACAAACACCTCTGGTTTCAACAGCAGGTGACCTAGTTGTGCTGCCCAGTCCAACATTCTGCTGCCAACATCTAACAAGTACTAACACTGGACAAATGTAGAAGATGTCTGCATTCTACCCTTTTGTTTACTGATCAGTCTGGTTTAATATGGTCAGTGTTTGCAAATAGTCTGAGATCTTCTGACTGGTATTGATATTTAGGTTTTTTTTCTTTTATTTGTTTCATTGTCTGATATGCTTTTTTTCCCCCTGCAATAATTTACTGACTGACAAAGTTCACAGCACCTCTATGTTCTTGGATATATAGGTGTGGTTAGCTTAACTGTCACAAAAAAAAATAAAAATTCTAATTGTAAGTAAAGAAGCTTTTCTGACATTAGTTACCATTTCACAGAGAAAAAAAAAACATTATTGACTCCAAATATCAGTGTGTAGCACCCTATACTGTAATAATGTCCTGATAATGTAATAAAATTTGCACCTTAACTGGATTGACATTTTTTTTAAAAACCCATAATGTTATAAGTTCACCAATAATGTAAGACCTTATTATATTACTGTGGCTTTATTACATTTTATTACATTTTTGATCCCCAACCCACAATAAATAGTATTACATTATTATTATTATTATTATTACCATATTACCTCTGCCAAGGAGGTTATGTTTTTGCCAGTGTTTATCTGTTTGTCTGTTTGTCTGTCTGTCTGTGTTCAAGATAACTCGAAAACTTATGGACGGATTTGGATGACATTTTCAGGATATGTTGGAAATGTGAACAGGAAGAAATGATTTCATTTTGGTGGTGATCCGGGGGGGTGGGGGGTGTCTACCTTGGTGGACGTCTGCACTCTCAGTGTGCTTTTCTAGTTATATTACTGTGGATTTTTTTTTTTTACATTTTATTACATTTTTGATCCCCAACCCCCAATAATTAATATTACATTATTATTATTGCATTATAATAAGTATTAAATTATTTGTAATAATGTTATAACATTATCAATCAGGATAATTTAAAACATTATTGGTGAAATTATTACATTATTTTATTATACTTTTAAATTTTTGATTAAGTTAAGTGCAAATTATTTATTACATTCACAGTGGTTATTACACTTTCAGAATCATTGGCTAAGGTTAATTTTTTAAAAAGTATTGGTATCAGCCCCCCCAAAAAATCTTCATTGTTCCATCACTATTTTTTTTATACATAGACTGTTTTTTGATATTTTGGAATCCAAAAAGGCTTGAGTTGTTTCATGTTTCAGCTTTAATCCACATCATAAACACGCCTCCTCTCACATGGGTTTGTGGAATCTCAACGGGGGCTGAACTTGTGTGTCCTCTCCAACAAAGATCCTGCAGTGCTAAGACGGCCATGTTTTTGAAAGCCTCTGCAGAAAAATGAACCTGTTGTTTGATACTCCTCTTCCTCTGTGCTATTGTGAGATCTGGCTGGCTCCAGTTTCTGTGTTTTCCCGGTTAGAGGAGCATGTGTGTGTGTCTAGGGCGTATTCTGCTTGATGAACGTCATCAACACATTTTCGCACTCATGAATCACTTACTCTGACTTGGCCTTCTTTGCTCTGAAGGCCACCCTGCTGCAGTCCCTTTAGGTCCATGTTGATCAAGTTTCTAGCTTCGCGGGTGTATACAAATGCTAACACGAAAGTCACACAAAGCACAAAACAGATGGACGGAGCTTGAAAAAGAGCAAACATGGGGACCGCATCCAAGCAGCAACTGAGACAAACAAGAAAGCTTCAGAATGCACTTGGAGTGAATGCCAGAGGAACGCTGACAAGAGGCTGGGATGTATTGATGGGAACCGGGGAGACAGTCGCTTCCTGTATATGCATGTGTATCTGTCTGTTGGTCAGTTTAGCGCCGGAGGAACTGAGAGCAGGCCTCTGGTTCTCAGGAGTCGTAGGGGCCAGCAGAAGACAAAGGCCTCTCTTGACGGGATAATTTGATTTGCATGCAGAGCTGCAGTTTGCTCGCTCTCTTCCAGCACAGCATCATGATCCACAGCACAATCTGACGCCTGGTGCCTCTTTACATTCCTCTTTTTCTGCGTTTTTCTCAGCCTCTTTGTTTTCTGTCCTCTGTCTTCTTTGTGTCTTGTGGCCTAAACACCAAAGGAACGTCAGTAGTTGCTTTTTCATTCACTTGCACATAAAAATGTTCCAATCAGATATTACAATTAAAGGTTTTCACACTGACAGAAATGAGCATAGTGCTAATTAGGATTAGGCGGTATGCAAGATATTGTACTTTATGAGGTACTTTTCTGTCCACAATCGAGATTTTTGTCATACCGTTCTACCGTCCATCCTGTAGATGGCAGTAACGCAAAGATTCGAACACCCGCCGGCTGCCTCTAAAAAGCAGCTGGCGCCACAGTCTTCTTGGATGCTGTGTTAGCAGAAGCATTTAGTTTAAATAAGCTACAAATATAAAATATATTGTTTATGTTATGTTTATTGGTTATAATGGTACGTGATGCCAACATATTTCAATTTAGGACTCTATAATTTAATTTACAGGCTGTGTGAAAAGCCAGCTAACAAACTAACGGCTAAAGTCATGACAGCCAAAGTTTATGTTGACAACAAAACAATTGTGCTAAACGTTAACACTGCCTTAAATATAACATATTGTGCCAGCCTTAAGAACTGTATGTTACTATATCCAGTTAAGTTACTATTAGTCATGGTATCTGGCTGGTGTTAGCAACTAAAATGACTGTTTAGAGTTACCAATGTTAGCAATTTCGCTAACGTTAGCATGCTAAGTGCTGCTACAGTGATTGCTACCGTTGAGATGTGTTGTGCTAGCTACTCTCAATGATAACCCCACATGAAAGATCGTTTTTCTTCAAATTGAAACAGTAACGTCTTAAACCATGAGGCTTGTTATAATCACATATGTAAGTGCACATTTACAAATCTCTCTCAACAACTGCAAAAAGTTGCAGTGAGCGATTTATTGGATAAAATCCACGTGCCTCATTCATTTTGGCACCTCTCCCTCTTCCTGTATTCTCTGGTTCATGACTGATCACACTCCTGAATATGAAGAAAATCTGCACAAATATGAAATACTATAGGACTATAGGACCACTAACAAACTGTTCTGGTGTCATTTATAGTTTATTTATTATTTATGTATAGTATCCTATAAAAGTACTATACCGTGATATATATTGTATACTGCCAGTGGCTCAAATTATACTGGGATATACATTTTTGGCCACACCACCCATTCCTAATGCTAATGGTATAAACTACAAAACTACAATGGAAATACTTTTTTTTTTTGTACTATGGTGATTTGATGCATGTTATAACAAGAAGAGTTTTAAAGGAAATGTATGGACACACCATGAAACCACATCACTTTTTAATTTAGTAGGAGATAAAGGGGTAATATATGATTATAATTAATATACCTGTAAAACATGATATTTACATTCCTCGTCATGTTTAAGGACTGACTTCTAGTGTCATCTCATGATCATCATTCCATTTGTGATTTAATGGAGAAATTGACATTATGCATTTCTGTTTTTTTACATTCAGTAAATATTGGTAAAGTCTTGCACATATATCCAATTAAAAGCAACTAGTATCTTTTTCTTCCAGTAGTTTTGAATTCCAGGCTGTATTTACCCGATCTGAGTACATGTGTATAGATAAACTAGACTAATGGAACATTTACGCTCTACGTTAAAGATGCAGATGCACATAGGTGGAGTGTTCTGTATGTCCTCTACATCCATTATATGCATATTTCTGTCCATCATATGTGAATCAAAATGGAGAATACATTGCAGTACCATTGATCATTTCCATGAATGGCAGAACTTTTCAAACGGTGTCAGTGAAAAACTCCAGACACATTTACAACTACTCCTATTAAAGTCAATATTAGTATCCACATTAGTATTACCTCCTCTGTGTTTGTTATTATTGACTTTGTTTCCTCCCTTCTTCTAAAAAAAATGTTACTCTTCTTCATGGTATTCACCTAGTATAGCAGTTATTAGTGACACCGTCCAGTGGATTGACTGACTAATATTCATTACAACGCAATGGATGCATCTGAGTATGAAAGCAGGGACACTTGACAGCATTTGAAACTTATTTATGAATGTAAAGTCTGTAGAAATGGACCTTAACCTAGAGTAGTACTCACAGTTCCATTGGTTCACCCTTTAACACTTTCACCCCTGATGTGTCAGGGGTCATGAATGGTTTAATTTGAATACTCAGAAAAAAATCAAGGTTTGTTTGTTTGCTTGGTTGTTTTTTTTGTTTATTTTTTTTACTAAGTTTGTTCATGGAACTGACATATCAAAATAAACAGGTGCCAAAAAGCAACTGATTTTGCAAAGGAAAAACTACTGGAACCAAATTACAGTACTAACTTTTGCAACTTTTTCAGGTTATTTATTATTTTGTAAATATTTATTAGTTTTTGTTCATTTTGTAGCTTATATTGTTTATTTTTCTACATTTTCTTTTTAATTTCATTATTTTTCTTCAATTTTTTCCATTTGTGTCTTACTTTCTTCATGTCACTTATTGTTTTGTAATTCATTTTTGTTTGCTTACATTTATCATTTTGGCTGTTTTTGTTCATTTTGGTGCTTATTTTATTATTATTTTTAAACTGCTAAAGTCTTAGGAGTTGAAGGGTTAACTAATGCATATGACAGGGAGAAAAAATAATTTTGTCACACAGAATTGTACTGCCCTAAAACAGAGATGAGGTGAAGAATTATTATTTACTGTTAGACTAATTTAAAGATAATATGCTAAGATGAGATAGCCTATTCATTTTTGGCCATTGTTGCCAAAATTATTAAACAGTGCAACTTTAATAAGGCTGAGGAACCTCATAAATTCATAATTAAAGTGGAAAAAACCCCACAAAAGTTTAAATAACTTCAATATCTCTATTGGGAAATTCCTTCTTGGCAGTATTCACTCATTCTAACACACACTTAGCATTAGCAGTTAGCATTAGCTGTTAGCATGAGTGCATTAGGAGCAATGAAGCTGCTCTGGGACTGACACGAGTATCTTCATTAGTGTCTTGGTGAAGGGCACTGACAGGAGAATTAACCTACATATCCCTGACTCTGTACACTGCAAAAATCAAAATTTTATCGAGTGTATTTTTCTCATTTGTAGTCCAAATATAATATCCTAAAGAGTAACTTTCCATTGAGAGACATATATATATAAAAAACATATACAGTATTTTTAAGTAATACATCTGGAAAATATAATTTCAAGAAATCTTACCAAAATCATTTTCACTTCTTCCACTTTTTTCTTAATTCAAGCAAAAGAAATAAATAAAATAAAAAGTTTCTAGAGTGTTTGTGTCATCATTAGGATATTTGATGCTAACATGTCACTATGGCCTTCCTGTTATTACAGTTTGTAAAGGGTGCATGTTTCTGATAATCTGAAAGAAAAACTGTACTGCAAAATTGTAAATCTTACAAATGTATTTTTTACATTTCTAGTCCAAATATTTCATCACACTTAAAAATATAATCACCTAAAGAGTCACTTTTCAGTGAGATATATAGAACTGAATAGATCTGGGAAATCTAACCCATGATTATTTTCAAATAAGGCAAAAAAAATGGAATAAGTGAAAATTCAGAAATACAGAATTTCTACATACAAATGTGGTTTTGTTAACATACACTTCCTGTTAAAAACTACAGCTATATTTGATTTAATGATTAACATGACAATCTTTTCAAATAAACACCTTTGTATTGAGGTGGCGCAGTGGTTAGCGCTCATACCTCACAGCATGAGAATGTGAGAGTGATTTTCTGTCTGTATATGTTCAGCCCTGAGATGAACTGGAGACTCATACAGGAGACTCAGCCATTGTAGCTGGATTAGGCCCCCAGTGACCCCTGCAACCCTAGTGAGGATAAAGCGGGTTCAGATGACAAGACAAGAGAGCTTTGTATTGGATTTTCACTTCCGTTTCTTTGTATGTTGTACTTTTTGCTGTTAATTCTACAGTAGTTTTATACTGTGAAGATAATTGTCTCTTGTTCCATTTTTCTACTTCCTTTGTGCTTTATTCCAATGGAATACGTGCTAAGGATCTTGATAAGATTTCTGGAAATAAGATTGTCTAAAAATACATTCTGTATATCTCACAAGTAACGCCTGCTCATTAGGTGATTATGTCTTATTTTAAGTGTGATGAGATATTTGGACTAGAAATGAGGAAAATACACTAAGTAAGATTTAGATTTTTTTCAGTGTAGGACCCAAAGGAAACGTGTACAGAGGAAAACTACATGTGGAAAAGACCTGTAATGCTTCTCAGTTGTCATATAATGTACTTATCAACAAACATAACATTCAATAAAATAATCCTTATGCAGTCAGAGGTTTCACACAGTAAAAAAAAAAAGAAAATGAGAGGCCCGTCTTCCTGCCAAACCTCCGTCTGTCAGGTTTTCTGTTACTTTTCTCGGGTGTGGTCTGTTATATAGTCTTCATGTTGGCGCGGGTCATACTGCCAGTCTCTGCATGTTGTGACTTCCCATCCATGTGTGCTTGGATCTCTGCAGGGTGTGTGTGTGTGTGTTTGCTCATGTTCATAAGTCTACAGTAGACTCTTTGTAAGATAAGAAATATGCCCTGACCTCAACTTTTTAGCCGTTTTATGGTGTGCAAATCAGTTTCCGATGCTGTAGGCCACCACTTGGTAGCTTATACTGACATGGGTTTGTGCTTGTAGTCTCTGGAATTTGAAGCTGATGAATGTTGTATCAAGCACATTAGCAAAACATCTTCCCACTTTCCCATGAAACCTAAGTAGGGCTGCACAATTTGGGGTGACGCTCAATAAATCAAATGTACAGACTACTGATGATTTTGAAATATGTGGTTGTTTTTTGTTTTTTGTTTTAAATCCAAATCAGACATACACATTTAAAACTAGCAGAAAGATGCAAAAATGTTCTGTTGCTTTTATGTTTTGCACAGTACCAGCTGACTGTCATTAAATATCAAATATCACTATATGCAGACCCGTCCTTTAAATTGCAACAGCTTTGCAATTATATAATCACTAGCATTGCAATTTGATTGATTGTGCAGCTCTTTTATTTGAAAGCCTGGAAATCTCAAACACATGTTGAACCAGTCACTTGCTGACGTATCCTCTCTGACCCTCAGGCCCTGCAGCTCTTTGGATATGGATGACATCCAGGTTGTTGAGTCAAAGCCCCTGCTGGTTGACAAGGATCTGCAGGTATGGACTCTCATGCGAAAAATTCTATTAAAGCTTAACATGCCATAGAGTGCTGTTAAATTTAAATTTAAATGATTTATACCTAAACGTTTCTTGTATCTGTACATCTGTGCTTTGAATATAATAGAAGTACATATATATTTTGCAGTAAAATAATGATTTGACTTATTGTATAATAGCTTCCATCATGTTTTAGACCACTGTCAGTCATAGTAAAAGTCCTTTAAGATACATACCTGGGGTCATGACATAAAATTAACCATAGTATAATATGAACATTAACAGACAAACAAACAAATAGGACTGAAAACTCACATTGTGATTCTCACATTGATCAAACTACCCCTCAAAAAAGGATTATTTATCCTCTTCAAAAGTAGTTTTAGAGGATCAAAGCTGACCTTCATAAGTAGATTCAGTAGAGCAGGACATAATCAGGTCAGTGCACATTTTCTGTTACATAAGATATAACAATGAACATAGTAACCATGAATATTCACCAATATATACAAACAAAATGAGGAAAGGTTGGTACATTTCTCCACTCTGTCCTCCTCATATACTTGTTAGTATGTATTAAAAAAAGCCATTAAGTAAAGTATCCATCAAGATAAGCTTTGCCAGTCTTGTTTTTATATATAAATATATATTTTTTTTACTATTTTATTCTATTCTATTCTATTGTATTCTATTCTTTACAACATATCCTTTCCAAATGTGGTTACCCAGTTGCCTCTTGTAGCCACATTTTACAGAACTAGTTCAGCTACTCAATTAAAATCAGAGTGTTTATTAATTATTCTTGAAGTGTTAAATGGGTTCATGTGTGTTTGAATCCTGTTTCCTGTGACGTCTTCATAATGCGTGCAAATTTGTAGTGTCTTTATTACTTAGGACCTCAGTTCAGCTGTACATTGTGCATTGTTTCTATAGAGTTGCTGTGAAGCTACATGTGGTGACAGGATAAAGCCTTCAGGATATTTGATTACAGCGTGTTACACTGTAATCAAGTTAGTCATATATTGTTTTCATTACTCTGTTCTTTCCTTGCAGGGCTTGAGAGAGG
Source organism: Siphamia tubifer (assembly GCA_020466265.1). Taxonomy (NCBI): domain Eukaryota; kingdom Metazoa; phylum Chordata; class Actinopteri; order Kurtiformes; family Apogonidae; genus Siphamia; species Siphamia tubifer. The sequence continues at coordinate 16,645,924 of CM035793.1, read as the reverse complement.
CTGTACAGCAGCTTGTTATGAAGGTATGTTTGCAGACACATGAAATGAGATCAAGGTTCAGTGTTTCCACCAGCTGTGCACTAAATTCAGCTTTTAGCTAACATTTGAAATGACAGATGTTGTAGATGCAGGCAATTTGTTGATATGTTTTATAGTTTGTCTAGTACCATCTAGTGGTTAGAATAAATACTCAGTTAGTGCAACACTGACCCATACGCCTCACTACTACCTCATTTACCTTGGTGGTGACTTTTTGTTAGCAGTGATCCTATAACAGCAGGAATCTAATTTGGCCTCTGCTAACTTCAGAAAAGGATAAAACGCACTCTGGAATTTCTAAGAAGTTTGTCAAAAAGGCTTTTTTTTCTGCAGCATATGCACACACAGTGGTGGAAAAAGTGTTTGGAAACCCATGCATTTATGATATACTGCATTAAAAATCATTCTTAAGTCCCTGAAATCTACCACGTATTGTTCTCTTCTCCAAAACCACTTGCTCTCTTCTGCACATGCTCCGTTCTGTTGAGGTAAACAGAATGGATGTTTGTCTGTTTCAGCAGACAAACATCCAGGACATAACACATTCAAATTGTTAATAATTGTAGTTTTGTTATTTTTGTTTCTAATAATAATAATATATATATATATTTTTTTTTAAATCACTTGCATCTTTTCGTCTGATGCAGTCACACCTTCTGAAACACAAAACATGTTTTTCTGCAAATATTTCATGATAATATTTTCAGAATGTGACAAAACACTTTTTCCACTACTCTATACTTGCACAGAGTTGCTTCTGAGTCTGGGGGCTGCATCAGTACCTTGGATAGAGTCAGAGCCTCAGCTCAGCCTGGCTCTTTGTTTTCAACCACAGTACACATTAATTGCACAAATACACCAACAATAACATAGATAGACACAGACAGACAGACAGACAGGTGAAGAAGCGACAGGTAATTAAGTCAATCTAGTTGAATATGCTGAGTGGTAATTATGAAATGACACTACAGCTTTACATTGGTGTTATGGGCCCCTTTAAATAATAAGGCTAGAGAGACTTGTAACATATTAAAAGAGATTAAGCAGGCTGCTATTCCAATGCAAGTGTTCATTTTATTTAACTCAAAAGAAACAGGTGAAACATTAACTTAAAGAAAGGGATGTTGGTGCCAGGAGAAATAAACAAAAGATGGGACACAGGCCAGGCCAACCCACATAGGAACTTCCTGTTAAATTAAACTGAACTCAAAATGAAAAAAATAAAATTTATACCTAAAGAAATTAAACCCGAAAACGGGACCACCGGTCACCTCCAAAACCAAAACTAAAACAACAAAACTTAAGAGAACTAATCTCCCTTAGGTAAAAACAGAAACCATGTTTAAACAGAATAAAACAAACCTAAACCAAAAAGGACCCAGGCACCCATCTGTCAAGATGTGGACAAAGAGCACATGGTCGAGAGGCGAGTGGACAGAGAGCTGCTGAGCTTCGGGGAAGAGCAGGAGGGAAACTGGAAATGTGCTCATAATAATTTGTAAAAAGCAGTTACTTTATGATGGTTCATTTCAGAGTGTGAATCCACATGTTCTTTGCTGAGTCATTAGGTGGGCGGAGCTACTTCAGAACTTCTTTATTCAGTCCCATTAAAAAACCACTTGAGCCCTGATGTCCTCTTAACTTACTTTGGTGCCACACTGACTGGTCACATGACCTAATGTTTACTGTGATAGACCTGTACTGGATAATCCTACAATAATTACCAAGAGTTAATTAGATGACAATAATGAGAATGAGGGTTTCCAGTAAACATGAATGTAATAGCACATAAATACATTCTCCTGTGCCCAAGCCTCATAAGGATTAAGTTTGTAATTGTCATTGTAGGTAAAGTAGCCATTGGTGAGTGAGTGTAAACATATCTTTATTTGTTTAAAAAAAAATAATATTAAAAAATAAATCATACATTTTTAAATAAAATAATGATATATGCATATAAATAACTAAATAAACACATCTTAAAACCTTTGAAAAATACAGCTGTTTGTCCCATGTGTTTCCATGTTTTCCCTGTATATAGGGCCACATCATTTGCATACGTTTGCATACGTCACAGAAAATAAAATTTGCTATTGGGGACAGACATTTATATTCAACCCTTGTGAGGACGTGAACTTTGGTCCCCATGGCATGACTGTGTAAACAGATCAATGTCCCCATAAAGACAGTGACACCAGCACACACACTGTCAGTATTATCTGGCCTGTATTGCCTCTGTGTTGGAGCGTGCCATGCAGAGGTAGAGGGAGGGTTTGTTATTGGTGTTTAGGTGTACGCTCTGTACGTGCTACGTCCAGTAAACAGGTTAAATACTGCGTCTACAGAAGATCCTCTGCAGTCAAAACTGGATTAAACCCCAACAGGCCACCACATATGCTGTACAGGACAGGTTACTACAGGCTAACTGTGTTCACTGTTCAGTTACACTCACATTCCAAAATATTTTTTTTGGTGAAAATTTATTTGAAATGCTATAAGAGTCCCAGTATTTCCCGTTTATTAATTATACCATTGGTGACAAACTGAACGGCATGTTTTAATAAAAACTTTTTTGCACTGCATATATTTATAACATATTTATAACACAATAAAAGATGGATAATTGAGTGAAATATTCTATTTTTATATAATGTATATATTTATTATTTCTACCAGTGGGGACAGTTTGCCACAAGGTTCAGTGCTGATATATTCTCTGTTCTACAAAAACAGGTCTGGTGTTAATTTAGAAGCATTTCCATTTAATAATGCTGAATAACGGCAGCTGTTGTCATCTCACTCACTCACTACTCACTCAGTCGCTCATTCGCTCTCTCAGTCACTCACTCGCTAGCTCACTCGCTCACTCGCTCACTCGCTCACTCGCTCACTCGCTCACTCACTCACTCGCTCACTCGCTCACTCATTCAGCAGGTCCACACTAATCACATGCCCATGTTTATCATGTCAACTCCACTAGTTGATGCCCCTCTGTCTGACATTGGCTGATCCAATTTAGGGATCTCTTCATCTAGAATTAGCTTGTTTTGACCAGCCTGCAAGGCACCATGGGAGGCAAAGGGCTTAGGCCAACTGGTAAGCAGCATGGGTATAAATTGCAGCTCTCGAAGCTCAGTTCAACAACTTTAGAGGCTTACAGGCATTTGGATCTACAGCTCAGAGAGCCCGTGCACCTTTGTTTCTGTTTAGTTGTGAACACTCCTCTTTTGCAAACATGGTTCTGGAAGATTCTGACGTGGAAATGATTGTGGCTGAGATTGAAGTCAGCGTGAGTAGATTCATGCTTTTATAGTGGATTTGTTGAGCAGTTTCCAGTGGTTTTGTAGAGATGGGATGTCGATTCAGCACTGATTTATATGATGTGTATGTTACATGGATGTCAGAAGTTATTTCATTGGGAGAAGGTTTTGTCTTAGATTTTACTGGTCTTCCAAATGCTTTGACATTCAATGTAATGATATTTATTGACTGAGCGGAGGTTAAAATTAATTATTGCAGTAGTTGATGTTTTTAAAGCTTGATTTCTTCATATTATTTCTTTATTTATTTGATACTTTTTCTGTCTTTTGATCGTCACGTTTCAACAAAGCCTTGTCATCCTTTCCATCATAGGAGCATGATGTGGACACTCCACACGGACGAATCCATTGTACAATGAAGGGGGTTCCCAAGGGTGACAGGCCCGTCATCCTCACCTTCCACGACATTGGACTCAACCGTAAGCCCCGCTTCTTATTCAGCTCTTTCTAGCTGAAGCATCTGTTGTTGCTAAAGCCTGTTATGCTTTGAATTAACACCACGTGGGAGCAGATTAAATTCATCGAGCTAACTTTATATTGTTAAATCTGTTGCATTAGACCGTCCAAACTCAGCTAAGGCCCTTGACAGATTGTTATCACAGTGTCATACATGCAACATGATGAGGCACAAAACCTGCAATGTACACAAAAACATTTGTCTCTTTCTAAGGTTACTTGCTTTCGCTCCAGTATCACTTACCCACTAACAACACCAAACCTCCTTTGATTGTTTCCAGACAAAACCTGCTGGGATACACTCTTTAACCATGAGGACATGTCAGAGATCATGCAGCACTTTGCAGTGTGTCATGTTGATGCTCCTGGACAGCATGAGGGAGCTAATACCTTTTCCACTGGGTGAGCCAGGCAGACACACTCACACACTCACACACTCACAAACATGCATGACACACACTCTTAATGTATGTCAAGAAGTCAGTGGCATTTGACCCTTAAGCCAGGAGATCACAGCGGATGTTCTTAAGATGATCTAATTTGACCTAAAGTGTGTTACTGTGACAGGTGTCTGTGTTATTAAGACTAATCTGTACTTTGACTGTTGTTTCCTGAAGACAATGTCAAAACAGACACAGAAACACAAATGGCTAATACACAGAAATACACAGAAATACATAGTAATATATAGTAATATATAGTAATACCAACAACCAGGGCTAATAGAAACATCCATTGAAAGACTTTCTTTTTTTAACGTTCAGTTACTGCAAAAATATAAATTGTATTTTTCTCATTTCTAGTCAAAATCACATTTAAAGTAAGACATAATAACCGAAAGAATAAGTTTTCAGTCTGATTTGAGAAGTTATTTTTAGACAATAGATCATTTAAATGTTTTTTTTCAAGAAATATTACCAAGATTATTTCGCTTGTTCTATTTTTTGCTTAATGATTTTTTTTTTTTTTGCTTAATTGAAGCAAAATATTTGCCAACAGAACAAGGGAAAAGTATCTTGGTAGGATTTGTTGAAATAAAATTTTCAGACTACAACAGAATTTTATTGCCATATACACAAGTTAAAACAGACACATTTAAATTATTTTGTGTTTCTTGAAATCAGTAGTGACAGTTATAATAATAATAATCATCATAATCATAATTGTTATGATTATTATTGTTGTGTAAATATGTTAAAGTAAAATATATATACTTACATATGTACAAATACTCAAAATATGTAAATAAATAGGTAAAAGTTATTGATATTACACAACATTAAATCTAAAATAGATCTATTGACGAATAATAAGCTCTTATATCTCACTGAAAAGGTACTCCTTAAGTGATTATATCTTAATTTAAGTGTGATGAGATATACTGATTAAAAATGAAAAACAAATAGAATAGATTTATATATTTTTTCCAGTGTTGTTCAGTAATTTAAATATACTGGTGTCATGAGCTGCTTGACAGTCTTAGATCACGTCCCTGTATTGGTTGGATATAATTATTTTCTTACTGTACAAATGTTACCTGATAGGAGAAGAGGATGAGGTTCTACCCAACACAAACATTAAAACCTGATTAAACACAATACTAAGTTACTGTGTGTGTTTTTCAGATATGAATACCCATCCATGGACCAACTTGCTGAGACTCTCCCACTGGTGCTGAAGCATTTTGGGTAAATTGAGCTGCAATTTTAACCCCTATAGTTCACACTTAAATCAAAGATAATTTCTATCCTGTTGTTCTAACAGTATCCGTGTGCATTTGTGTCCATCAGGCTGAAGAGTGTGATTGGAATGGGCATTGGAGCCGGCGCTTACATTCTGACCAGATTCGCTGTAAGTTTCTCACTTCGACTCCACTTTTGATCAGACTTAATGATCCTAAGTTTTAATCAATTAAGGATTAACCGAGCTAGCTAATGTGTTTCTACTTTGTGCTGTTTTTGGCAATGTAGCACTGCTTATTGCTTGAGCCTGCTGAGCCATAAAAGCCTGTGGAATGTTCCAGATCAGCTCAACACTAACATTGTGCTCAGTAGGGCATCTCACTTTGTTGATAAAAAGCTGACAGCAGTTTTTAACTCTTTACTGTGCGATTATATGCACAAAATATGACAGTTTGTAAAGGATGATAATAATAATAATAATAATAATAATAATAATAATAATAATAATAATAATAATAATAATAATAATAATAATAATAATAATAATAATAATAATAATAATAATAATAATAATAATAATGAATATCAAACAATTAAAACAAATTTTATCTGATTAATCACAGGATTGCTTTGAATTAATTTTGACTGATCATGATCTAAATACTTAAGTTTACTTGTGACCAACACTATATCAGGAAAACACCCAGTATGAAAACATATTGTTGGTTGAGAGGGAATTAATTTAATTCATACCAAAGTGTCAATGTTGTACTAGCCCAATAAACTAACCATTAGTTAACATTACCGTGAACTGCTAATGTTATATCCTTATATATCCTTCAAGTCAACTGTTCTGTCTCTTTTTTTTGTATCTAACTTTCCTACAAAATACACAAAAAATCACTAAGAAACATATATATATATATATATATATATATATATATATATATATATATATATATAGAGAGAGAGAGAGAGAGAGAGAGAGAGAGAGAGAGAGATAGATAGATATAGATATAGATATATAGATATATATATAAAACATGCCAAAAGCCATAACATTTGATAAAATATCCAAAATATAATAAAAAAAAAATATGAATACATCATCATTACTATGATTCGACACAACAACAAATTTGATTGCATTAAATTTTTTTAAATGTTTGAAATCATTAATTGTGTAACTTAAGATGCATAGTAGGCAGGCATTAATGAGGTTTGCTTCTGCCTGAGCCTTTTTCAGTCAAATTCTGTATTGTTACAGTGAGTTACTGTGTAAATGATGTGTTTTATTGGGTCATGGTACTCAGTTTAGTGGGTATGGACATGAAATTTAGAAAAATTCAAAAGCCATAAATAGGAGATTTAAAGAGAGAGAGAAAAAAGCATAATTATGAGATAAAATGTCAAAATTATGACATAGTAAGTCACAATTTCTGATTCACTGTTCCGACTTATTTTTCATACTGTCACATTTGTCTAGTTTGAAAAAGTAATGAGTCTATTCTGAGAATGTAAGGAGTATAAAGTACAGATATCAGTGTTGGGAAAGTTCACCTTCAGTTCAAGTTACTCAATATGAATTAGTTCAGTTCATCATTCATTCTTCCAAATTATGAACTAGAAGTTCATGGATCCCAAAATGAACTTTTTCTTTTTTTGTGTTATTATTGTAAACGTATTATTAACCGTTCCTAACGTTATCCTGACTGTAGTCAGGAAATCAGGGGAAAATGCCGTCCTCCTCTCAGGGTTAACTTCCCTCTGCAGGTTCTTTGAACACAAGGAGCGGTTTCAGTGAGCTTTGTTTTCAATGTTTATTTCCAAGAACGGGACAACACTTGCTCTGGTCGCTGGTCACACTCTGTACATTTAACTCTTTTACTTCACTCCCAAAAACTCTCTGCACCCCTCCCTCTCTCTCTGCCCCGCCCACAACGCTTCTCATTGGCTATTCCACAACATTATGTTGCCAACATTTGTACAGAATAATACAAAAATGACATCTATGATAATGCTGTGTTTTGATCCCATTTTATACCTCATAGGACTCAATAATTACAACGTGATAAGAACGAAATGTGAACTACATAAGAGCGCAGTTCAATAAATGCCAGAATAACCGCGTTCACAACTTCCCATTCATTTGGCAAAAGTGAACGAGTCGTTCACGTTCGTCAAAAATATGATATCGTTCGTGAACGATCGTTCGATGAACTTGTTCAGGTACAACACTGACAGATAATTATACACAAATGTAGGGAGTAAATGTAAAAACTTGCCAGAAAAGTAAATACTCAAGTAAAGTACAGATACCTAAACAATCTACTTAAGTACAGTAAAGGAAGTACTTCTACTTAGTTACTTCTACCTCTGGTTTTAAGAAGTGATTTAAAAGATGTTACTGATTATCTCCTGTGTTTGTTTTTGCAGCTTGACTACTCCAACATGGTAGAAGGACTGTTGCTCATTAACATCAACCCATGTGCTGAAGGTTGGATGGACTGGGCAGCTCACAAAGTACATACAAACCTACAACAATAGCATATATACATGCACATATATAGTAGTTTTTTGTGATAATAGCCAAACTGGTAAATAAAAGCTAAGGTTAACTGCTGTTTTTATTTCTACTACCTTCAGCTCAGCGGTTTGACCCATGACATGACTGGCATGATCATCACCCACCTCTTTGGAAAGGTATACATTCATGTGGTTTTTATCTCTAGGGTTAGAATTTTACCAAGTGTATTTTTGTCATTGTTGGTGAAAATATCTCATCACGTGTCAAATAAGACTTCATTAACTAAACAGTAACTTTTCAGTGAGATATTTTGAGATATTATGAATTTTTTTTTTTTGCTTAATTCAAGCAGAAAAACAATCGAACCAATGGAACAAGTGAAATATTATCTTGGTAAAATGTGTTGAAATAAGATTTTCAAGATCATATATCTCACTAAAATATAACTCTTCCCTTAATCACCCGTAGATTTACTAATAGTTTGTAAGGTTCATAGTCTGTCAATCTGACTACTTAAACCTACAAGTTCTAAAATAAAATACATAAAAAAAAAACCAAAACTGTGATTACCTCAAATTAGTGATTTGTTAAACATTTTTAACCTTTACTTAATGGATCAGAATAATAAAAAAGAGCTTATTTTACTTATGAAGGTATGAAAACCATCAGTGTTTTGACATTAACAGATAAAAAGTTTGTGATCAGACAAAACAGTGAGGGCGACCATAGACTTTACAACAATACTTTTCGGGGCAGCCATGGCTCAGTTGGTAGAGCATGTCATCGATTAACCAAAGGATTGGTAGTTCAAATCCCACTCTGTCTGAGTCAGTCCGTTGTGGGCAAGACACTTCACTTCACCTCCAGTGTCAGTCATACTGGTGTATGAATGTTTGGTGGTGGTCACCCTTCTGTCAGTCTGCCCCAGGGCAACTGCGGCTACATATGTAGTTTACCACCACCAGAGGTAGCATGTGAGAGTGAATGAATAATGGATCACAAATGTAAAGTGCTTTGGGTGCCTTGAAAAGCGCTATAGAAATCTAATCCATTATTATTTAAGTGATTATGTCTTTATTTTAAGTGCGATGACACATTTTGACTAGAAATTTAAAAAAAAAATACACTTGGTAAGAGTTAGATTTTTTTCCTGTATGTAGTTTCAGCCTCTATAATTCCATCATGTGTTGGATATATTTTGCTGTGTTTCGTCCCCATAGGAGGAGATTCACCACAACCAGGACCTGATTGCGACATATCGTCACCACATCATCAATGACATGAACCACTTTAACCTGCACCTCTTTGCCAAGTCCTATGAAAGGTATTCATTCTACTGGTGCAAAAGGGAATGTGTTCAATGACATTTCAGAAAAGGAATATGTAGAGATAATTCAACCTGTTTTAATGTCAGTTAGCAGAGTTATTTGGGCTGCGTTTAAACAAACAGTGTTTGTTCAACTTCACAAAAAATAACCCTCTAAAAACACACACAAAAAAAAAAGATATTTTGCTTGAATTAACCAAAAAAATCTAAATGGAAAAAGTGAAAATGATCTTGGTACACTGTAGATTTTGCAGTGTTAATTTAGAGACAATGGGACCAAATACACTCTAGAAGAAGTTAAATAAACTCTCTAAGTGTTAATTTAACACTGCAAAATTTACTGTGTAAGATTTCTTGAAATAAGATTTTCCGTATATATCTATTATCTAAAAACTAGTTCTTATATCTCAAATGAAAAGTTACTCTTTCGGTCAAACTCATCTTAGTTCAAGAGTTCCTTGAAGGCAACACAAAATGAATACACAATAAGTAAATAATAGTAAAGGAATAGACAAGGTGAAATAAGATCTTTCTTTTTCTATTTCTCTACAGTCGCAGGGATCTGGAAGTTGAGAGGCCAGTCCCTGGAAGCAACGTCAGAACCCTCAAGTAAGTCATCATGAAAGAACAGGTGAATGATCCTTACTGTGCATTTTATTTAACAGTATAATACATGACTTTTTACGTTTTAATCCAGGTGTCCTTCTCTGCTGGTGGTCGGTGACAGCTCTCCTGCCATTGACGCTGTGGTAAGTTCAACTCATTTATGCTGCTAACCTCTACAGTTGACTGTGTTCTGTCATCACTTCAGTGACTGTTTGATATGACTTAGATGAGAGTAAAGTTAGGAGCAAAAATGAAGTAATGCAGATTCTATTAAATCTAACCAAGTGTATTTTTTTTTTATTTCTAGTCTAAATATCTCATCACACTTAAAATAAGACACAATCACATAAACAGTAACTTTTCAGTGAGATATAAGAACTTCTTTTTAGACAATAAATCTGGAAAATCTTATTTCAGGAAATATTAGCAAGGTCATTTTAACTTGTTTCATTGGCAGGTTTTTTTTGTTGCTGCTTGAGTTAAGCAAAAAAACTAGATTTAATTTTTTTTTAAAATGCCAATGGAATAAGTGAAAATGACCTTGGTAAGATTTCTTGAATTAAGATTTTCCAGATCTATTATTTAAAAATAAGTCATTATATTTCACTGATATATGGGACTATTATGTCTTATTTTAAGTGTGATGAGATATTTAGACGAGAAATGAGAGAAACACATTTAGCATTGTGTAAAACACTTGGTGACTTTTTTTTACTCTAACTTTGGGAAAGACTCCAAGAGTGTTACTTATTGGCTTCTGGAAGTTCTGTTCAATGGTTTTATTTCCTTTGTGCACACAGGTTGAGTGTAACACCAAGCTGGACCCAACAAAGACTACCCTGCTGAAGGTGAGTCCCCGCACCCACATCCACACCCAAAAAAATCTAAATCTTATTTAGTGTATTTTTCTCATTTCTAGTCCAAATATCTCATCACACTTAAAATATGACATAGTCACGTAAACAATAACTTTTCAGTGAGATATAAGAACTGATTTTTACTCAATAGATCTGGAAAATCTTATTTCAAGAAATCTTAAGATAATTTTAATTTGTTCCATTGGTAGATTATTTTTTGCTTAATTCAATAATAATAATAATAAATAGCAATAATAAAGCTTTTATTGTTATTATACATCAGTACAATGAAATTATGGGTGCAGCTCTAAGCCAAAATATCTCGTATTATTGTTTTTTTTTTAAGTTGATTTTAGAGGGGTGTTTGTTCTAGTGCACACTCCTGTCCCATATTTCCCTTCACATGAAAATAGCCTAGATGGAAAAGCATGGACTGATAAGTTTCCATTGGCTCAGCATTTACCTGGTGACACATTAACCAGAAATAGGTCAAGTCAATGCGCCCTCAGAGGTGCATGGTGCTACTGAGGACGCAATTTGCTGCAGCTGACCCACTTGCGTTGCCCTATGGTACCTTTTTATGATGCACAGCTGAAACCAAAGGGCTATTAGGCCTAAAATGGGTGCGTTTTATTAGGGTTAACAGTTCATTGTGTTGATGAACACTGATTGGGGGGGAACAGGGACAAGGTGTTTTGGCGCGTTCAGATCGGGCCTGTTGAGTGTAATGGAGGGTAATGGTGTGTGGCCGCTGCTGTGTGCATGTACAAGCGCTAACATGCTAATGACCTCTTTTCCTCTCTTCTCTCCAGATGGCCGACTGTGGTGGCATGCCCCAGGTTGACCAGGTGTGTAGAGGCTGGCGTTTGTGAGACAGAAGCAGGAAAAAACATTTTGCAGTGTGGGATAATCAGCACAGAGGGTGGAAAGATGGGTGTTGTAAGAAGGTTGCACTTAAGAGCATTAGCGGGTGGCAGACACAGACCACAGTTGTCAGGTTGTAATCCTCCATACTGCCTAACACCTGCTCATGGCAGCTGTCATATCTGAGATCGGGGCAGTAAGCTAGCCTAGATGAGGGATTGAATCTGTCAATGTTATGTCAACAAGTCTGATAATGAATGACAGGACTGATTATCTCCCTCCTTGTGTTCTTCTGTTGTGCAGCCGGGCAAACTGACAGAAGCTTTCAAGTACTTCATCCAGGGAATGGGATACAGTAAGTATTCCTGCACAACTTCTCTAGCTTCTTCAGTTTTTCCCAAACCACCATCTGACTGTTAAAGAAGACATTTTAAATAGGGAATGTGCAGCTAACGGGGAGGGACATTTCTATTTAGATGTGCAATAATTCTTATCTATTTATCTACCTGGTTTTAAAGTAGTTTAGGCCAATAGGTGGACTTTATTTTATATCAGTATTTTAGTATTTATTTCATCTGTTTTAATCATGTTATCTATCTATCTATCTATCTATCTATCTATCTATCTATCTATCTATCTATCTATCTATCTATCTATCTATCTATCTATCTATCTATCTATCTATCTATCTATCTATCTATCTATCTATCTATCTATCTATCTATCTATCTATCTATCTGAGTATTTGTTTTTGTGGCAACTTTTTACTTTACATTTGTTCATAAATGTGTGTTTCTTTATACTCCTTACATTCCCAGAATAGACTTTTTCAAACTAAACAGACGTGACATTATGAAAATATGTCACTTCAGAGGAAAAATCATTTTTAAAAAAAATGCCTTTTTTTTGCCATGGATCAAATAATACTTGAACCAGTAAAAGGCAGAAAAGTTTCAGTTTTCTAATTTCATAGTGAATAATACTGACCAGAGTTCTGCACCAGCTCTGGTACCTGACAGGTAACCCACAAAAACATGCGAGGATGGGTAAAAAAAAATATATATTATGCAACTTTTCAATTAAATGGAATTTGGGCTCGTAGTCGGCAGGGACGTGGAAAATAAAATCTGATTGTAAAGTGTAAGAAGTATACTCTAAGAATATAAGGAGTATAAAGTACAGATATTTGTGCAAAACTGGAGGGAAACAAATAAATACTCAAATAAAGTACATACCTAAAAAAATCTACTTAAGTACAGTAACAAAGTACTTGGTTATTTCCCAGCTGTGTGTACACTCACTGTGGACCTGGGCTGTGTGGTCAACTCACTTCTGCCAGTTCAGGATTTTCTTGAGGTGTTGAATTTAGAGTTTTTAGCTGAAAAGGTGCCTCCTTGTGGTCAAATGATGCATTTGATCTTCATCTGGTGGTTGGAACTTGTTTCCCTTTGGTGTTGGTTAATAAATAATCCATGTAAATGACTAACCTACTGGAGGTAACTTGACCTGAGCTTAAGGTCACATCCTGATCTTTACTGCTCTCCTTAAAACAAGTTCTAGTTTATTAGTTTAGTTTATTTCAGTCATATATTCACTTCAAAGCAGCAAAAAAGACAAAGAACAATACAGAATTTGACTGAAAAAAGGCTCAGGCTCAGTTTATATTAATAACATTTTGTATTGTGATGAATAGCATATTGATTATAGAAAATGTACATTTTCTTTTGTTTTTAGGGTTTATTTTGTTTAAAAATTCCACTGTTTTTTTAAATATATTTAGGGCTGTCAAAATTAATGCATTAATGTGGATTAATTTATGATCATGATCAGTCTGATTAGACGTGTTGAATTAATTAATTAACACCTTCAATTGCATATATGGATTAATTCAATGCCTGTTAATTGCATATATATTCATACTTTTCATACATTTTGGCGATTAATTAATTTATTTTTTTGTATTTTAGAAGAGCTTTGGAATATGTTTAGGATTTTTCATCACTTTTTTGTGTTACAAATAATATTTTCCAGATCTATTGTCTATAAATCATCTTAAATCTCATTGAAAAGTTACTCTTTGTTGTTAGCACAACAATATAAATTATGCAAATTCTACTTTTGTATATTCTGCTTGTTTCCTCATTTGAATAATGCAAAAAATCTAAATCTTAACAAGTGTATTTTTCTTGTCAAAATATCTCATCACACTTTAAATCAGACATAATCACCTAAAGAGTAACTTTTCAGTAAGATATAAGACAGTCCTCTTTCCTCTTCTGTTTGCATAATTTAGATCCTCATTTTATTTAAATGTTTATCAGATCAGTTCTAAATTAATTCAACAGTCAACACCTAAACTGAGTCATCAGAATAATATTTTTGACATCATCCAAACCTTTGTCATGGCCATGACTCAGTTAGTACAGCGGGTCGTCCAATAACCGAAGCGTAGGTGGTTCAAATCCTGCTCTGTCCAGGTCATGTGCTGTTGTGTCCTTGGGCAAGACACTTCACTCTCATTGCCTCCAGTGCTCACACTGGTGGTCAGAGGGGCCGTAGGCGCAAAATAGCTGCCACGCTTCTGTCAGTCTGGATACATATGTAGTTTACCACCACCAGAGGGAGCATGTGAGAGTGAATGAATAATGGATCCACTGTGCATTTTGACTAGGTTATGAGGTTATGTTTTTGCCAGAGCTTGTCTGTCTGTATGTTAGTTAGTAAGATAACTCAAAAAGTTATGGATGAAATTTACAGGGTAGGTTGGTAATGTGGAAATCTGGAAATGACTAGATTTTGGTGGTGATCCAGAAGAGATCCTGGATTCTGGATCACATTTGAAATGTATTCTTTATTTACCACAAAGTAAAGTTTCAAAGTGATCCAGTATCCAGGATCTCTTCTGGATCACCACCAAAATATAATAATTTGTTCCTTGTGACACTCCTAACACATCCTGAAAATTTCATCCCCCCCCCCCCCCCCCCCCCCCCCCCCCCCGGATCACTACCAAATCTAATCATTTCCAGATCTCCCCATTTCCAACCGACCCTGAAAATGTCATCAAGATCCATCCATAACTTTTGTGTTATCTGGCTAACTAACAGACAAACTGTCAAAAACATAACCTCCTTGGCAGACCTCACTTGATTCGAAGGGCGGGGGGTGGTCTGTCTTGGGTGCTCTCAGAGTGCTTTTCTAGTTATTATCATTGTACAACTCTTCTAAATCTTCCTCCTCTTCCTCTTCCTCAGTGCCGGCTGCCAGTATGACCCGCCTGGTACGCTCCCGTACCGCCTCCGGCTCCAGCGTCACCTCCTTCGAGGGCAACCGTTCACGCTCTCACACCCATGAGGGAAACCGCAGCCGCAGTCACACAGCGGAGACCCGCGGCCGCTCCCATACGGACACCATGGACAACAGCAACGCGGACCAAGCCGTGCCCAAGTCCACCGAAGTGTCCTGCTAAGTCCACCTCCTCCACTCTCCAGACACCTAAACCTCTCCAAGTTCCTTCCTTTCGATGCTGCGTTGCCTCTAACCTGACATGCAGACACATGCTTTTACAGCCACTAAAAAAATACAGAGAAGAGAAGAGGCGCTCAGATAATGTACCTGGACATGAACATACGCACAAGATAACACTCATTTACAGTTTGTGTACTGAAGTGTCCTGATTGGGAAAATGTATAGTCTTTGAGGTAGGACGTCTGACAGTAGCGTTATTCCTGAGGGAATTTACCGTAGAGGGACTCAACAACGCATTTGTAATTGGGTAATTCTTAGAGGCAACGCAGCATTCGGAGACGCCGAAGCAGAGAATGTCAAAGAAAGCTGTGTCTCCGTGTACACCAGCTCTTACATGTCTCTCGCATAATCCTTCATACATTTTAATTTCCGCATTCCCTCTTATTCCCGTTTTTTTTTGTCCGTGTTTACCATATTGACACAGCTTTCTCAAATATACCTGACTGTAAATGTCCGTTTTCTCCTTTCGCTGTTATTGTTTGATCATTTATTCTTGTTTTCTTGCATCTGAAGTGTTGTCGTTTGTATGTAGGAGCAGATTTTGTAGATGTGGAGCGAGAATGGGACAGGGGGCACTTGGATAAAATACTAAAAAGTAGCAGCTTCACAACCTGCTATATACCTTGTGAAATTAAGGGACAGACTTCAAATGTGTTATATACATGCAGCCAGCCTATTAATGATGTAGTTTTATCCTGCCAGTGTCCATTTCAAAGCATTTTCTATTGTTATAACTACTTTTAACAAGTTATACATTTGCTCCCTGGCAAAGTACGACATAGTGATCTTTTTTTTTAGACATTATGCTTTGTCAGTAATCAAAACACACTGAAAATTCAAAAGCTTTGACATGATATGCTTTATTAATAGATCATGGCTTCAGACAAGAAAGTTATTTTTCTCTTTTTTTATGATTATTTCTATGCAATCAAGCACAAAGGAACAAAGATGTGCCATAGAGTTGTTCACTTTTTAGATACGATGCTCCTATGTGGTTGTGGATTTCTGGGATGAGTGACGTTAATAGGTCCACATGTTCACACTAGGATAGCTGTAGAACTTACCTGACACCTTCTACTCCCATATTTTACTTGCACTACAGCGAGATTTGCTTTGTAGAACATATAAACGGCTTTGTAAAGATGCAATGCACAACCATCTAATGCTGTAGAAAAGCATTAAAATGACATAACAGTTTGTATTTATTTAAAAAATGACAATAAAAAAAACTTGTAACAGATTTCCCATCATTGCATCATTATTTAATAATGGAAAGTGTGGTTAGTCAAACTGTCTTTGGCATTTTGGTTTGTATCTGGGTTCATTTTGGTATCTGGTAGTTTTCCAGCTTTTTAGACCCAATAATAAAAGACAAATTTGGACATATTTCCCCCCATGATGTACCAAAAGATCGCTCAGAGAAATGTCAAAAAATTATACACTTGCTCCGAGCCATCCTATAATGAATACAATTAAATATTGGTGCAAAAAATACGAACAAAATTGGGACATGAAAAGCTACCTAGGTGTCAGTGCATTTGATCTGGAAATATGGCTTGGAATAGTCTTATATAGCACTACACATAAGACACTGTGTTAAACTCAATGATCCTAGTGGGTTTTTTTTTTCTAATCTTGACATGTGGGTTTTTCATGAATCTCAGTCTCATTCCAGGTTTTGTATGTAACCCATTGTGTCCACTTGAGTTACATGCACAATCTGCCCAGTTAAACCCATATAAAACATGAATGATTTTCCAACAGCCTTACATAATTAGATTCCCAAAAACGTACCTTTCAGAGAATAAAAAGATTTGTGGACATAATAGTAGTGCATAGTTTTCATGTCATCATGTTATATGCAGATTTTTGTATTCAAAATTATGTAAAATCTAAAAATGTGTTTTATCTGAAGAATCCTTTTTTGTTTTAGTTCAGTATTTATTTTTAAAATACACCCAAAGTGCTTCCAAACTTGCTACATTTGGTTTGAATTTTTTAGCTCCATGTCCTGTTTTTAGGACCAGTTTCATAAAAGAACCCTTCTGCCTTTTTAATATTCCCTTTAAGGAAAATGTGACAAACTGCTACAATAAAACCTCATCGAATTTGATGTGAATTAAAACACTACTTGCTCTTGAGAGCATTTGAGCTTTACATGTGTAAAAGCAACATAAATAAATTAAGCTTTTCAAAATTCACACACTCACTGCCTGAATATTTTCACTTGCAAAAGCATTTCTTCAAAAACACACCATGCTTTCAGAATCTGTTCTGGAGACAAGTACATGTTTCATATTTACAAAATTTTCCAATAGGAAAAAAGAAGATAAGAAGATCCCTTGTCATTAATCATATGTATTACAAATACAAATTATCGCAGAATTAATCAGAATTTTTAAAGAAGTCAGAAGAAAGAGTCTGAGCCTGATCGATAAACCTTTTAGTTCATGACTTCGGGGTAACCATAGTAATTCTCCAGGTCTGCAAAGATGTCGTTGGGGTTTTTGCAGCTCAGGTTGCAAAAGCAGGCCTGGACCCACATCATTTTCCAGGTGAAGCCCATCCCGTTAGGACACACGAAGTCTACGTCGATGGTCTTGGACTTGTAGGGGATGCAGCAGCGCTCGTCTGTGCACACGCCGCAGTATTTGGGCCTGTACTGTTTCTTGCTGGTACAACCAGAGATGGTGAAGTTTGTGGTCTGTTCTTCCCTGTAGATGTTCAGACATTTCTTTCCAGGCTGACGGAAGAAGAAAAAACATTAAACATTAGCGATGAAAAGTTTTCCCAGAGTTTTCAAAAACATTACCAAACATTTCCTCTACCTTGATGTGTTTGGTGATGTCCACTTCGCAGGGCCGCAGGGTGCACAGACGGGACTCTTTGACCAGCTCACATTGATCATTGGCGTTGGAGATCCTCATGGACAGGCCGCGGCCACAGGTCTTTGAGCAAGGACTCCATGAGGTAGTCTGGGTAATGCAGTTCTTGTGCCAGCTCCTGGTCTCAGCTGGTAAAACTGACAGATAATGAAGACAAGAAAGTAAATAGATCATGTCTGACACACAAACTGGTGCAAATTATTATTAATGTATTTATTTTTTAATTAATAATTGCATTAAAACCAAGCCCTTTACATTTCCACAATATGCATTTTTAATTAAAGTAGAGGAACAATGCACTTTTTGTTTCATTGTCTGAACCTGCTTTATCCTCACAAGGGTCAGTGGGGGCCTAATCCACCTACAATGGACGAAGGCAGGGTACACCCTGTATGAGTCTTTAGACCCTTCTGTCCTTAGAGCCCCCTTCTGTCCTTAGAGCCCCCTTCTGTCCTTAGACCCTCCTTCTGTCCTTAGACCTTCCTTCTGTCCTTAGAGCCCCCTTCTGTCCTTAGACCCTCCTTCTGTCCTTAGACCCTCCTTCTGTCCTTAGACCTTCCTTCTGTCCTTAGAGCCCCCTTCTGTCCTTAGACCCTCCTTCTGTCCTTAGACCCCCCTTCTGTCCTTAGACCCTCCTTCTGTCCTTAGACCCTCCTTCTGTCCTTAGACCTTCCTTCTGTCCTTAGAGCCCCCTTCTGTCCTTAGACCCTCCTTCTCTGCAAGAAGAGAAGGATCCTTTTTAATTATTGGGCAAAACCGAGAGAAAAGTGCAACTCTTAGACTAATCAAACACTACACACTCCTGATCAACAGGAAAGTAACATCTTTGGCGTGTGTTAAATAATTGTCTTGATTGGAAACAGCACAATGCAACACTTTTTCTTTTTTTTTGAGTGCAGCTGTGAAACGTGTATCAATTTGTCTAGAAGTTTAGAGTGTTGTACATGAGCACAGACACACTGTAGTGTACAGTCCTACCCTCCACTGCGTGCCGCGGCGCCGTCTTGCGCCCTCTTTTGGGTTCATCACAGATCCACCGCTCACAGCACTCCCCTCGCACTTTGACCCTCCGTGGGTTTTGGCACCAGACCCGTGGAGGCTGGAACTCTGTGCACAGCGACACACAGCCAATGGCCCCATTCACACACACACACTGGTATTTACAGCTGGGCTTGAAACTCTGCCCGTTACGGTAGATGACACCATCATGCTCACAACCTGTTCCAACCATATCTGTTAAAAAAAAAAAAAAAAAAAAAAAAAAAAAAAGATAAGGAAACAAGAGAGGAATGGACATGGTTAGAACAAAACAAGTTATTAATATGAATGTCACAGAAAATTACATTCTACTTGGATATTTTTGAGCAGATATCATACATGAGTGATTATAAACTATCAATATTAGTTTGATTTAACCCTTTTAAGACTGAATTAGAACAGGAGGCTTCATCTTATCTATATGATAAAACTTTCAAACACTCTGTTTTGAATGTATGTTTATTCTATTCTTTTACTTGTTATTCTTATATTACTGTTTTAATTGTAAAGCTGTTATTGTCTTTTTAATCTATGCTTGTATTTTATTCAGTCATTGACCCTTTTTTAATTATTTTGTACAGCAGTGTTTTGCTTTTTTTAAATTGTGCAGCTGTTTAATGTTCTTAAACTATTCTTGTATTTTACTCTTTTACTTTTAGTATTTTATTTGTTCTTCTGTACAGAACTTTGGCCCACTGTGGTTATGTTAAAGTGCTTTACAAAAGACATAGCGGGAGACCTTCACTTTACAGGTTCTTTCTAGTAGAATATTTACTAATTCACTGTGTACATGTACATAAACCACCATATATGTGGAATAACACACCATCATATATATTAAAAACATGAACTAAACAACACTAAAGTCATTTGTTTTTTGATTCATCTTATTGAAGTATGTAAGATTTAACACATTTAATGTCTGAAGAACATACTGTAAGTTCTAAAAAAAATTGTCGAGCAGTAAAATTGGTTCATGTAAAAAATATAAAATTGTCACTTTCTTGGGTGTTATGAGGATATCACAATAGATGATGATAAATCATTTAAGAAAGGTTAAATATAGAGAAACTTTAATTTGGAAAAGCCACAAAAGAAACACTGTGTCTTTATGGGTTAAAAAAGCAGTTGTTTGTTTGTTGGTTTTGCTGAGGGACACTTACATGCACACACTCCTTTTTCGTACCTAGGGTTGTCCAAGCTGTAGTCACAGTACAGTCCCTTGTGGTAATCGCACGTGTCCGCCTCGTTGCAGACCTCACCCACCTGCCGGGCACAGGTCTTACAGCAGTCGCAGCCGTCCATGAGGAGGCTGACGCCTGGCGGACAGGTGGGGTTGACCTTGGGGCACTCACATGGCCACCTGCAGTACTGTGTCCGGTTGTACATGTCTGTGACCGCTGTGGTCGGGGACATGGCAGTGGAATTCTGGGAGTAGGCCTGGAAAGACAAGGGTGGGTAGAAGAGAAATGTGCAGATTTCATTAAGCTCAGTTCAATTCAGTTTATTATAAATGATTGCATCCAGAAGAATAGACACAACTCAGCTGATGGCTCTTACACAGAGGTGGGAAGTAACTAAGTATAAATACTTCATTCACTCAAGTAGATTTTTTCCAGGTACTCTATGTGTACTTTGAGTATTTGTTTTTCTGGAAACTTTTTACTTTTACTCTACATTTGTTCATAAATATCTGTAGTTTATACTCCTTACATTCTCTGAATCAGTGGAGGGAAACAAAACTTTAAATATTAATTATGACTTTTATGATTATGACTTTATCTCATAATTTAATATTTATCTTATAATTTTGCCTTTTTAAAAAAAAAAATCTCAAATGTAACTTTTTTTCCCTCCATTGTTTTTCCCTTCATTTTGTTGATATTGGTTGGATGTTCAAGATAAATAAATGAAAAATTTAGATTTTCTATAGTTTCTTTTACATGTTTTGGATGATATTCACATCTATCTATCTATCTATCTATCTATCTATCTATCTATCTATCTATCTATCTATCTATCTATCTATCTATCTATCTATCTATCTATCTATCTATCTATCTATCTATCTATCTATCTATCTATCTATCTATCTATCTATGCAACGGCACAAAACTAGCGGGATGCTACTCTGGTAAAGGTAAACACGGAGTGTGATATGGGAGGGGGGAGTGTTCCTTCACGCATTCGGAGTCAATCAGAGACGCCTCATCATGGACATGTATGAGGAAGTACCGGTTTGACCTGAAGTAATTTTTCTACCCCTCCAAAAACAGCTGGAAACAAAGCAATTCGGACATTTAAAAAAAAATAAAAATAGAACCAACACACAATGTATTCAATAACAATGGAGAACACAGTAATATTAATGAAATAACCATGGAATGACAGCTTTAAAGTGAAACATACGATCTAACGAAGGCCACACAAAGTCATACTTATATTAAAATGGAATTCCTTGTGTCATTAAATAAAATATGATGGGGTAATACTCTTCATATCCATAATCATCTTTTGCATCAGACTCTTCACTGACTCCAGATCACACTACAAACCTCCGGCCCTGCTGTGCAATAAATTAAATATGAATCTAAAAACGAATTAAGCATTCAGAGAAGATAAGCTCATCAATGACAAAGTCTATCTTTGTAAGGACTTAATAAATCCAATCAGTGACTGTATTAAAAATTTCCAAGTCAGTACTGATAAAATGCACTGATGTTCCCCTCAGGGTGTTCTGCTTCTACAGAGCTGCTGTGTGAAGCCAAGATCACAGTCTGAGCAGATGTTCACGCTCAACGGGCCACATGAGGCACATTAACAACTCAGAGGTTAGTTTTAGACCCCAATTACAAGTCTCAATGGAGGGATCTTTTTTTTAATCATTTGAACGGTGTATAAACAAGAACAGTAGATTTTAGAATTTAAGTGAATTTCTTTTTGTTTGAACAACACAATGTGCTGGAGGTGAGTGTCATTAAATATGTACTTACAGTTGTTCTCATAAGTTTACATACCCCAGCAGAATTTACAATCAAATTTTCAGAGAATATGAATGTTAGCACTGCTCTACAGTTTATTTATTTATTTCATTTTTTAGAAAGTATCTCCTTCAGACATTAAATGTGCTAAATCTTATATACTTTAATAAGATGAATCAGAAAACAAATGACTTTAGTGTTGGTTAGTTCATGTTTTTAATATATATGATGGTGTGTTATTCCACATATATGGTGGTTTATGTACATGTATACAATGGATTAGTAAATATTCCACTAGAAAGAACCTGTAAAGTGAATGGATCATAATGTGCAGACAGTGTTTTAAAGTAGATCTGAGACCAATATTCCTTTGGACTAAAACCTATTCTCTTGTTAATTCTAAGAATTTCACATTTTCACCCAAGACTTATCTTGGAGACTTGAGCCAATCAGCATTTAAGACTTGAGGTTTTTTTTTTTTTTTATTATTTTTTTTTATCAGTAACACTTGGTAAATTTTCATTACTTTTATGCTACATTTAGACTAGTGTTTTGTATATTTATTTATTATATTGATAATATTTGGCCTATTACATTTTGTACAACAATAATATATGTTTATTTAATGCGTGTGTATAATAATTTCAGGCAGACAATGAGGAAGTCACAGCTTTAACACAGCGATAAAAATATGTGCAGTGCAGTGAATATCATAATCTAATCTTTGAAATAATTACTTGGTTTGAAAAAAACTATCTGAAAATGTGATTCCTACTTGAGACCTGCATTTACCAGGGGCGGATCTATAGGCGGGCCTGGGTGGGCGGGGGCCCATGCTGATTGACAGCTGTGCCCACCCAATCACAAGCTCAGAAACAGAATTCTCGACCGATTTTCGTTGCCTCATCAAACTGAAATATTGATCAATATCCTTAATATAGTTATTTATTTGTAAATGTGAATGGAAATATGTAATTTATCATAGTTATGCAAGTGTGATCATCTTTTATGAACAGTTACAATGTGGGCCTTGTGCATTAAATTGGTTATTTAATCAATTTAATACACTAAAGGAAAGTGCTGTCAGTCATATGTCAATGGAGTGTACATTACAATTAATAAATCAGCTTTTTTTCCCAACTGGGCTCGTCTGTGTAGTGTGTTATTATTATTATCATCATCATCATCATCATCATCATTATTATTGTTGTTGTATTATTGCTAATAGCAGTAGTAGTATTACAGATGGCATGTGTGGGGGTCTTGCCCACCCCAACTTCACTTAGGCCCGTCTAAAAATAGCCGTCTAGATCCACCACTGGCACTTTTAACACTAGCACCATATAACAGTTAAGCCCATGTTGCCTGATCTACACCCAGAAGGTTTACCTCCAGGTTCCTATTATCTGTTTACTCACACATCATCATAGGCATAAAACAACAGTTCACTTTATCAAGACTCTGGTGCATGAAGAACACGCACATACATGAAAAAAAACAAAAAACATGCTTCATCACCTCATGTTATTTCCCTGAACTTGTTCTTGGCACTTCAATAGAATTAAGGCCATATTATTAATAACTGATGTGTACGACGTCAAACACTAATGTAGATAAATTACTTTTAATCGCTGCTGAGCCAATAAGCCATTCCTCAGAAGACTTAATTTAGTTTGAAGGCTAATTTACAAGTGGAGACAAACAGAATATAAACCCTGTCCATTATTCTAACAAAGACACAAGCGCAGAGGGAGGTGGGTGTGTTAACAAACATGAATATTCTATTGTAGGTATACCTACAATGGCAAAGTCCACGGTAAAGGTGCATTTAAAAAGGTCAGAGAAACTGATTCACCGTCATTTGTAACACTGTTTTGTATCTTCCTCTAGTGCAGTGGTTCCTCGTGGCTCAGTGTCATGCATGTTTGAAATATCTCCTTCTTTTTTTTTTTTAATTTAATAAAAACTAATTAAAAATATAAATATAATATATTATATGAAAAAAGAAATGAAAATAAATAATTTTTTTAAGTTTTAAAAATAAAAAAGTTCAAGAAAATTTTTTTATTAAAAACAATTACATTTAAACATATATATAAAAAAGTATGAAATATGTCCCTCTTCTTTTTTAAAAAATAAAAAACTAATTAAAAATAAAATAAATATTATTTATTTTTTAAAATTACCTATTTTTTTTACTAAGAAAACAAATAACAAATATAATACAGCAATGTTTTACATTTTTATAATAATAATAATAATAATAATAATAATAATAATAATAATAATAATAATAATAATAATAATAATAATAATAATAATAATAATAATAATAATAATAATAATAATAATACATTTTTTTTTTTTTTAATCTTTTTAAATACCTTCCTCTTCCATCACACCTGGAAGCCATTAAATGATTATCAGGCTTCTGAAGAGCTGATAAAAAATTTAACTAGGTTTAGAAGAGGGAAATAACTAAAAAATGTTGGACACTGAGCCACAAAGACAAGATTTGAGAAGCACTGCCCTAGTGTGTTGTTAAATATCTGCCTATATTTTGTTTTTTGAAAGAGGAGATGAGGACTGATGACCCCGCTCCCTCTGCTGATCTGATTCTATTCTGTTTATGTCAATCTGTGGTCAAATCAGACGACCTTTAGCTTTAGGGGGTCAAGTGAATGTGAGCAGCCATGGACAAACTCTCCCTCAGGCATAAAAAAAGACAACTGACATAGAACAAAAAGCACATTTAACCCAGAAAGATCCAGTGTTACGTTTGTGTCACTTCCCAAATCTCTGTATTTTCAACATTTATTCTTAAATTATGCTTTATATATATATTTTTTTATCATTAACTAAAAATCTGGTATTTTCTTACATTTATTTTACTGATTGTGCAGATGTTTACAGAAGCTCAAATGAAAGTTGAGTTATTACATCAAAAACAGAGGGAAAAAAATGAAGCAAAAAGTGACTTTTCCAGTAAAATCTACCATTAACTGAACATGAACCTAATGTCTCAATGCACTGTCATTTATCAAAATACATGGGTTTTACTGGTGAAACAATGTTGTAGAACACAGGTGTCAAACATAAGGCCCGGGGGCCAAATGCGGCCCGCCAAAGGGTCCAGTCTGGCCCAGTGGATGAATAACAATGAAGATTTTAACAAAATAAATGTAAAATGTAAAAATCATATTAATTCAGGTTCCACATACAGAATAATTAGATCTCAAATGGGTCAGACCAGTAAAATATGATCATAATTACCTATAAATAATCAAAACAGTAGATTTTATCTTTGTTTTAATGTAAAAAGGGAAAATTACATGAAAATCTTGATATTGACAAATTATCTTTAAAAAAAAAATGTGAATAAGCTGAACATATATGGCCAACCTGAAATATCATAGGAAAAGGGTAATTTTATTAATATTCTGCCCGTTAATAAATGTTTTATGTATTTATAATTGTAATGTCAGTTGTAATTGAGGCAAACTGAGGCAAAATATTGTTAAATTGAACTTAATTTTCTTTAAACATTTCAAGTTGTCCATGTTCTTAAGATTTCTAAGAAAACGTTGTAGATGCAAACATTGTCATAATGTCATGTTACTTTTTTCACTGTTATTATTTCACTGCTCTGGCCCTCTGCCAATCAAATTTGGCTTAATGTGGCCCCTGAATGGAAGTTAATTTGACACCCCTGTTGTAGAAGATGACAATGTTTCCACTACAGAACCTCTAAATGTATAAGGACAATGACGAACAGTATTTTACACCAGATACTTAAACATATTGGTAGTATTAGTAGATGAGCAAAATGATAAATGATTTTGTTTTCCATTGGATGTTTGGGTCTTTATGGGTTAAAGCAACATGACTTTAACCCATGAAAACCCAAACATAACTACTGACCAAAAACAACTACTGATGTACAATGTTAAATGACTTTAGATCCACTGATCCAATCAATGAATGTAAATAACTGGTGTAAAATAGTGTTCGTCATCTTTTCATGGCCATCAGATGTTCAGAGAAACCTAGTGTAAACATCTTATTTTTTCATTGTTTCATTCACATTGTTTCGCCAGTAAAAACCCATGTATTTTGATAAATGACACTATCGCCAATAATGTTCAGATAATCAGATAAGTGATTTTACAAAAAAAAGGAAATTTTTATTAGTTTTTCTCTGTTTTTCATATAACAATACTCTAATCATGATAATTAAAGTACACAATGAATGAATTAAATATAGGAAATAACCTTATTTTCACTGTAAAAATGATAATATAGTGATGGATCACTTAAGAAAGGTTCAATAGAAAGGACAATTGTTTTGGATGAGTGATATATATAATAATCATACAGTTATTATCAGGGTCAAATCACACATTATTTTCAGTTTAAAGTATTTTTTTTTTTCATTTTCATTTAACTGAACAGTATAAAACAGAGAGGTCTTCAACACTGGTCCACTGTCCTGCATGTTTTAAATGTCACCCTGCTCCATCACATCTGATTCAAAGCAGTGGATCATTTTAATCAGGTGTGTAGGAGCAGGGTGACATCTAAAACATACAGGACAGAGGGCCCCGAGGACCAGGGGTGAAGACCTCTGCTATAAAGGCTTTGAACCTGCAGAAGAACAGAAATCCAAGACATAGATTTAATGCCCTGGATAACCACATGGTGGCAGTAAAACCTCAGTAGTGACCTGAAAGTTTTGCAACTGTCAGCATCTGCAAATGTAGGATGATTGATGACAATAATCACTTCAGTTTAGAGATTAAAGAGATAATAATTACCTTCAGAGATGTTAGTCCATTTAATTGAACCTACAGTGCCACTTTAAAGACAGGCTTTTCCTTTGAGATAACCTCATCAACAATAGTGGAAAAGATATACTAACATCAACGTAAGCAAAATAAACACGTGGCATACCATCTTAAAATAACTTGGCAAAACAAGTCATGGCTTTTAGATTCATGACTGAACACCACACACAGCACAAAAGTCTGCCTGCATTGTGATACCTTAGGACAAAACATTGTCAGCTGCCTCTATTGACCACAAAAGGAATATTTGTTTAAACATACTCTCTAGTCTCATTCTTTATCAAAAAAATAAATAAAATAAAAAATAAAAGGGCAAACCATGATGATCTGGTTCATAATAGATTAGAAAGTGCACAATAGAACATTACTTTCTATTTGTACAATGCTGATTACACTGGTCTATGAGTAAAAACTTGTTTAGCTGCAGGTATATTGGGTCAAAATGTGAAATTCTGAGAATTAATGAGAGAATGAGTTTTATTCAAAACAAATGTTTGACGCACAGGTGCCACATCTACTTCAAACCATTGGCTGCATATAACATTCACTGTTCAGGTTCTTTCTAATGGACGCTTTATAAATCTATAAATAAAGCACAAATGTACATATACTAATGTATTAACATGTCTTCATACACATAAAAAAAGAACCAACACTGTCATGTCGATTCAAAGTTCCAATAGATTATTTTTTTTAAAAAAGACCAGTGTTATGAAAACATAAATATGTGCATTAAAAGTATATACTCATGTTACATACAATGAAACATAATTGTTCATGAAAACACTTATCAAAAGCTGCTGTTTCTTCCTCTTATGTATAATTAAAAAAATATTTAAAGACTATTTTAAATATTCAGAGACCCCCCAAAAAAATCTCTCATGACCCAAATATGGGCCACGACCCAGTGTTTGGTTATAGATTCTCTGATGAGAACAGACAAAAAAAAAAAGACAAAAACAAACAAAAAAAGGCATTAGTTGGAGATGAAAGTAAAGTAACAGAAAGCTGCTGTGGCCTGGTCTGCACCCAGATGTGATCAGCTGTTAGTAAGTGTTAGACACAGGTCAACTCTCCTCCTCATCCCACCTGTTGAATCCCAGCTGCGGTTAGAATCCACCAGAGGAGACAACTCATCCCTGAGCAGGAAAAGCAAATGCATTGAATCCAGAATTAGTTCCGTCAGTAAAGGCGCCGCTCTGCGCAGGTGTCCTACATCCTGTCATCCACAGCTGTCATCTCCGAACACCCCTGTCTGTCTGTCCGTCTGTCTGCGTCCGGGACCGGTTCTGACAGCCTGTTAAAACCAGCTCCGGGCTGACGTAAACTCTGAAAGGACCAGCCTCGCATACTTTGTGACAGGGGACGGTTTTTTTTTTTTCTCTCCCTCCGATCCACTTTCACCAGATCCTCCTCCTCCTCCTCCCTTTCCTTCCTCCTCCTCCTCCTCTTCCTCAGTGTAGGAGCTGCTCCCGTGGACAGGGCGTGTCTCCAAACCCTGCAGGCACTGTGGACCAGGCAGCAGATCCATTTAACCCAGTGGAAGACACCAGAGGAACACCTGCATGTGTCATTGATCATAGATCATATGAACTCCTGCTGCATCTACCTGTAAAAGCACAATACAAAAACTCCTGACACCCACGTATACACTTTAGTTTACTGTAGAGAAAGCTGCTTTTACTTTGGAAAAAAAAAAGAAAAAGTCGACTGTAAAGAAAATTCCATCAATATGAAACAAAACCAAACACTTGCATCCAGCTGTTCTCACTGAAACCACATATTTAATGTAAAACCACAATCCAAAAACTTTTATTTTTCTTGGTCTCAGGTGGATCATACTTAGTCTACAGTCTACCTTTCCAGTTTTCACAAAAGTCAGTACATTTTTCTAAAATAGTTTAAACATTATAATTTGTCATTGGCACAGTGAAGACATCTTTTCAATGATCACCTTAATTTGATTTTTTCAGATTATGATGCAACACACACTGAAAAAAAAAAGAGCAGAGTATAATAACTGTTGTAAGTGGACACAGATGTGCATGCAGATGGGACAGTCCATTCTGTACAAACTGAGGCCTGGCATTGTCCTGCTGAAATAATCACAGCCTCCATAAGTCATCCAACTAGACACTGGTGCAACCCCAGACCATCACACATGCTGCTTCTGTGCCTCCTTCTGGGCTTTTCCACCTTTTGTGATCAGAACCTGACTTCCAAGGCTGAAACATAGACTTGTCTGTCCACAGAAACATGAGTTATTGTCTGTCTGTCCATCTAAATTTAACACTAAAATGTACTGCTTCAACTTTTTTAAAAAGCCAATGTCTTTACTGTACTGTGGAATGACATATTAGTTTGTCTATTGATACAGAACCAATCAAATGTCAACATTTGTACTAGAGCCAATCATAGATAATGTTCCATGAACTCATAGCCTCTTGCTACTGTTGTGATATATGCCATAGATAGATAGATAGATAGATAGATAGATAGATAGATAGATAGATAGATAGATAGATAGATAGATCTGATGAATCTAACTGATGAAAGAAGGGACACATTAGTGGCAGAATATATTATAGAACAGGAGTTATTGTTGTAAATGTTCCATATGTTGTTTTATGTTGTTCTTTCTTTGCTCTGTGCAGTCAATGAAGGTGGAGAAGGTGGGCGGAGCTAAATGTTAGATGTGCCATGTGACTTGTCAGTTCAGTGTACTTAGTGTTGTGCTATAGCCATCTGCACTTTGAACGATGTCCCAGTGACTGATTTATTTCAATGGCACACACACACACACACACACACACACACACACACACACACACACACACACACACACACACCGCCCCCTCAAGATCTTCAGAAAAAAATAAAATGCTATGTGATCAGGTATTGAATCCCAGAGGTGGTCAAAGTACTCACATTTTTTACTTAAGTAGAAGTACAGCTACTTGTGTGAAAAAATACTCTGGTAAAAGTAGAAGTACTGATTCAAGTAAAAAAGTACAACTTCTCAATTGTAAAGTACAAAAGTAAAAAGTAAAAGTGTTTTTTTTTTTTTGTCATGACTGCAATACAGTCAAAAAATAAAATCAGAAAAGTTTTAAAAGTATCTAAAATAAAACCTTTAAGGTGAGTTACTGTGTAGATAATGTGTTTGATCGAGTCACAGTTACTCAGTTTTGTGGATATTGTCAGGAAATTTAGGAGAAATGGGGGAAGAAAAGTCACAATTGAGATAAAAACTTATGAGATTTAAAAAAAAAGACATAAAAATGCATAATTTTAAGATAAAAAGTCAAAATTGTGAGATAATAATTTTGACTTTTTATCTCATAAAAGTAAAAATTGTGAGATAAAAAGTCAAAATTGTGACATAATAGTCATATAACCATAAAGTCACAGTTCTTCTCCACTGATTTTGTCTCTGAAACGACTGATTTTTCATACTGTCACATCTGTTTAGTCTGTAAAATTAATGAGTCTATTCTGAGAATGTAATTTTTACAAATATGTAGGAAGTAAAAGTAAAAATTTGCCAGAAAAATAAATAGTCAAATAAAGTATAGATACCTAAAAAAATCTACTTAAATACAGTAATGAAGTACTTTTACTTCATTACTTTACACCTCTGCTGAATCCAAGTCTGCCACGTTGCAATTTGAAATGTTAGTAAGTGAACTAAATATTGGCACTTTTCAGGATGTGACAAGTTACCAGTCTAGACGTGATATAACAAGCACAAGGACTGGCTCTGTGGGAATAGACAAACCTGTATTTCATGTCACAAACTACTTCATATTAAAAATAAGGTAACAATTTACACACAGCGTTTTAAGTAATGTGAGTTTAACCCATAAAGTGAATTCTATCAATATATGTAAATAACAGTAAAATCCATAGAGTTGGATCAATGATAGTGGATGAGACACTTTGTTTATGTTCAGTTTATGATATATTTTTTCACAAAATATTTTTTTTCCATTTTCTATATTTTTGGTATAAAAACCCTTCCATTTAATCTGAGCTTCTGAACAGCTATATGACCAGAAAAATTAATATTGGAAAATACCTGATTTTTACAAGAACAATGCAAAAAAAATAAATACAGAGGATATTTTTCATAGTAAATGGTCACAAATCACTTAAGAAATATTAAATATGGAGAAAAAAATTATTTGGGCATGTGGCAGTTCAGCCCTGCCACTGAGCCACACACATCCCAATATCCACATTTCCTAAACACAGTAGCCAGGTAACAGGCCAGTATAGCTTGGTGGGTGCACACACTAGGCTACCTTTACAGCAATTGGTTTGGTTCCTGTGTTATTGAACTATATTTCAGTTTCCTGTTATTTCTCCCCTTAGTTGTAAAAGTAAATAAGCTCACACAACACAAAGTTAAGTCATCAGTGTTCTTTATTATTTATGTGTTGAGATTGGTCAAAAGGTTGACACTACGCTGTTCATCTTACCTCAGGGCTCCCTGATGTCTGAGCAGTGGGAAAGGACCTGAATGAAGGATGGGGTTTCCTTTTATAGTGCCTGTCAGCAATTAGGGAGCATGGCTGGTCCAGCCCACTGGACCATACCACCTGTGGCCTGTTTGTACATAAAAGTATGGTGAACGGTGTTATGAGAAAAAGCTTTAAGTATTTCTACTCATTAGTAGGTTATGTGAATGCTTTTCAGCCAAATTGGAAAGGTATTGAACCTAGATTTAGCCTCTTTGGGGGAAGTTAGGCAGGTATGGTGTGATCCAGGAGGCGGGGCTTAGCCTTTATAAGGAACCCTGCCACTGCTCAGGTTTCAGTCAGTGAAGGGCTGCCTGGAGGGCAGACCTAGGGCCGCTCTGGCCAAAACCTGCAAATGCTGTTGCTGTAAATATTATGCATTTCCTGTACATGGTGATTGGGAGCAACCAAAGGTGAATAAAAAAAACAAACTATTTTTGTAAAACTTGGACTCTGTCTTGCTGCTTTGAAACCTGCCATTATCCCTTAAGTTTTTTGAGTACTTTTTGCGGAGTTCTAAAAGTACTTTGTAATTTTGAATGCTCTGGTAATCGATCTGAGTGCCTTTTCTGCACACACTACCCACACCAAAGGAAAAGTGTGACAGGGCACTACCATAAAAGTATCACTATGTTTTTATTTGTTGGTTTAAGTATATTCAACAAATATTTAATTGTCAGACTGACACAATTATGTTGGTACTACTAACATACTAACACCCTTTAACGTCTGTAAGCAAAATGCATTTGAAGTACAGTAACCCTAATTTGGAGGGAGCGGGGGAGAGGCGGGGTCACAATACGTCAAAGTCAGTTCCGAGTGTGTAAATGTTTTTCCAACTGTTGCAGGTTGTTTTCTTGATTCAAAAACACAACCTCAGAAAAAACCATGAACTCCAGATTACACCCTGTATTGTCAAGTTTCTCTGAAAAACAGTCACGTTCACCTTATCTGTCATTGGTTTATTTGGCACCACTCAGCATATTTGGATTCAAGCTTTGTGATTTAATTTCTGGCTGACTGATCAGGCTAATATTCAAACTGGTGTTTAACAGTGTTGTCACAAAAATATGCCAGCCGGTCGACATGGGGGTGACCAGTACAATGACCAGTACCAGGGCGGTCGTCAGAGGAACCAGTGGCGTGGTATTGTTCAGAAAGACGTGTAATGATAGAGCAGTGGGCTCCAAACATCCTGGTGACAGAAAGACAACACTGTCCATCATGACAATAGCTCGATCTCTGTCTGGTTGCAACAGTCGTGGCATCATGAAGAAGTGCGTTTTATAGGCTTCATTCTGGTGCTGTTTTATAGAGAAGACTTGAGCACAGTTAACCAGTGGTAAAAGTCAACTCTGAGTTTTAAACATTAGTTCATATATATATATAAATAATCCTAAAATGTTCTCTTTACTGTCCTTACAATCAGTCAAGTGGAACCAAAAATCCTGTTCACCTGTCTTCAGCCTAATTTAGAGTCAAATCATGATGCAAATGCAACAGTATTTCTTAGGAATTTAAAGAAATATTATCTTTTCCTTGAGTGTTTTAAAACCAAATATAAAGAATATATGTTCACAGGGATGAAATGTAGAGGAAAAGACACGAGGTGTAAGGATGTGTTTATTTCATATTCACTTTTCTTTATATTTATGTGCATCAACTGGTCCTTTTCTGACCACTGTGTTCATTTTTATTATTTGAACATACATAATATTATTATTAATAATAAATTGTTTTGTAGTAGCAGTACTAGTAACACCCTGGGGAAGTGAATGTTTAAAAAGTAGTACAGGAGAAGGGGTGGGATTAAATACATTTGGACTTCTTCTCACTCCTTTTTGAACATATTATTGCATTTATTGCTGTTTTTATTTTGTCTCTTTTTTGTATTTGTTATTTGTTCAAAATAAATTTTAAAAAAATTATTAAGATGGTCAGTGAAAATGTTTTTATTGTGCTGTTATCAGTCAGATAAAGACATGTGGATGAAGTAGTTTGATTGTATTTTTAAAAAGTTCTCAGCTTTTCTAAAATGTGTCATTCACTTATACATTTGTGCAGGTAATTTTTTTTTTTTTTTGCATGTTGTCTTATCCCACCTAATCTAAGCTGATCTCATATTTATGCACTAACTGACATATGCATTGGCTCTGCCTCAGCTGCTTTCATCTGCCTCTGGTCCCACAGAGTCTGAATCAGAGCCAGACTGAACTAGTCACGTGTAGAGGAGTGATTGTACCAAACAGGTTGTCTACCTACAGTAACTATTTAAGGCTTAAAGTGCGTCTGGAGCCCAGATGTTCCACTTAAATCAATGATGTCATCTATCTCAAAAGTCTGCTACTTTACTTTCCTTTAATTTTCCTGGAAATCTGAGTGTTTCTCTTAGAGACGAGTCAGCCCAGTTTCAGAAGAATTCCACTTTACGCTGCGACTCAGCCCAGTGGAAAAGGTCTTGGCCTGATGGTGGTTTGCTGCTGGTTATTCCACTTCCACTGTACCTCTCTCCCTCTCACTGATAAAGCTATCACTGACAATAACCTGAGCACTGGGAGAGAATTAAACCCCCAAAGGCAACAAAGAGAAAGAAAGAGTGATAGCTGAGAAATGAGCACTTTGTCAGGGATCAAGGTGCCTCGGGTCCACACCCCCTATTATTTACCGGCCTTCCTCTAATCCCTGTCACAGAGCTGTCAACCTCTGAGGTGATCTGAGCGACTTCTGTCTCCACTGTGACCGGGACAACCTGACCCGTCCAAAAACACAATGTACCCACTCTTTGTCCTCATGGCTTTCATTTGCCCACATTCATACTTTTGTCACTCTGTTTCTTTCTACATTTCCATTTCATTATTACTTTATTTATTTCTGTTAATAGTTTATTGTTGTCCTACTGATGTTTTTCTTTTTTTGGAACCACACAGACACTTCACAGTGTTACCTCATTATCTGGAATACATTTAGGATCAGGTTCATTTTTATTAATATTTATCTTGCTTTCCTCCCTTCCATTCTGTGCTAACGTACTTGCATTTATCTGCAGTGAGTTACCTATGGAATTGTATAAAATAGAATACAATAGAATAAAATAGAATATTTATTGCCACTGTCACAGGAACAATGATTCAGTTAAATGTTTGTTTACTTCTTGCTCCAGTTAATACTGAGTGACACAAGATAAGCTAAGGAAAAAAAAGAATAAAGGCAATCAACAACAAAAAAATCCTTACAGCAAAAATGTGAAATGCCATTTTCTTCTGTATTTGTGTGTTAAATTTTGAAAAAATAAATAAAATAATAATAATAATAATAATAATAATAATAATAATAATAATAATAATAATAATAATAATAATAATAATAATAATAATAATAATAATAATAATAATATATATATTTGAAAAAAAAAACTAAAAACACACACAGACATATATATACATATATATATACATACATTATGTGCATTCACGACTAAAATATAGCCTGGCCAGCCATCTGGTTTTCTCAGTGTATTCAATATCTATTCTATACTAAACCAATCACAAGTCTAGGGTGGGGGGGTGGGGGTGGGGGTCCTCAATGTGTCATATGTCAAACAAAGTCAGTTCCAAGTCGTCAGATCTCTTTACAACTGTTATCAGTTGTTTATAACAGTAGCAACAGTAATCTTTTACCAAAGTTTCTAGTCGACCACCACCACCACACACCAGGATGGAAACATGCTGAGGTTTGTTGATAACAGAGATCTGTTCATCACATGATTACATAACACCCATCTTATCTGTGATTGGTTTACTCAGTACCTTTATATTTGGATTCAAACTCCGACTTCTTATTGAGTAAAAACAGATGACTGGCTAAGCTAACTAAAGTGTGTGTACAGCACTGAAGTACAGGCTAACTTTGTATTAGCAGTGAGAAATATGTACAAGAAAGAAATATATATATATATATATATACTGGAAATACAGGGTACACAGTCAAGGAAAAAATTATTAGACCACTATTTGTTTTCTTCAATTTTTAAACTAACTAAAGGTACATTTGTTTGGACAAATATAACAACAGAAATAGGTCATAACAGTTTAATATCAGAGCTGATATCTATCCATTTTTCATGTTTTATTAATAATACCCAAAATCATTCGAGGTCCAATGCTGCATTCACAGCAACCCATAATGTGTGTATTTTTTTTCATGCACAGGACAATACAACATATGTGAGTAATTTACAACAGATGTACATGAAAGGGCAAACGAAGCAAAGAACAAACACCTCTGGGATATAAATTATTGTAAATGAGCAAAATGTATAGTCTGTCATGCTGGTTTGTTTACATCTACTTCCCACAATTCCTTGGGCTCAGGCAGTTTGGCATGACTTGTCTGGAATGTTCCATAATCATGAGTCGTGATTTGATGTTGTGACTCAAGGGCCAAAAAAACTGACCTGGAATCAACTTTGGAAGTGAAGCAAACCTGGAAGTGACAAAAATTGCAGTTCATTGGTCCTCCACTAGGGCCTGCCTCCGAAAGGGAGTCAGTCGTCCGATGCTAAAAAGACCAACTTCACAGAATCAGTGAAGGTAGATTGGATCAGCTGGACAGAGGGGGGGCAGGACTAAGGGGCAGGACTCAGGTCCAGATGTTCTGTGCAGCTGCTGATTGTGTTGCTGTGGCCTGAAATATGGCACTCAGGTGCAGCATAGTCAAAGAAAAGCTGAATTTCATTGGACATATTTCTTCATGCTATCCAGTGAAGGAGAAACCAACTGAGGTAATCTGTCGTTTTATTAATTTTTTTCAGTTTTTCGATGTCAAATTTGCTACTTGAAAACAAACAACAAACATTTCGTAGCTGATTCTATCGCTGAACCTCACATAATGTTCAATCTTATGTATTTTTAATTTATTTTTTCTTTCACGTGGAGTGTTTTGGGGACAATAGAACAGTTCACAAAAATTAAAAAAAAAATGTCAAGAATGTCATTGATGGGTGATTTTTAAAACAAGAACTGAAGTTGGTAAATACACAACATATAAGAATTTATTCTCCAAACATACAGGACACAATAATGACATCTACAGTGCAGTGGGATATCTCCAGTTGTACATTACATTTATCTGTACCTTTGTGATTGAAGTGACTGTTTACTGAAAAAATAATAAACTTAGACCTAGAGTCGTCCTCGGTGGTCTGTATATATTTTGCGAGATCTTCTTTCAACAGTGCTGTCATCTTTCAAAAATGTGAAATTACAGCATCAAACGTTCTGAAGAGAACGTCCAGAGCACCGCCCCTCGTCCCACCCCCCCCCGCCCCCACTTTTTAGCTTTAATATGTCAAGTTGACCTTCATGACCACTGTCAAACAAGGGTACAATTCAAAAACAGGAAAATTCACAGTACTTTACAAAAATAAAAAAGAGTCAAGTTAAAAACACAATTATTTTTTATAAAATCTTTTAGTTATTCATTTTATTTTAAATAAAGAAATAAACACATGTACAATTAAAACCCAATTGATAAAACCTAAATATCAATGAATTAAAATAAAGTAAAATTAAAGGTTGCAAATAGAACCCTTTCAGTTACATGCATGGTTGAACAGAACCATTTTTAAACACTGTCAGAGGACACGCCTGTCTGACATTATTGGGAAATGGTGCTTTTAGGTATTCCAATATTTACTTTTGTCTGTTTTAATCATATGATACACATAGGAGTTAGTACTTGATTGTATAACTATTATTTCTGATGACTTTTGATGGTCTAATAATTTGTTCCATGACTTTATACAAGGATAGATTAAGAAAAACAAGATGCATGTGTTGCGGTTATTGCACTGTGGTAGGGTGGGTAGTGCACTGGGGGTGGGGTGGTTGTGTGGGGGGGCACATTAACCTACTTGTGGGTAAAAACTGTGCTTGAGTCTGTTTAAATGAATGTGTCCTTTGAGTGTGTTTGAGCCTCTATTATATTTCCACTATTTATTATGGATCCACACTCATCCAAGCAAAGCTCTGTTAAAGCTACAGGAAAGGACACATAAATCTGATCTGAATCTGTGTGTGAGTTAAATCTGTTTTGAAGAATGCGTATCATATGAAACCTGACCTTTTCAATCCTGATCTGCTTGGGCTACATCCATATGTGGTATGTGGTCCTAAATCAAATGTAGTTTTGATATTCTCTAAGGCAATGCATGTCATAAAAAAAAAAATCAGATCAGAATGAACGCACATCATTCTAGATCTAGATTCCTTACAAGGAGTCACTCAAATCCTATAATTTGCTTTAAATAAGATCAACCTTGAGACATGTAAAGCAGGAAAATGCAATACACATATGAAAATACCAATAGAATGAATAAAATGTTTTAATAAAACTTAAAGGAAACACTTTATTTAATAACAACATTAAATATATATAATTTTTACTTGAAGGTTGTGTATTAGGGCAGCACTGTGGTGCAGTGGTGAGCACCCCTGCCTCACAGCAAGAAGGACCCTGGTTTGATTCCCACACCAGACCTTTCTGTGTGGAGTTTGGATGTTCTCCCCGTGTTCGCGTGGGTTTCCTCCCACCATCCAAACACATACACTGATAGGTTAATTGGTTAATCTAAATTGTCCATACACAGTAAATTTTGCAGTGTTAAATCAACACTTAGAGAGTTTATTTAACTTCTTCTAGAGTGTATTTGGTCCCATTGTCTCCAAATTAACTCTCTAAGTGTTGATTTAACACTGCAAAATTTACTGTGTAGGTGTGAATGTGAGAGTGATTGTTTGTCTATATATGTTCAGCCCTGAGATGAACTGGAGACTCATACAGAGTGTACCCCGCCTTCACACATTGTAGCTGGATTAGACCCCCAGTGACCCCCATGACCCTAGTGAGGATAAAGCAGGTTCAGATGATGAGTACGAGTTATGTATTAATAATTTCCCTGCCCTTGAAAACTTCTAACTGCCGTGGTTTTGTGTATGCAGCTGATGATTGTGACTAGTGCACACTGGAATCTATTAAAGGTCACAATAAAAGACTGTGAACAGCCAAAAAAAAAAACAGATTTGAGGTAAGAATGTGAATTAACTCATTCACTGCCAGCTATTTTCTGAACAGCCAGCCTCACAGTGCCAGCAGTTTTGGAGAATCTTGAGTGATTTTTTTAGAACCAAAGAATATTGAGTTTTATGACTTTATGAACACAGAAAGTGTAGACTTCTATGAAACAACAAAAACAACACATAAAACAAGGTGTTTGATAGAAAAACAGTCATTTATTCATAAACATGCCCTAGTCAGTGTACTATTTCTCTGTGTGTGATATGCTGTAAAACAATGTCCTGCATGTAACGCCACACGGCAGGAAACACACCACATCCTGGTCTCACTGCGGCGGCCGCTGCGCGCACAGACACGACACCTCCGTGTTGGCCTGGTCTTGTTGGGGGTGGGCATCAGCTTTTCCAGCCTGTGCCTCGCCATGTTGCCATCCAGCCTACTTTCAGGGTCCATGTTGTACGGT
Organism: Siphamia tubifer; assembly: GCA_020466265.1. Lineage (NCBI taxonomy): Eukaryota > Metazoa > Chordata > Actinopteri > Kurtiformes > Apogonidae > Siphamia > Siphamia tubifer. The sequence goes on along the minus strand of CM035793.1, from coordinate 16,606,913 downwards.
GCTCTGGGATTGTGTGCTTCGTCTGCCTGGGCCGTCTCCGCCTCCAGCACCCCATGCTGCTTCCCTGACCACATCCTCACGACCCTGCGTGTGAACTCCAAAAGTGACTTACATTGTTGTGGATTTCTGGCCCTATAAAGAACATATGCGTTAAACATGGCAATTTGGAACATGTAAGCCACAAACTTCTTTGACCAGTTTAGGGACCTCCTTATGAAGGGGTAGTAGGCCACATTCTGGTCCAGTTTATCCACGCCATTCATGTTGGAGTTGTAGGCGATCACACACACTGGTTTAAACTGGGTCACTTTATGTCTCTGCCCCCTCTGCCACACATCAACCCCTTCCATTCTGTCTTGGTGGCAGGTTGTCACCATCTTCACGATGCGTTTGTCCTGCCAAGCTACCACCATCATGCGCCCATTGTGCCGCACAATTCGTTCCCCTGCCCCCAGGTCAGACTTTTTGATATCCCGGATGATCAATGGCTCTCCCCTGTTTTTCCTGAGGGTTCCACAGACGTTTGTCTGTGCTCTCAGTAAGCGTTCGCACAGGGACACAGAATTATAGAAATTGTCCATGTAGACAGTATAACCATGACCCTGGAGACGATCAAGCAGAGAGAACACTATCTCTGGCAGAGTACTACCTTCACCCACATAAGGCCGCAAGTTGAAGCAGTACCCTGTCGCAGAGTCACACAGAATGTACGATTTTATACCATACTTCACCGGCTTTTGTGGGTTATACACTCGGAACGATAGGCGCCCCCGCCACTGCATCATGCCCTCATCAATGCAAATGTTTTCTCCTGGCTGGTACAGTTCTTTGCATTTCCCAACAAGATAATCTAACACTGGGCGGACTTTGTACATTTTATCAGCAGTATTTTGTGTGGCATTGTTATTGAAATGGAGGAACCGCCATATAATTTGAAATCTGTTCCTGGACATTGTCTGGCTGAAATATGGTGTTGCATCTATTTCCTCTACACTCCAGTATAAGTCAAGGCTTGGCTTTTTGATGTAGCCAGTGAGGAAACTCAGTGCAAAGAATGTTTTCAGTTCTGGGACTGACACTGGCTTCCAGGCATTACCTCTGCTGTGTGGTAGCGCCTCAGGGTTGGCTTCAAAGTACTGACGAGCATACAAGTTGGTCTGAGCGCGAATATGCTGCAGCAGCTCATCTGTCACAAACAGGTCTAGGTAATCGGCCGGCTCATTGGAGTCTAAGTCCGCCGCAGCGTTCTGAGGGCCCGGTGTTGCAGTAAACGCCAACCCCAGGGGTTCCCAGCCGGCTTGACACCAGCCCTGGTCCTGGTCGTGGTCCCAGCCCCTAGCTGATACACCTTTCTTTCTTTGTCCTCCACCACGAGGAGGGATGGGGGCCCTGCTGGACCCACCACCTGTAACACATAATTACCATAATGATTAGCAACAGGTGCCCATAATACAACTGAAGGAAAATGGTGTTCATGTAACAAGGACTGAATGGGGGTTAATTCTTACCTCTGTCACGTCCATTATCGGAGCGATCTGGCTCCCGCTCCGGCGATGAGGCTGTGTCGGTGTCAGACGAACGAGACGGCAGCCATTCGTCTGACGTATCCGGGTCTGGTTCACTGGGACCCTCTGAACCGGATTCACCTGGGCCATGCTGGTGCCCTCGGTCCTTCGAAGGCACATGGTGCGCACCACACCCGCTCCCTCTGCCCTTCTTCTTTGCTGGGTATCTCCGACCTACTCTCCCTTCTCTTTCCCCCTCACCTGCCGCAGTATCTCCTGACATACTCCTAAACCTGCTTTCTTCCACCGCCAGCTGCCTCAGTTCGCTACATCTCCGCTTTTTCGCCATCTTCACTCAACCTCGTCCTTCTTCCTCTGCCAACACCAGTTGTACCCCACCCACAAACCGATTCCCATGGTCCCCGCCTACAGGATTCAAAATTCAATGAGTACACGCCTCATTTTCAGTGACAGGCGACAGGACCTCCAGGAACCAGGGGTCTAATGGCCAGGATGTAACCCGCCCAGAAGGCCCGGTTCTGGGGGTAAAAAGGCAGGGCATCTGGACCCCTGGAACCACATAGAACCAGGGGTCAAAAGGCCGGGCGTTAGACCCACCAATAAGGCTCTGGTGGGACTTAGAAAAATTTCAGATTCACTCTGGTAGTACCATGCCTCTGGTGGGACTTAGAAAAATGTAAGCTTCACTCCTGGTAGTACCATGCCTCTGGTGGGACTTAGAAAAATTTCAGATTCACTCTGGTAGTACCATGCCTCTGGCGGGACTTAGAAAAATTTCAGATTCACTCCTGGTAGTACCATGCCTCTGGTGGGACTTAGAAAAATTTCAGATTCACTCCTGGTAGTACCATGCCTCTGGTGGGACTTAGAAATATTTCAGATTCACTCCTGGTAGTACCATGCCTCTGGTGGGACTTAGAAAAATTTCAGATTCACTCCTGGTAGTACCATGCCTCTGGTGGGACATAGAATAATTTCAGATTCACTCCTGGTAGTACCATGCCTCTGGTGGGACTTAGAAAAATTTCAGCTTCACTCTGGTAGTACCATGCCTCCAGTTCAGAAAAATGACAAAGTCCAACTTTCAGACGTAGCGAGTTTTGCCTCTTGGTAGTTGCTGGGGCCTCCCCATTCAAAGTCAATGGAGACACCTTCTGCATAGTGCATTTAGCACTTTCTTGGGAGGTATTTTTTCACGTGCTTCCCCCATTTCAGAAACCACGATTTTAAGTGGTGTTCCTCCAGGCGCAGGCAGGCAGGATTCGCAGGGTACCTTCCCCGGACCAAAATGAAGGGACATCTGTTCCCTTTTGTTGCTTTTTCCCCTGCCATCCTCCGGAAGCTAACAGCAAGCCTCCAATGGGACTTGCTTCACCCCGGTAGTACCATGCCTCCAGTTTAGAAAAATGACAAAGTCCCACTTTCACACGTAGCGAGTTTTGCCTCTTGGTGGTTGCTGGGGACCTGGAGCCCCATAGAACCAGGGGTAATAAGGCTGGGCCTTGACCCAGCCTGAAGGCCCCATTCTGGGGCACAGTAGCCGGGCACGTGGACCCCTGGAGCCCCATAGAACCAGGGGTAAAAAGGCCGGGCCTTGACCCAGCCTGAAGACCCCATTCTGGGGCACAGTAGCCGGGCACGTGGACCCCTGGAGCCCCATAGAACCAGGGGTAAAAAGGCCAGGCTTTAGACCCAGCCTTAAGGCCCCATTCTGGGGCACAGTAGCCGGGCACGTGGACCCCTGGAGCCCCGTAGAACCAGGGGTAAAAAGACCAGGCCTTGACCCAGCCTGAAGACCCCATTCTGGGGCACAGTAGCCGGGCACGTGGACCCCTGGAGCCCCATAGAACCAGGGGTAAAAAGGCCAGGCTTTAGACCCAGCCTTAAGGCCCCATTCTGGGGCACAGTAGCCGGGCACGTGGACCCCTGGAGCCCCGTAGAACCAGGGGTAATAGGGCTGGGCCTTGACCCAGCCTGAAGGCCCCATTCTGGGGCAGAGGAGAAGGGCACGTGGACCCCTGGAGCCCCATAGAACCAGGGGTAAAAAGGCCAGGCTTTAGACCCAGCCTTAAGGCCCCATTCTGGGGCACAGTAGCCGGGCACGTGGACCCCTGGAGCCCCGTAGAACCAGGGGTAATAAGGCTGGGCCTTGACCCAGCCTGAAGGCCCCATTCTGGGGCACAGTAGCCGGGCACGTGGACCCCTGGAGCCCCGTAGAACCAGGGGTAATAAGGCTGGGCCTTGACCCAGCCTGAAGGCCCCATTCTGGGGCACAGTAGCCGGGCACGTGGACCCCTGGAGCCCCGTAGAACCAGGGGTAATAAGGCTGGGCCTTGACCCAGCCTGAAGGCCCCATTCTGGGGCACAGTAGCCGGGCACGTGGACCCCTGGAGCCCCGTAGAACCAGGGGTAATAAGGCTGGGCCTTGACCCAGCCTGAAGGCCCCATTCTGGGGCACAGTAGCCGGGCACGTGGACCCCTGGAGCCCCGTAGAACCAGGGGTAATAAGGCTGGGCCTTGACCCAGCCTGAAGGCCCCATTCTGGGGCACAGTAGCCGGGCACGTGGACCCCTGGAGCCCCATAGAACCAGGGGTAAAAAGGCCAGGCTTTAGACCCAGCCTTAAGGCCCCATTCTGGGGCACAGTAGCCGGGCACGTGGACCCCTGGAGCCCCGTAGAACCAGGGGTAATAGGGCTGGGCCTTGACCCAGCCTGAAGGCCCCATTCTGGGGCACAGTAGCCGGGCACGTGGACCCCTGGAGCCCCATAGAACCAGGGGTAAAAAGGCCAGGCTTTAGACCCAGCCTTAAGGCCCCATTCTGGGGCACAGTAGCCGGGCACGTGGACCCCTGGAGCCCCGTAGAACCAGGGGTAATAGGGCTGGGCCTTGACCCAGCCTGAAGGCCCCATTCTGGGGAAGAGGAGAAGGGCACGTGGACCCCTGGAGCCCCATAGAACCAGGGGTAAAAAGGCCAGGCTTTAGACCCAGCCTTAAGGCCCCATTCTGGGGCACAGTAGCCGGGCACGTGGACCCCTGGAGCCCCATAGAACCAGGGGTCCAAACCTGGGACCTATACCCGAAAAAGGTTCCTTATGCCCGGCCACAATCTAGACACCCGGCCCCTACAGGACCTCCAGGGACCGACCGCCCCAGTCGGTCCCTGGTACCCCAAACTTAAGCCCCCTCCTCGGGCTAAACCCCTTCAACCGGCGCCGTAAGACAACCAGAGCCTTGGTACTACAAAACGAAAAAATATCAGAAATTTTTCTAAGTCCAAACAATACTTTGAAAAATTTCCTCTATCTTTATCTTTGTAGTACCAAGGGTTTTTTTTTTTTTTTTTTTGGAATTTTTCTAAGTCCAATGTGGACTTAGAAATATTTTTACATAGCCTTGGTACTACAAAACCATAGGTAGACATTTTTCTAAGTCCACACATTACAAAGTCCCACTCTCATACGTAGCGTGTTTTGCCTAGCGGGAGTTCCTGGGCACGTGGAACCACATAGAACCAGGGGTAAAATGGCCAGCCTTTATACCCAGCCTCAAGGCCCCATTCTGGGGTACAGTAGCCGGGCACGTGGACCCCTGGAGCCCCGTAGAACCAGGGGTAAAAAGACCAGGCCTTGACCCAGCCTGAAGGCCCCATTCTGGGGCACAGTAGCTGGGCACGTGGACCCCTGGAGCCCCGTAGAACCAGGGGTAAAAAGACCAGGCCTTGACGCAGCCTGAAGGCCCCATTCTGGGGCAGAGGAGAAGGGCACGTGGACCCCTGGAGCCCCATAGAACCAGGGGTAAAAAGACCAGGCCTTAACCCAGCCTGAAGGCCCCATTCTGGGGCAGAGGAGCCAGGTACGTGGACCCCTGGAGCCCCATAGAACCAGGGGTAAAAAGACCAGGCCTTAACCCAGCCTGAAGGCCCCATTCTGGGGCAGAGGAGCCGGGTACGTGGACCCCTGGAGCCCCGTAGAACCAGGGGTAAAAAGACCAGGCCTTGACCCAGCCTGAAGGCCCCATTCTGGGGCACAGTAGCTGGGCACGTGGACCCCTGGAGCCCCGTAGAACCAGGGGTAAAAAGACCAGGCCTTGACCCAGCCTGAAGGCCCCATTCTGGGGCACAGTAGCTGGGCACGTGGACCCCTGGAGCCCCGTAGAACCAGGGGTAAAAAGACCAGGCCTTGACCCAGCCTGAAGGCCCCATTCTGGGGCACAGTAGCTGGGCACGTGGACCCCTGGAGCCCCGTAGAACCAGGGGTAAAAAGACCAGGCCTTGACCCAGCCTGAAGGCCCCATTCTGGGGCAGAGGAGAAGGGCACGTGGACCCCTGGAGCCCCATAGAACCAGGGGTAAAAAGGCCAGGCTTTAGACCCAGCCTTAAGGCCCCATTCTGGGGCACAGTAGCCGGGCACGTGGACCCCTGGAGCCCCGTAGAACCAGGGGTAAAAAGACCAGGCCTTGACCCAGCCTGAAGACCCCATTCTGGGGCACAGTAGCCGGGCACGTGGACCCCTGGAGCCCCATAGAACCAGGGGTAAAAAGGCCAGGCTTTAGACCCAGCCTTAAGGCCCCATTCTGGGGCACAGTAGCCGGGCACGTGGACCCCTGGATCCCCGTAGAACCAGGGGTCTAACCCTGGGACCTATACCCGAAAAAAGGCTCCCTATCCCCGGCCACAATCTAGACACACCCGGCCCCTACAGGACCTCCAGGGACCGACCGCCCCAGTCGGTCCCTGGTACCCCAAACTTAAGCCCCCTCCTCGGGCTAAACCCCTTCAACCGGCGCCGTAAGACAACCAGAGCCTTGGTACTACAAAACGAAAAAATATCAGAAATTTTTCTAAGTCCACACAATACTTTGAAAAATTTCCACAAGGAAATTTTTTTTCAGAGTCCCATGTGGACTTAGAAAATTTTCTATCTTTCCATTTGTAGTACCAAGGGTTTTTTTTTACTTTTTGGAATTTTTCTAAGTCCCATGTGGACTTAGAAATATTTTTACATAGCCTTGGTACTACAAAACCATAGGTAGAAATTTTTCTAAGTCCACACAGTACAAAGTCCCACTCTCATATGTAGTTCCTGGGCACGTGGAACCACATAGAACCAGGGGTAAAATGGCCAGCCTTTATACCCAGCCTGAAGGCCTCATTCTGGGGCACAATAGCCGGGCACGTGGACGCCTGGAGCCCCATAGAACCAGGGGTAAAAAGGCTGGGCCTTGACCCAGCCTGAAGGCCCCATTCCGGGGCAGTGTAGCCGGGCACGTGGACCCCTGGAGCCCCATAGAACCAGGGGTAAAAAGGCCCGGCTTTAGACCCAGCCTCGAGGCCCCATTCTGGGGCAGAGTAGAGCAACATATGGACCCCTGTGAAAAATGACAAAGTCCAACAAAATTTCAGCTTCACTCTGGTAGTATCATGCCTCTGGTGGGACTTAGAATAATTTCAGCTTCACTCTGGTAGTACCATGCCTCCAGTTCAGAAAAATGACAAAGTCCAACTTTCAGACGTAGCGAGTTTTGCCTCTTGGTAGTTGCTGGGGACCTGTCTATTTTGCCACACGTGATTGAGTTTTGCTTCTTGGTAGTTGCTGGGGCCTCCCCATTCAAGGTCAATGGAGACACCTTCTGCATAGTGCATTTAACACTTTTTTGGGAGGTATTTTTTCACGTGCTTCCCCCATTTCAGAAACCACGATTTTAAGTGGTGTTCCTCCAGGCGCAGGCAGGCAGGATTCGCAGGGTACCTTCCCCGGACCAAAATGAAGGGACATCTGTTCCCTTTTGTTGCTTTTTCCCCTGCCATCCTCCGGAAGCTAACAGCAAACCTCCATTGGGACTTGCTTCACCCCGGTAGTACCATGCCTCCAGTTTAGAAAAATGACAAAGTCCCACTTTCACACGTAGCGAGTTTTGCCTCTTGGTGGTTGCTGGGGACCTGGAGCCCCATAGAACCAGGGGTAAAAAGGCCGGGCCTTGACCCAGCCTGAAGGCCCCATTCTGGGGCACAGTAGCCGGGCACGTGGACCCCTGGAGCCCCATAGAACCAGGGGTAATAGGGCTGGGCCTTGACCCAGCCTGAAGGCCCCATTCGGGGGCAGAGGAGCAGGGCACGTGGACCCCTGGAGCCCCATAGAACCAGGGCTCAGGAGGCCAGGCTTTATACCCAGCCTCAAGGCCCCATTCTGGGGCAGAGTAGCCGGGCACGTGGACCCCTGGAGCCCCATAGAACCAGGGCTCAGGAGGCCAGGCTTTATACCCAGCCTCAAGGCCCCATTCTGGGGCAGAGTAGCCGGGCACGTGGACCCCTGGAGCCCCATAGAACCAGGGCTCAGGAGGCCAGGCTTTATACCCAGCCTCAAGGCCCCATTCGGGGGCAGAGGAGCAGGGCACGTGGACCCCTGGAGCCCCATAGAACCAGGGCTCAGGAGGCCAGGCTTTATACCCAGCCTCAAGGCCCCATTCTGGGGCAGAGTAGCCGGGCACGTGGACCCCTGGAGCCCCATAGAACCAGGGCTCAGGAGGCCAGGCTTTATACCCAGCCTCAAGGCCCCATTCTGGGGCAGAGTAGCCGGGCACGTGGACCCCTGGAGCCCCATAGAACCAGGGCTCAGGAGGCCAGGCTTTATACCCAGCCTCAAGGCCCCATTCTGGGGCAGAGTAGCCGGTCACGTGGACCCCTGGAGCCCCATAGAACCAGGGCTCAGGAGGCCAGGCTTTATACCCAGCCTCAAGGCCCCATTCTGGGGCAGAGTAGCCGGTCACGTGGACCCCTGGAGCCCCATAGAACCAGGGGTCTAACCCTGGGACCTATACCCGAAAAAAGGCTCCCTATCCCCGGCCACAATCTAGACACACCCGGCCCCTACTGGACCTCCAGGGACCGACCGCCCCAGTCGGTCCCTGGTACCCCAAACTTAAGCCCCCTCCTCGGGCTAAACCCCTTCAACCGGCGCCGTAAGTCAACCAGAGCCTTGGTACTACAAAACGAAAAAATATCAGAAATTTTTCTAAGTCCAACGTGGACTTAGAAAAATTTCTATCTTTCCATTTGTAGTACCAAGGGTTTTTTTTATTTTTTGGAATTTTTCTAAGTCCAACGTGGACTTAGAAAATTTTCTATCTTTCCATTTGTAGTACCAAGGGTTTTTTTTATTTTTTGGAATTTTTCTAAGTCCAACGTGGACTTAGAAAATTTTCTATCTTTCCATTTGTAGTACCAAGGGTTTTTTTTATTTTTTGGAATTTTTCTAAGTCCAACGTGGACTTAGAAAATTTTCTATCTTTCCATTTGTAGTACCAAGGGTTTTTTTTATTTTTTGGAATTTTTCTAAGTCCAACGTGGACTTAGAAAATTTTCTATCTTTCCATTTGTAGTACCAAGGGTTTTTTTTATTTTTTGGAATTTTTCTAAGTCCAACGTGGACTTAGAAAATTTTCTATCTTTCCATTTGTAGTACCAAGGGTTTTTTTTTATTTTTTAAAATTTTTCTAAGTCCAACGTGGACTTAGAAAATTTACTATCTTTCCATTTGTAGTACCAAGGTTTTTTTTTTATTTTTTAAAATTTTTCTAAGTCCAACGTGGACTTAGAAAATTTTCTATCTTTCCATTTGTAGTACCAAGGGTTTTTTTTTATTTTTTAAAATTTTTCTAAGTCCAACGTGGACTTAGAAAATTTTCTATCTTTCCATTTGTAGTACCAAGGTTTTTTTTTTATTTTTTAAAATTTTTCTAAGTCCAACGTGGACTTAGAAAATTTTCTATCTTTCCATTTGTAGTACCAAGGGTTTTTTTTTATTTTTTAAAATTTTTCTAAGTCCAACGTGGACTTAGAAAATTTTCTATCTTTCCATTTGTAGTACCAAGGGTTTTTTTTTATTTTTTGGAATTTTTCTAAGTCCAACGTGGACTTAGAAAATTTTCTATCTTTCCATTTGTAGTACCAAGGGTTTTTTTTTATTTTTTAAAATTTTTCTAAGTCCAACGTGGACTTAGAAAATTTTCTATCTTTCCATTTGTAGTACCAAGGGTTTTTTTTTATTTTTTAAAATTTTTCTAAGTCCAACGTGGACTTAGAAAATTTTCTATCTTTCCATTTGTAGTACCAAGGGTTTTTTTTATTTTTTGGAATTTTTCTAAGTCCAAAGTGGACTTAGAAATATTCCAAAAAAGGTTAAAAAAACCCTTGGTACTACAAATGGAAAGATAAAATTTTCTAAGTCCACACTGGACTTAGAAATATTCCAAAAAGGTTAAAAAAAACCCTCTTGGGATTAGGAGGAGGCCGTTTACCCTGCTCACGTTCCCTCTTACTTTATGTGAGTGTCTTTTCTCCCTGAGCCTCTCACGATGGTCTGAGACCCCAAGCTCACGTTCCCTTCTGCTCTACGGGAGTGCCTGTTCTCCCTGAGCCTCTCACGATGGTCTGAGACCCCAGCTCACGTTCCCTTCTGCTCTACGGGAGTGCCTGTTCTCCCTGAGCCGCTCACGTTCCCTTCTGCTCCACGGGAGTGTCTGTTCTCCCTGAGTCTCTCACGATGGTCTGAGACCCCAGCTCACGTTCCCTTCTGCTCTACGGGAGTGTCTCTTCTCCCTGAGCCTCTCACGATGGTCTGAGACCCCAGCTCACGTTCCCTTCTGCTCTACGGGAGTGTCTGTTCTCCCTGAGTCTCTCACGATGGTCTGAGACCCCAGCTCACGTTCCCTTCTGCTCTACGGGAGTGTCTCTTCTCCCTGAGCCTCTCACGATGGTCTGAGACCCCAGCTCACGTTCCCTTCTGCTCTACGGGAGTGTCTGTTCTCCCTGAGTCTCTCACGATGGTCTGAGACCCCAGCTCACGTTCCCTTCTGCTCTACGGGAGTGTCTCTTCTCCCTGAGCCTCTCACGATGGTCTGAGACCCCAGCTCACGTTCCCTTCGTACCGCCCCAGTCAAACTCCCCACCTGCCAATGTGGGGTCAGAACCGGCAGAGCCGGACGCATGAAGAGAGAGCCCCGCCTGCTCGGGACTCACCTCACCGACCAAAGGAACCATAACTGATTTAATGAGCCATTCGTAGTTTCACTGTACCGACCTTCCAGCGGTTTAATATGTGGGACAAGCATATGCTGCTATACTGGAGGATCAACTAGGATAGCCCCGAAGGTGGAGCCCACCCGCGGCAGTGCGGTGATCCGAGGGGGCGGAGGAGGCGATCCAAGGCCCCCAGGAGAGTCGCCGGTCCCGAGGAGGGCATCCCCAACCCCCCCCCTGTGAGCCCTTTAGTAGGGCGGGACGGGAAAGGGGCCTCCTCGGTTAGGGCGACAGACCTGGGCGGGGGCCAGGGAAAAGGAACACACCGCCCCCTCAGAGCGCACCGCGCGAGCAGCGCGCACCCCGGGGTTATACACAGCCGCTGGGGCCAGCGCTCCGCCGCCGGAGCTGTAACCGCGCCCACTGCCGTGTGTGAACAAGGATAAGAGAAACATAGTTATTTATAACGGACCCGCGTCAGCTCTGGCCGCCGTGACCGGGACCGCAACCCGCCGCCGGGTTAGACGGACCCCAGGCACCGCCTGGCACTCGCGGATACCGTTGGAGAGCCACTGAGGGAGACAGCGCATCTCTGTCCCGCATCCTCTCCTGGAGGCCGGAGCCCTGTCCTCCCCTCCCGAATACCTAACGTGTACCAGCCCGCAATGTTGAAGGAACCTACCGCTGAACCGACAAACGGAGAGCATAGGCCCTTCAGAGGCGGGGCTTCATAAATGCCTTTCGATCTGGAGGTTCGGAGGGCATAAATCCAATAAAGGGATCCGATGTCCCTCTATCTTTGCACGGGTAACGCACCCTCCGAAGCTGGCCTCTTATTACACTGGAGCACCACCAGTTAAAACTCTCGTTCCTTATAACGTGGATGTACTTGAAAAAATACCTCCCAGAAAAGTGCTAAATGCACTATGCAGAAGGTGTCTCCATTGACTTTGAATAGGGATGCCCTAGCAACTACCAAAGAGCAAAATCCGTTTACGTGTGGCAAAGTGTGGACTTAGAAATATTTCAGCTTCACCCGGGTAGTACCATGCCTCTATAAAAATATTTCTAAGTCCACAGCTTCACCCGGGTAGTACCATGCCTCTATAAAAATATTTCTAAGTCCACACTTTGCCACACGTAAACGGATTTTGCTCTTTGGTAGTTGCTAGGGCATCCCCATTCAAAGTCAACGGGGACACCGCCTGCATAGTGCATTTAGCGCTTTTCTGGGAGGTATTTTTTCAAGTACATCCACGTTACAAGGAACGAGAGTTTTAACTGGTGGCGCTCCAGTGTGGACTTAGAAATATTTTTATGGAGGCATGGTACTACAAAACCAGACTGGACTTATACCTTTATATTATATAAATATGATTATGCCTTCATATGCAGCCCCAGACCAGAGCGTTATGGGCGGATTAAACGCGCGGCTTCAGACTGCTGATCCACGGTCCGTTTAGAGGGGGCGCATGCTCTGTTATTCTGCCCATAAACAGAGCATTATGAGCGGATTAAACGCGCGGCTTCAGACCGCTGATCCACGGTCCGTTTAGAGGGGGCGCATGCTCTGTTATTCTGCCCATAAACAGAGCATTATGAGCGGATTAAACGCGCGGCTTCAGACCGCTGATCCCCGGTCCGTTTAGAAGGGGCGCATGCTCTGTTATTCTGCCCATAAACAGAGCATTATGAGCGGATTAAACGCGCGGCTTCAGACCGCTGATCCCCGGTCCGTTTAGAGGGGGCGCATGCTCTGTTATTCTGCCCCATAAAAAGAGCATTATGAGCGGTTTAATTTACCTGGGCTTTACATCATGGTTCCGGGACATTTTAGGGGTCCAATCTGCTCAGGAGGATCTAAAATAGCGGAGCACTTGGAAACCAGTCTGATTTTCAGTGACAGGCTGCGCGAGACCGCTCCCCGCCCCTCGCCCGTGATTGACGTATATATGCGTCGATGGCAGTGAGCGTAAGTATTTCAATTGACGTATATATACGTCAATGGCAGTGAGTGAGTTAATCAAATAGCCAGTTTTGTTAAATCAAAACTAAACAAGGCAGCAGACCTCCGCCAAGGATTGATGTGTCATCACATGACGTCAAAACATGATGTGATGCAGCCATAGGTGTTGACCCATCTGATGTACGAAGATGAGACGATGTGAATGAAACCCCCCCCCCACACCAGATTCTATATTGTCTGAATCCTGAGATATTACCACTGATGTGTTTTAGCTGTTGACCTTTAGTGTGACCTTGACCTTTGACCTTCATTGCTGAAAATGTGACCCATTATCTATCATTCCTGAAAGTTTCATCAAAATATGTTCTGAACTTTTTGCATAATCCTGCTGACAGACAGACAGACAGACAGACAGACAGACAGACAAACAGACCCAAATTTAATACCTCCTTGGTGCAGGTAATAAGACATAAATATATACATTAATAGATATAGAGATTAAATCAATCAGCAAATCAGTCACACAGTAAGAAGTCAGTACAATAGGAAGCCTTTGGGTTTGGAAAAAACAACCTTCTTGCCATGATTTTTTCATTCAAGAGATTTTGGAAAATGAATAATAGATGAAAATATGAATGCCAGAGATTAAACCTGGCATTAATTCTGTCACTCTGTCTCTTTTCCTCTTTTCCTTGGAATGTGTCTGGTTCCTTCTCACCTTATATCACTGCCGTCTGTCATCAGCTCTTTTTCCATTAACAACTTTCAGCCCACACATGGTATTATTCACACTCTACGTCTGCATCTGTCTTCCATTGATTTTCTGCTCTGCTACGATAGCGGTAGTCAGCATTAACATCAGAACTTTACACGGATTAATCATGACATCCATCAAATAAGTGCCGCGTAGCAAATGTTCTGTGTCGTTCATGTGTTTGTTGTGGTTTATTTGGCAGAAACGTCTGGTAATGAGAGCCAAGGCTGAGGCGCAGGCGCGCAGATAGCGGGGGTGTCAGGTGTGTCATGACACACCCAGTTTTGAATGTCCTTAGATCCATCCCACCCACTTTTATTTAAGAAAAAAACATGTTACTTCTTCTTTTTACTTTTTTTTTTTTTTTAACTTTTACTACTTACTTCTTACTTAGTCAAGCATCACGAAGAAACCAAAATATGAATTAACATACATAATAACGTGACTCGGTTATTGCGCTGTGCGGCGGCATCGTCGTTAACTTTGGTTGCCATGGTTACAAACAGTCTGACAGGCATTACTTGGACAGCCAGGGTGCACGTTCAGGAGGACCCCAACACGGCATGGAATAATGAGGCGAGCTAAAAAGCAGAAAACGATCATGTGGTTTTTTTTCAAAGAGCAACAGCTGTAAGTAAACTGTTACTTTACGTTATCACCAGGGCTCTAAATTAACACCCACCAACCCGCCAAATGCGGGTGAAAATCCATTTTGGCGGGTAAAAAAACAACTTACTAGCCACTTTGGCTGTTGGCGAGTGCAGACCCGGTTGTAGCAATCCTCTATGGGGCGCCAGCATATGACCGTCCTATTTTTTTTATCCTTCCCCTGTCTTTTGTTTCCTGTCTTGCTTGCTTCGGCCCAGGTAGCGCCCCTATGGCAAAGCCAAAGTGTTCACATAGCCACGCGTTGTGTTTATTATATCACGTGTTACAGAACGCGTTCTGGCAGCGCACTGGTGCGCGCAATGGCACGCGTACGAGCACGCGTGCCATTGCGCGCGCCATTGCGCCTACAGCCTACTTGTGTGTTTGACAGGAATGTTAATAAGCCCAAATGTATTGATCATAACGGGCTTATATGAGGATTTGGTGTTATCTTTGGTCAGTTGGTGAGTCCACAAATAGGCTAAGGAAATGAGATGGTTTAAGAAAGTTTATAACAACACCAAGATGTAATGTGAGTGTATGTTTACAGTGGGGACAGTGGAGATAAAAAGTAAAGAAGTTAGGAGTTAAATGTGAAAATGCAAAAAATAAAATAAAAATGTGATCATATGTTTGAAGAAATGATATGTGGACCAATTGAGAAAATGTAAAAGCAACAAGATGTGAGTCTATGTATTGTATAAATTGTAATATAGGTGAGAACAGTAAAGAAGTGTTAACAATGAAAGGTGAGAAAATGTAAAAGCAAGAAGTTTTAAGAGTTAAATGTGAAAATGTAAAAAAAAAAAAAAAAGATCATATGTTTAAAGAAATGAATTATTTCAAGAGCAAAAGGTTAAATAAAATAATTTAATGAAATTTGGTCAGGGGAAAAATGGCTAGTTGAATTTCTGATAGGGGAGTAAGATAAAAAATCTACTAGCCACATTGGCTGGTGATGAAAAAAGTTAATCACCTTGCAATTTCTGTTTAAAGCAATGTCGCCGTGAGAGTAGGAATCGTACAAAGCTGGCCAGAACCAAACTGTCACCTTCTTCTGCCTCCACCTGTACATGCCCCACACATATATTCAGGACAAGGATCGGAGGAGAGAGGTTTTTGGATCCTTCACTTAATCAGTTTTGAGACCATTATTGAAAACTCTCATGGACAGATCTTATTTACAATTTAATTTGTATATGGAGGCTGTGTCCTATTTTGTGTTTGTTGTTAGTGTGTTAGAAGTTTTAATTACATTCTATGTTTTTTACACTCCTGTGAAATTTATGAAAGAATCAGTGTGCTGAAAGTCAGTGTTAAAATAAAACAGTTTTGTAAACAGCATATGGTATGTTTAGTGAGTGATTTAAATTAGTATCAGCATTAATAAACTTTATTAAATAATAATAATTTATCTAATACTTATATAATAAATAATTTCTTCCAATGATGGGTAATTAAGTTTGACAGTCCAAATATACACAAACAGTGAGCAGTCATGTAGCACACACACACGCGCACACACACACACGCGCACACACACACACACGCACACGCACACACACACACGCACACACACACACACACACACACACCCATATTGATCATCCTGTCATGTCAGTGGTATATAGCACTTGAGAACATCAGACATCACAATTAGGTAAGATAATGCATTTTTCGTCTTTGAGGAGTAATAACTCCCCCCCCAATCAGAATGGTGGGGCCGGGGGGTGTTAGCTGGCATCTTCGTCCCCCCCAGTTTCAAAAACCTATCTGCGCCCCTGCTGAGGCGGACGCTCCTCCTTCTGTCTCACATGAAGTGAATATCGGCCTGAGTTTGTCAGCTGACTTGAATTCAGGGTGTTAAATGATTTAGGCAATAGCTGAAGTTGAAAAGGTTGTTTGAGGGAAACAGATTGCTTTGAAAACAGAGCAATCAGAGAACGGCCACTCAAACAACGTCACTGATAATAAACACAGCGTGCCGTTTTCTCTATCATGATCTAAACACAGATGAGACATGTTTACATTAGATCCTTAATTCATGTATTTGCTTAATTCTCTTCAGGTTTAGAGAACACCCAAGTATGCATTTAGAGCTGGAAACTCTGCAGTCAACTTTCCACCGTTTATTCACTCAGTGAGAAACAATGGGCTTATTTTCATCAGAGTTGTTATTCCTGTTTCATTTGGAATAAAGTTTAATTCTACTTTAAGATGACCACGTAAACACTTAATTGAACATAACTATTTTGAATCATATTTAATTCAGAATAAAGTCACTGGTTTATTTTTGTTTTAATAAACCAGTGACTTTTTTAATAAACCAATAAACTTTAAATAATTCCTCAGACATGGAAACAGTTTATTCCTCTTTAATGTTATTCCTGTCATTCCTTGTCTTGTTACAAAGACACACATCTTCCATGCTCTTGGGATTGTTGTAGGAAGTGTTAGACTCAGGTTGAAGTGATTATTACAAAAATAAATGCCAAAATCATTCGTAGTAACTGGCCTTCCATGTTGCTAGTTAAAACAAAGTCAAATAGGAACTGGCTGTAATTGTTTTCTTCCAGTAAAAATCAAGACATCACATCCATGTTGTGCTCAATCAAAACCCTTTCAATCTTCTTAAAGTAGAATTAACAAAAGCAGAATACATTTTCCACATTAATGGGATGGCCATGGCTCAGTTGATCAAGTGGGTCATCCAATAACTGAAAAGTTGGTGTGAAGAGTTGGTGGTTCGAATCCCACTCCGCCCTAGTCATGTGCTGTTCTGTCCTTGGGCAAGACCCTTCACCCTCCTGCCTTAAGTACTCACACTGGTGTATGGATGCATATGAATGTTTGGTGGTGGTCAGAGGGGCTGTCGGTGCAAAATGGCTGCCAGGCTTCTGTCAGTCTGTCCCAGGGCAACTGTGGCTACATATGTAGTTTACCACCACCAGAGGGAGCATATGAGAGTGAATGAAGAACGGATCCACTTTGAGTATGTGTATACATAGAAAAGCACTATGTAATCGATTAATTATATATAAATATTTTCATGAAAACATGAAGGAAATTGCTTTAATTCTGAATTGATTTATTTAGAATAAATACTCTTCATTAAAAACATCATAAAAATGCAGCCAGTGTTGAGAATATGTTACAAATGTTACAAAAGTGAACTAGAAAAGCACTCTGAGAGCGTAAACCTCCACCAAGGCAAACCTCCACCCTCCAACTGAAGAGAGGTCTGCCACGGAGGTTATGTTTTTGCACGAGTTTGTTTGTCTGTCTGTTTGTTAGTTAGCAAGATAAATCAAAAAGTTGTGGACAGATTTTGATGAAGATTTCATGATGTCTTCTTAGTATCACGAGGAACAAATGTTTAGATTTTGGTGATGATCTGGAAGAGATCCTGGATTCTGAATCACTTTGAAATTTTACATTGTTTCTTGTGACACCCCCAATGCGTCATGAAACTTTCCTCAAGATCCATTCATAACTTTTTGAGTTATCTTGCTAACTGACAGACAGACAGACATACAAACAAACTCTGGCAAAACCATAACCCCCTTGGCAGAGGTAATTACAGTAACAGATTAGTTTTCCTCTAATGCAGTAATGTAAGGCATTTTTTTTTCATGACTTTAACTTTATTAACCTTTCCAAAAAAGGGGGAAAAAAATGGGGGAAAAAAAGGCCAAACAAAATATACATTTCCACACTTTAAGCTATTTGTCAATGCCAGTACACTGAAGACGTGGACAATCTCAAACAGGACAAAACATGAAATAATAGTTACGATGTCAACAATACACACATGGTTACAGCAGCTGCTATTCATCACTAAGTTCAGTTCAAATACTTGAGCTGGAGACGTCATTGACCTACTAAGGAAAAGTAACACGTCAATTTGTGGTTGTAATCATCTATTCTATTTAACCATCTGTATGATAATCTTTCAAATGTTGTCAGTTGACCAAGACACAACGTCACTGATAATAAACACAGTGTGTTACTTTCTTAGTCATGATCTAAACACAGATGAAACAAGTTTAGATTATGGTTATTTCAGATTGTGTATTTCACTCATTATAAGTAAATGAGATGATTTGAAGAAAATAATTTAAAACATTTAACTTTGACCTACCTATCCCAAAATATAATGATATCTATTCTGGGTCAATGGTAATCTATAAACCCAATTTGCTGTGGCTCAGTTGGTAGAGCAGGTTTTCCAATGACTGGAGGGTCAGCGGTTCACGTCCCAGCTCTCGTTGTCCACATGTCCAAGTGTCCTTGGGCAAAGACTGACTTCAGCCTGATTTATACCCTCTGTTAATTACGGAAATGGACATATTCATCCGGTTCCAGAGGTAGTTTCACCCATCAGTTTGTCCATTGGTCAAGAGTTTAGCAATCCGGTGAGCTCCGGGCTGAATTGTAAAATTTCGGAATTCCACCCACGATGAAGGTTCCCACGAGGACTTTAAAAATGGCAATGGAGGATAGAATTTGTGAGCTGGTCAGAGGATATATCCATCTGTATGATAAACAGGGATAAACAGCGCTGCAAGAACAGCTGGGAGGAGACTGTGAGTGCAGTGGGGTTATCTCCGAGCGAAGCCCAAAGTAAATGGAATTTGGCAAGGGACCAATATGTCCTAGTTCACAGGGCTCGCATGGGCCACCAACTGGGCGCCTACTCCACCATCTTGTGCGCCTATTTTTTGTCCGTTTTTCATGCCTCCCCAGAAAATACATCAAAATGATCACTTCAATAGATGCTTTGTTTCTTGAACCCTCGCAATGCGACTCGTAACTGCCCCCTAGAGGATTTCAAATGCAACATACGGAGGCATAAATACCAGTTCTGGTAATGGAAAGACGAATTTCGTCTGGTTCCGGAGGTATAAAGCAGGCTTTAGTTTCCCAGTAGGACTGACAGAACCTTAGATTACTAAGTTAATAAGTAATACTTTAACTAAACCTGGTATCTAGGGGGAAGTAGCCTGCTAATAAAAGTGTGATATGTGGCCTGATTATGTGAGCCGACCATCTATGACTCTGGTCTTGCATAGCCGGTCAATCTGAAAATCCCCTCATTAAAATCCCCTCAACTCATACAGAAGCCTTGAAGTTGAACCGTGTTTTGGAAATGTTCAAGCTTCAAAGTCAAGTGGAGTTGGTAATCCTCCTTAGAATGGCAGACTGAGTTTACAACACCTTAGGTCGACCAAAAATTGCTGAGGTGATATGTAAAAAAAAAAAAAAAAAAAGTTCCTTACCACTGTGGGAAAATCCAATATCTTTGCAGTGAGAACGTGGCCACATAATAAACTGAAAACTGTCAGTTTAGATTTGAACATAAATCATAATCAGTGTACTGGAGAGGTACATATGCGGCTAATACAGCATGGGTTTAATATTTACTGAACATATTAAGAGTTTCTAGTTTGTTTGTGTGAATATGTGTGTGTGTATGAGAGAGAGAGAGAGAGAGAGAGAGAGAGAGAGAGGGCATGGCAGACTGAGCTCAGACCAGTCCAGTAATTATACTCTTTATATAGCTGTGGTCTGAGTCTCATGGACTGAAGAAAACATCTGTTGGGCTCCAAAAATACAAGAATCCTGCAAGTGCACATGAACTCAACACAGGAGTTTAATAATAAATTATTCCCTTTCAGATCAGACGCATTCATCAACACTGTATAAACTTCAATGTGACGCATTATCGATGAATATAAATGTGTGTGATTGTTATCGAGGCAAAGCTGTTATTACTCATGTCCTATAAAATCAGTGTACTATGAGTGACCTGTTAGATGAGGAAAAAATATACAGACATGATTTATACAACACTTAATGCACAGAGGTCTGTAAATGATTGTCCACATTAACCCACATAGTTTTCTCTTGCTGAAAAGACATGTTGACATAAAAACCAAGCTTTCATTCATGCTTGTGTTTGTTGTGAAGGAGAAAATCTGAACATGCTGTGCAAACATTATTAAGAGTGCACTGCCCTGTCCTGCCAAAATCAACTTTTAGTTTTGTTTCAGTTCCAATGTTGTCGGCTTTGTGTAATAGGCTTTTCCCTGAGAAGTTGTGCATTATTCACTTTAGAACACACAAATATGTTCCTGGGGATGATAGGGGTTAGAGGATGACGTATAATTAGCTAACGATTGATTGATTTTAGAGCAAAAGACTTTAATCTATGCCATTATTCTCCTATTATTCTACTATTTCCACTGGCTGACCCAGTAAGAGTGGATTTACAACTTCTGTGAAACATGTTTGCCCTCAAACATCCTGTTAACGTCTTACTCTAATGTCTCTTTAACTGTGTGTAGTAACCCAACTGGAAAATAATGCATGCGGTGGGGTAAAAAAAAAAAATCTAAATCTTACCAAGTGTATTTTTCCTCATTTCTACTCAAAATATCTCATGACATTTAAAATAAGACATAGCTAATCACCTAAAGAGTAACTTTCCAGTGAGTTATAAGAACTGATTTGTTTCAAGAATTCTTACCAAGATAATTCTCACAGATTTTTTCTTGATTTAAGCATAAAAATCTTGTTAATTTAGTTCCATTTAACTCATTTTAAGACCTTGTTAAGATCAGTAACTGTCTGTTTAATGGTGATACTGGCAAAAAAAATTGTGGATCCTAGAATTTAGGAAAATTAGTATTTATATGTATTGTTTAATTTTAGTATTATTTTAAAGTATTTATTTACTCCAACTGCTTGATTACCATGGTTCCAAGTCATTTCTGACTGGGGTCTGTAAAGTTAGCAATGTGTGGTTTGTAATTTTACTATAAACTATCTGTTTGTAATGGGTGCACTGGAAAAAGTCAAAATCTGAACAAGTGTATTTTTTAAAAATTTGTAGTAAATTTTTTTTTCATTTTTACATTTCATTTGTATTTGTTCCATTGGTGGATTATTTTGCATGAGTTAACCCTCAGGCAGGGTTCGAATTACGGGGGGTACGGGCCCCCCCAAATGTGACGGAAAATGATACTGTGGGGGGTTAAAAAATAATCGATTTTTTCTTAAATGTGTCCTGATCTACTATTCTTATTTGTGTACTAAGAGTAAACAAATCTAATTTATAATTCATCATTGTATTCTTTGAAAAATGCCATCAACCCCCTTTGGAATTCCGAAAAGCTTTCACACTAACCCAAGAGAAATTTGTGCGTTCTCTGCTTAAGTTTCTCACACATTCTTCTCATATGTGGTACTGGTGAGAATGAAATAAGAACCAACTAACAGGACGGTAAAAATGTAAAAATCCTGTCATAACACAGCTCCATTCTGTCTATATTCCACCATGCATTTTGCTTTGCTAATATTCCATTTAGCTAGCCTAGCTATCTTGACTTTATTAACAATAGACAATAACCAGCTGTCGGCGGGCTCAGATATAATTCATGGTTCGGCAATGTGTAGTATTACGTCCTTCTATTTATGCTGATGAAATAATGGGAGGTCAAATACATCTTTGTCTGCGCAGTTTAGTTTGGGGACTGTCTGCTAGCTATGCAAGTGGTGCGTCATGAATACAGAAGCAATGTACTTTGTTGGTTTGTTGATTCATATACGTGTGTTAGCAATGAGAATCCATGTATCATTCGTTCATTCATTTTTCAAAATAAAACCAAAAATAAGACAATGAAAAAACAACTCTTTTCTTCATTATTCGTTTCCAAAACCAAAATGAAAAAAATGGATAACAATCTGTTTTTTAATTTTGTGTTTATTTATTTTAGTTTTTTATTTGAATGATTTCTTTTGAACATGTGCAGAATGCAACAATAATCAATACAACAATAATAATAATAATAATAATAATAATAATAATAATAATAATAATAATAATAATACTACACAATGACATGTCCGAAAAGGAGTAGGACGAAGCATAAGCATAAGCTAAGTTAAATGAATAATGGAGAAAACAGATAACAGACGTTTCCCGTTTTATCCAATTTTGACCTGAAGCCAGTTGAATAAACCACAAATGATCGTGACCCACAGTGACAAAGATAGAAACCTATGTCCTATTTAGGGAAACTAAGAGGGTCAACCTAAGGCCTGAAGATATGACCATGGAGAAAATTTGTGTCATATTCCAGGTATGTTCTTTTTATAATAACACACAAATAAATATTAATATGACCAGTGTATATGTATATATATATATATGTGTGTGTACAGCTTGTACTTACCTTATGTACTGATGACAGGATAACAGTTTCCAGTTCTGCATCTGACATATGTCATATACACCTGAGTTGGTGTTGAGCACAGAATTCTCACCAACATTTCCGAGGATCTCTGAATACCTAACTGTGTTATCGTATTAGACATCTTAGCTTGTGTTTTTCCACCGTCAAACAGCTGTTTAATCATACCATAATGATCTTCAAGTCTGGTGGACATGTTTCTTTTGGTTGTTAAGATTAATTTCTGGTTTATTCAACTGGCTTCAGTTCAAAATTGGATAAAACGGGAAACGTCTGTTATCCGTTTTCTCCATTATTCATTTAAACCCAAAAATGAAAAAACTGATCATTATCTGTTTTTTCATTTTGGTTTTTGGAATCAAATAATGAAGAAATTAGTTTTTTTTTTTTTGTTGTCTTATATTTGGTTTCATTTTGAAGAACGAATGATACACAGATTAATGACTTTTCTTTTTAGTCACATGTATAGACCTTTAGTGTAGCTTAATGTCCCTAGACTGTTAGACAACATACACAGCCGCTTTAGAAAAAAGGCTGTGGTTTCATCAAGATCTGTCCCTAACTTTTTGAGTTATCTTGCTAACAGACAAACTGACAAAAACATAACCTCCTTGGTGGACCTCTCTTCATTCAGAGGGGGGATGGTCTGCCTTGGAGGAGGTTTGCACTCTCAGAGTACTTTTCTAGTTTGGTTTGTGGCAACAGATTCATACAAAAGCAGAAATATTAAGAATCGATTTTGGTTTCATTGGGAGAATAAAAGAGAAATGTAATTAAATGACGAAAGACACAGGACTGGTCTGGGTTGAGCTTGATACTAGAACTGAAATCAGAATACAGTACTTTATTAATCTATGGGGAAAAAAAACATTCAAGTATAATAAAAAAAATAAAGTAACAGGAAAGAAATGATCAATAAAACAGAAAAAGAATAAAAGTACACATGTGTAAAGTTCTAAATATACAACAATCTGTGTGAATGTCATTCTGGTGTTGAGCTCAAATTCCTCACCTCATGTCAACCTTGTCCTGTGAAGTCCAGGCTTAGACTTGTCTTGCACATGCTGGTACTGCCAGTCAGAGCGTGTGGGTATGTGCACGTGTGGAGCAAAGCTTCCACTTCAGCCCCTGATGCACAAACGAGCTCACATCAAGGTTCTGCACCGCTTTGTTCATTCTTCTGGTCTTTGGTAGGCGAGAGGTGACATGTAGACAAAGCAAGGGATTTAGGATGCTGCGAAACCCCGACTGCTTTCAACTAAAGTTGTCTTTGAGAGTATCTGTTCGTGCATTCAGAATAAGCAGAGTTTAGTGTGTACACTAGG
The DNA here is from genome assembly GCA_020466265.1 of Siphamia tubifer. Classification (NCBI taxonomy): domain Eukaryota; kingdom Metazoa; phylum Chordata; class Actinopteri; order Kurtiformes; family Apogonidae; genus Siphamia; species Siphamia tubifer. The sequence goes on along the minus strand of CM035793.1, from coordinate 16,583,422 downwards.
AAAAAACCTAAATCGTAGAAAGTGTATTTTACTTATTTCTAGTTTTAAAAAAATTATCGTATCACACTTAAAATAAGACTTTCAGGGTCTACATTTGATCTCCAGTGGGTTGGACCTGTAAAATAATTTAAAAAATAATAACATAATAACCTATAAATAATGACAACTCCAAATATTTGTCTTCATTTCACTTCAAAAACCTCCATTAAAGTCTAGAAATACATACTTTTATAAACTATTCAAATAAAAAAACAACATGTGAACCTAACATGTGGAAGTTCTTATGAAAAGTAAGTGTCATTTTAACAGCATTCTGACTTCACTTATCATATTTCTACATGTCTATTATGGCTCAAAGACACTAAACATTTAGTAAAAGAAGCTGAAAATTGTTGAAAATTCTGCTTAATTTTCTTTAGACATTTCAGTTTGTTTATATTCAGGTTATTCAAATGTTATTGTTACAGGATAGTAAATGTAAATGTAAATATTTAAATAATTTAATGTCATTTTTTCCCACTAAAATAAAAACAAAACTTGAAGTTGTCATTATTTCTAGACATAATGTAATATTTTTTCACATCAAGCCAAGAAGAAAATACAGTCATTCTTTTTATACTTTATTATACTGGAAAATATCTCAATGTTCCCAAGTACATTTTTCTCATTTCTGGTCCAAATATCTCATCACACTTAATATGAGACATAATCACCTAAAAGTAACTTTTCAGTGAGATATAAAGAACTAATATTTAGACAATACCAACTCAATTTACATTTGTGCCATTGGGAGATTTTTTTTGTATATAGTTTATCTCAGTTACAAAAAGATTACAACACCATCATTCATTCTGTGGTTTCACTGTGGTTTACACTATACATCTTTATATATATATATATATATATATATATATATATATTTTTTTTTTTTTTTTAACTTGTTTTTAGAGGGGCATTTTTTCCAGTGTTTGTCTCAGTTCATTATGGCTTTGGCTGTTGTACAAACCAAACACTAGCTTTGAGTTCTTTCGAGCTATATGACTGAAGTAGCATTCTTTTGGACATTGTTTAAAAAACATAAACAGCTTTGGCCATGAATGGATGACTTGTTAAAGTCCTGGTAATTCTTGGTTGCATCCCAGCCCACTGTAGGAATGCTTTGTGTGGCTGTTTATCCTGGCTGACCTGCTATCTCTGCAGGCCTGGCCTCAGGATATGTCATGTTGAACAGCGTCCATTTACAGCCAAGAAACGACATGAGATGCTATCTGATTTACAGATGGGTGCTAGATGGGTGTTAGATTAGATTTGAGCTGAGGCATTTCTCCAGCTGTGTATCACAGTCCCTCTGGATCCCTCTGTGTACCCGTATGACTGACAGGGCTGACTCCAGGCATTGTTAGGGTTTAAAAGCGTTCAACTTTTACATGGGTAGGTAATCCTGTCTGCATGAAGAAAGGTGTCCGGACTGGTTTATCTGCTCCATCTGTTTAGAAACTGGAAAAGGTCTTTGGAATCTCAGGAGTCAAGAATATCTGTTAACCCATAAAGACCCAGTGCTAATTTTGTGACTGTTTTGTGACTGTTTCCTTTGATTTAACATATAGAGGGATTCATCACCATGTTACCATATTCTCTGCACTGGAAAAAATACAATCATTTTTTAAATTGCCAAGAAATGTATGAAAATTAAATAATAATAATAATAATAATAATAATAATAATAATAATAATAATAATAATAATAATAATAATAATAATAATAATAATAATAATAATAATAATAATAATAATAATAATAATATTTTTTTAATAAAAAGGAAACAATTGTAAGTCTTACCAAGTGTATTTTGCTCTATATCTCATCACACTTATAATAAGACATAAAGAGTAACTTTTCAGTAAGATATAAGAACTTCTTTTATAGATCTTGAAAATCTTATTTCAAAAATCCTTGCCAAATTTATTTATTTATTTTTTTGCTTGAATTCGGCCAAAAAAAAAAAATCTGCTAATGAAAAAGTTGAAACATTTCTTGATAATAATTTTTCAAATTAAATAATCAAGATGTAGAAGTTAGTTGTTATATCTCACTGACAAATTACTCTTTAGATAAGTAAGGTCATGTGATCTTCATGAAGACCAGTGACTACTTTTTAAAAATGCAGATTGAAAAGCGGATCGGGTCTGTCCTTTTCAAATATATTTCTTGCGGCCCGAGTTGTGGGTAGGTTGGTTAAAAAAGTGGTCGGTTGCGGGTCATTTATACATGGACCCATGAATCACTGACCCTAATGGATCACATCTGATGGATATTAAAAGAAACTGTATTTTATATCAATTACACTGGTCTAAAAATCAAATGCTTCCAGAATAAAACTAATGAAATGTTATCACATGTGTGTTACTGATAAATAAAACTCAAGTGTTAAATGCTGGTTGGATGAAGTTTCCAAGATAATTTTGGGTCAATAATGTAAAATTCTTAGAATTAACAAGAGAATAGGTTTTAGTCCAAAGGAATATTGGTCTCAGTTCTACTAGATCTACTTCAAAACATTGTCTGCATATTATGATCCATTCACTTTATAGATTCTTTCTAGTGAAATATTTACTAATCCATTGTATATATGTAAATAAACCACCATATATGTGGAATAATACACCATCATATATATTAAAAACATGAACTAACCAGCACTTTTGTCATTTATTTTCAGATTAATCTTATTATAATATGTACGATTTAGCACATTTAATGTCTGAAGTAGATTCTTTATAAATAATTGTAGAGCAGTGTTACTGTATTTACATGTATTGATAGGATTAGTGGATTATCAGGTATTAAACATCAGTAGATGAGTAGATGATTTTAGTTGGTGGTGAATATTTGGGTCTTTATGGGTTAAATGTGTGTTTACACAATCGCGGCTCCAAACCTGCAGGGACCAGTTAAAGGGGGACAGGATTTTTTCTTTTTATTTTCCCCCTTTTTTTTTTATTGCTCCATCTGTATACACCATGAAAGGGAAAATCTGAAAGCAATTATTCAAGGAAGATCTGTGTGGTTTCCCATCATCCTTTGCAAAGTTGTTAAATGGGTTGAATTAGGGCCATTGTAACACAACCTGTATAAAGCTACATGTCTTGTCACCAGCATCTGCACTCTACCATAAAACACAGCAGTAAACACACACACAATAAGTCAGGATAAGACTATGGGCTAGAGTTGGAGTCTGTCAGTGCATGCAACTGCTGACAGGTGAAGTATGGCCTCATGTGTTTTCTGTTTTATCAGAACAAATCATTCTAATCAGGAAGACTTTACTACTGTCTGCACCACATGACTTTCATCTGTTTGACTTTCATGTCTGTTAAATGTTTCACACGTGTAAATAAGTCGCTTGTGTGAAAAGAAAAGCTGCAGAATATTTCAACAATGTTCTGATGAGTGAAATAGCTGCATAATGATCTCATTCAGGATTGTTGAAGAAACCCGAGCGGGTGCTGGTCAGTTCTGGCTCGATACCTTGAACACAGATGACAAGGTGAATTCCAAAGTTAAAAACATCAGGCAAGAATGTCAGGAACGAGGGAAATGACAGGAATCACGTTACATGTATTCAATGGTGGTTACACTAGTGGAATGAACACCATGAATTGGTCACTTCCTCACAGAACTAACTGTCCTTTATGACTCATATCTGTGTTTTCAATATAGATGATTTAACTCTGTAAAGCTGGAACCATTAAATAATTTACAAAAAATTCCAGTTCTTTGAAACTGGAGACTTTATTGGTCCTTCTGAACCTAAACCTAAAACATTCTTTATTAAGTTCCATGTATGAATTTCAGTTTTGTATCTTATTTGAAACATCGGGTCTAAATGTTCAATTATGATTCTTTGTGGATAACAAAAACATAATGTAACACAAATGTATTTCACAAATTTGTTATTGTTCTGCCTCCTTCCTCCTGTTTGACTTGACCTGCCTCTGGCCGTTGATCATGAACACTTTGTTGTTTTTAACTACAGCCCTCCTCTATTTGAATGTGATTGCACCTGAATGTTGTTTTAATAAAAGGGTTTTTCAACCTTGGGGTTGAGATCCCATGTGGGGTCACATGGAATTCAAATGGTTATTGATCTAAAAAACGTATTAATAAAACATAATAACACAATCCATAAAACACACTTCAAACTGTGCTGTGAAACTTTCATAATTCACTGTTTGATTTATTGTTTGTTCAGTATTAATTGTCAGCCTTGTAAATATAAGCTGGACTGACTGTACGTATCCTGATCAAGGAAAATAATATTCTAATTTTGTACAGTAATCTACAGCTGCCTTTTCTGTCTAAATGTCATCTAAAACTAACCTATTTTAACCTTAAAGGTGTCATTCCGCTGAAAACCACTTTTCCACGCTCCTTCTGGAATCTGATGGGTCACCCAGACTTACCAACACATGCTGCCTTTGACAGTGTTTGATCACCTCCACTGGCTGCATACTGCATTCACAGAAAACAACAAGAGGAACGAGGGACCCAGAAAAAGCCGGTCCATCTGACGTCAGATGGACTTTAGTGTCACCCATGTGGGGTTAAGCCCATCCCCGGCAGCGAATCTGAAGTAGCATTAGCATTAGCATCTATAAGAGAAGACGGCACCACAGTAGCTGCTGCACAAACTGGAAAAAATGGTGGATTAAAGGGGTTCATTTGCTCTCTTTGGAAATAAAGCCTTGTTTTTTTCCCTACACATTTTCAGAACAAGCAACGGCACACGACCTAGCGGGATGCTAGTTGGGTAAAGGTAAATACATACACAGCAAGAGGGGAGACGGGAGTGTTGCTTCACACATTCTGAGCCAATCAGAGACGCCTCATCAATGCGTCATGGACATGTATGAGGAAGTAGCGGTAAACTCTGTTGTTCAACCTCAAGTCATTTTACTAACGTGAAAAAACAGCTTGAAACAAAGCAATCTGAACCAACACAGAATGTATTCAATAACAATGGAGAACACAAATAATATTAATGAAATAACCATGGAATGACAGCTTTAGTATAACCTTTTAACATTAAAAAAAATTGCACAAAAAAGTCTCTGTTTTGAATGTTATGTTAAAATGGAGTCATGAAAAAAAAAAGATCAGGAACCACTACTTTTATCTGTTTTGTTTAAATGAACCTGTCGGAGAAGAATTTCAGTCACTGGTGACAGACAATAAAGTTAATCTAATCTCATCTCATTTTATCTCATCTTGTAGTGTGACTGGAAAGGCATCTGTTGGACAATGTAAAGTATATGTATCTAATTGTATACATCAGGTTTCTCAACAACAAAAAATTCGCACTGATCATGTAGAAGGCTTCAAAGCTCATGTATAAAACATGATACATTTGACATTATATGGTTAAATGGGTTCAAAGGTCAACTGACACAGAACAGTAATACAGTTATTTTTCTTCAATATAACCTTCTATACAAATGATCAACCTGTTTTCTTATTTTTTTGCTAAATCCATGGCAGGATTTAAGATACGCCACAGAACAGAACAGCCATTGTAAGCCTATCAGTATCAAAGCAGAAGTAATATATTGTTTTTATTTTTTGTTTTGTTTTTTCAGGAAAAGAGGAACTGTGGAAAGATTTATTCTAACAACATCCACTTTTGTCTTCTGCTTCCAACGACAGAGGCTGCAGACAAATAAACACCTCTTAATATAGACTTTGTGAAAAAATAAATTATGATGGGAATTCCTTTCACTCAGTAATTTTGTAATTTTAAATAGAGGGCGTGGAAGTCGTTTATCCTTGAAATGTTCAAATACATCCAGACTCCAACACGGCAACCACTGGCAAATGTGGCCAACACCAGCCACAGACAGAAAGTATGTGTTTTAAAAGTGTATACAGGTCAATGTGTTGTTGCCCCAGAAAACAGGCTTGCATCCTCAAAGATGGAGTTTGACAACTTCACGCAAAATATGTCTTAAATCAGGCATTTATCAGCAGCAGCAGGATGTTTATGTGCATATAAAGGAGTTTAAACAGGAGTAAATTGACCATAAATGCACCAATTTTTGGCCATTTTCAGTTTCTAAGCAAATTAAAAGAAAAGTAGTGAAACAAATGACCTGACTGGAGTACCAGCAGAACCTAAATGAAAAACCAGCCTGTGGAAAAATACATTCAGAGGGTTTCCTTGATTACATAACAACTGCTCAGTCTTTACTTTCCCTCACAATCTATGAAAGTAAAGAACCATCCAACATCTCTGCGTCTGTGTATTTACTTTAATACATTCTTGTTTGCTTACAGAAGGTTTGTATTGGAACGTCACCTGTTGGTTCTTAAACTACAGTTTTAAAACCAGGATAATCCATTATAGTCATGGTCAATGGAGCCAGATGTTATGAGTAAAAGGGCAAAGTATGGTTGTGAAAATGGTGCTGGAAGAATAAATGTAAAATGTCATCTTACTCACACAGAAAAACCTCATCATGTATTTCCACTGCAGTCATTTGACAGTTGTTTCAATGTAATTTAATAACCACAGCAACAACAAACCTATGAACAAATCTGTAATCTTTGACCTAATATTCCAAAATTTAGTGAGATCTATTCTAACTCACTGGTAATCTACAAACACGTTTGCAAGGGATAATGCATGGCACACGAGTTGCTATAGAAAAATATTCCCCGACGGGGCGAACAACACCCCGACGCTGAAGATGCAGATGTTAAATCAGTTATTTTGTTCATATCAGTTGATATGTCCATTTTGATACAGTAGTGCTAATTGTGTTGCAGTCCCATTTTCAACTTTGAAAAAACCGGGCTGAGCTAAAATAAATAAAAAATAACGTAACAGACACACAGGTGACGTCATCTCTGCAGGCGCAGAGTTAAGATGCTTTAGCTCTTGGCTTTAGCTTAGCTACTGTAGTTGGCACTTAGCAATCAATAGCAAAAAGTCACCTCGGAGCTCTTGTTTTTAATTATTGCTACAATAAGTTAAATGTGTGCATACACTGTACATTTTTCAGTGTTAATTTGGAGACAATGGGACCAAATACACTCTAGAAGAAGTTAAATAAACTCTCTAAGTGTTGATTTAACACTGCAAAATTTACTGTGTACCCCTGATGTGAAAACAAAATGATGAGCTGGACGAACTTGAGTTTTCACCCGTTTCCTCTTCAAAATTAATTGATTTGAACAAAGTAACTGATTTAGCTTCTGCATTTCTTCGAGTGGAAATTAAAAAAAGTAACATGGGTAAGTAGAACAATTCAAATTACATTATAATTAAGGCACCAGTAAAAAAAAAAAAAAACAGCGTTGTGGTGTCGGACACAACAAACTCCACCCCTCCCAAATTATTTACCTGATTTGCCCCATTCTCTTATTATTGCAAAAACACATTTTTGGTGACATTGACCTTGACTATTGACATACATTCAACAAAATATAATGGGATCTATTGTGGACCACCACACACTTTTCCTGAAAATGTCATGGAAATAAGTTTTTGCATAAAGTTTGCGACAAACAAACAGACAAACAAATGAAGTAAACCAAAAACAAATCCATTGTCTCCTCTTTGAGGGGGGTGGGCTAACAAAAAAACCAAACAAAACAAACCAAAAAACAGTACCCCTTGCCTCCCCTTTGGGGGGCTAGTTAAAATATGCTTCATTCAATAAACAGAAGCTGTGAAAATCTGACTCAGCAGCTATGAGAAGAAGATGACAGTATTTTATATTTAAGATGAAAAACTATTTTGCACCAATTATTTCTATGTATTGATAGGATTAGTGGATCAACAGGTGTTAAACATTTTCCTTCAGTAGATTGTTTGTGTTGCCAGTGGCTACTTGGGTTGTTATGGGTTAAAATTAATCTTGAATAAGTGGTCGCATGCTGCTTTAATTTTAGACATCAACATTACATTGTCATCTCAGCACTGTGAAAACACATTCCACATAGTTAAACATCATTCATTACATGATTCTAGTGCTTACACTAAAGCTGACTACAGCATCAGAGTCATCATTAGTTCTAGCTCCGAGGCTGTATCTTGAAAACAGCCCGTGTGTCTCTATGCTTGTGGGGGTAAAATCTGAGTTTCACAGGTGCTCAGTGAAAATACGCATCATGAAAATAGCTCGTTGGCCTCTAATGACTAGGTAATAGATGATGACGCAGTGATAAAGGATGAAAACTCCCATCTGGATCGTACCAGAGAGCGACTCCGTTAACCGATGAGGACTCTCATTATGGGCTTGGCAGGGCTGACTGGCAACATAACTGATAGTTACCCTGCCCTGGATGTGAAGGCTGGCATTATCTGCAGAGTGCGTGCGTGTAAGCGTACATGTGGAGGTGTAGGGCGGGAGCTGCCAGAGTACACAGGTGGCCCTTCAGGAATCACTAATTACAGGGTTTGAACAACACCCTGACATTACAAACACTTTCTCTCTTGCAGAGCTCACCTTTGAGGATCACACTGCAGGGAGACTCGTTACCTTAATGGTACCATTAGTGAAAGACTGTGACTCATACACAACAAGCTACGTGATGGCAAAGATATCCTGGAGTCAATTTAAATAAACTCACAGTTTCATCCTGAGGTGCACATACTCATCTCTGCTTGTTTATTAGCATACATGGTTTTAACAAATTGGCCCTTCATTAGTGATTATAAAGCACTTGTTTGTTGCCAACATGACTTTATTCTACAGATGACATTCATCAGAACCAGAACACTTTAAAAACCTAGAGGGAAATGACTCCATTCTATTATAATAAAAAGTAATTATCAAAGAAACAACAGAACATGAAAGAAGATGGAAAAAGTATAGAAGCATATACAGTTGTGTTCACAAGTTTACATACCCTAGCAGGATTGAAGATTCTCTATCCTTTTTTCAGAGAATATGATGATAATATGAAAACCTTTCTTTCAGGCATCGTTAGTGGTTTTGTGAAGCCATTTATCACCAAACAAATATGTTTACTCTTTTTAAATCATACTGACCATAAGTTTACATACCCTAGTTCTTCATCCTCTGGATTGGCTCTGTTAACATCAGTGACAGATGTTAGTCTGCTGTGGTCATTTTATTTTCTCAGATGCTAAAGCTGTCCATTCTTCTTGGTAAAACACCTTCAGTTCTTTTCAGATTTTGGGTTTTCTTGCATGAAGTGCATATGTGACACCTCCCCAGAGTGGTTCAATAATATTGAGGTCAGACTGAGATGGACACTCCTTCACATTTACTTTGTTCTGCTGTCGCCAACGACAGGTCAACTTGACCTTGTGATTTGGGTCATTATCATCTTGGAACATTCAAGACCGTCCCAAGTGTCCCATGTCCATTCAGTCAGGGTATATAAACTTATGAGTACAACTATGTATATATATGTATATATATACCATGGTTCAGTTGGTAGAGCAGGTCGTCCAGTAATTGAAGGGTTGCTGGTTGGAATCCCGCTCTGTCCCAGTTGGTCCGTTGTGTCCTTGGGCAAGACACTTGACCCTCCGTGCCTCCAGTATCACTCACACTGGTGTATGAATGTGTGTGAATGTTTGGTGGTGGTCAGAGGGGCTGTAGGTGCAAAATGGCTGCCATGCTTCTGTCAGTCTGTCCCAGGGCAACTGTGGCTTCATATGTAGTTTACCAACACCAGAGGGAGCATGTGAGAGTGAATGAATAATGGGTCACTAATGTCAAGCACATTGAGTGGCCAAAAAAGCGCTATAAAAGTCATACTGATTACTGATAAAATAAAATTAAAAAACCTCAAGTCTTAAATGCTGATTGGCTCAAGTTTCCAAGATAAGTCTTGGGTCAAAATGTGAAATTATTCGAATTAACAAGAGAATAGGTTTTAGTTCAAAGGAATATTGGTCTCAGATCTACTTCAAAACACTGTCTGCACATTATGATCCATTCACTTTACAGGTTCTTTCTAGTGGAATGTTTACTAATCCATTGTATACATGTACATAAACCACCATATATGTGGAATAACACACCATCATATATATTAAAACATGAACTAACCGACACTAAAGTCATTTGTTTTCTGATTCATCTTATTAAAGTATGTAAGATTTAGGACATTTAATGTCTGAAATAGATATTTTCTAACCAAAAAAATTGTACAGCAGTACTATAAGTCTGCAAAAATATAGCTGTGTGTATGTTACCCGGCAGAGAATGATGGGCCAACTCGTTCTCGGTGCAACACATTTATTTTTGCAAAACACTGCAAAAGATAGGAACAATAGTTATTTCCAGGGGCTACTTCATGTTGTTATCATTAGCTCTGATCCCGTACTGACTGTCTTCTTATAGTGTATCAGCTATAATCACTCAAATAGGACATCAGTATTACAGATTGACGCTCCATGTATTACAAAACATATATATCCCAACAGAAATTGTCCACAAACAATGCGTCTGCCATTATAAAGACCTATAAGGAGCACTACAGTACAGCAACAGGTTCATACTCCATTCCATAGCCTTAGCTTGACACGACCCATTCAGACAAAAACCCTTTTCAAAGCTTATTCAGACAAAAACCCTTTTCAAAGCTTATTTAACCGTCCTACATATAAACACATATATGTACCATACATTGTGTATTACAAGACACTTCTCAGATGAACGTTACCTTCCATTAAACATTACGGTTGCCACTGACCCGAGTCCGGTCTTTAGCTTAGCAACGTGGTGGCTAACCCGCTTCTTAAATCATATAATTACTATAACTCTCTTTAACTTAAATAATAATACTCTCTAAGGCACTTTACAAACATTTCTACTGTTCTGTGAACTCTGTGCTTGGTGCTAACTCTCTTACCTGCAAAAGATAGGAACAATAGTTATTTCCAGGGGCTACTTCATGTTGTTAACATTAGCTCTGATCCCGTACTGACTGTCTTCTTCTAGCACGTCAGCTACCGATCCCCAAAACATAAAGCGCCCTCTGCTGGCATAACTAAGTATTACCTCTTAAAATAAAAACACAAGAAATGTTATTATAGCAGCACATAATCACAGTAACAATTAATAGTTTTTGAACCTTACCTAAATTTAAATGGGGGGCAACTATTTTAAACTAACTTAAACACATAGTGCCACACTCTCCCCCACAAAATTAAATGTCTCCTGACATTTCTGCTATTTATGCCATAACTTTAGCACAGTTGGACAGCCCAAGGCCTCCAGAAGGTTTTACTCTCAATAACCTGAGTCTTTGCCCTATAATCCCTCTGTACCAAAGTTGGTTGACCTAAAGTGTCGTAACTCAGTACCATAGGCTGTCGTCCGTGTCTCTGGGGTCGCCGTGTCATGGTCTCAGTCTCACCTCTACTGGCGACAGGAATGTCTACGCTGGACTCACCATGCACTGGCTTGACAATGTCTCTCTCAGGATCTGGAATAGTTTCTTCAGTCTGTAGTGGCACATCCTCTTCGCTCTGTAGTGGCACATCCTCTTCGCTCTGTAGTGGCACATCCTCTTCTTGTTGTGCTGGGTCCTGATGAGGTTGAAAAGGCTCCGCTGAGGGGTTGAGTGGAGTCTGCCGTTGTTGCCTTCTTGGACCTGGCCGAAGGGACCACTCGTAGGTGCCGCTGTAGTCATCGTCGGATGTTTCACTGTTCTCTGGCGGTTGCTGCTGCTGCTGTCTGCGTTGAGGTCTGGAAGTTCTCTTAGCTGTGACTGCTGGAGTACTGGCTGGAGGCTTCTCGCAGGGCAGGAAGTCGCATGGTAGAAGAAGATTCCTGTGCACAACTTTGTCTCTTCCCCTTCCATTTTCAGGAGTTATCTGATACACGGGACTGTCTTCTGCTTTTCTCTCCTTCACTTTGTAAATCTGGTCTTCCCAGTAGGACTGGATCTTTGCAGGACCACCTCTTGGAGTAAGATTGCGGAGGAGGACCCTATCGCCGGCCTGGAGGTCCCTGCCTTTGACTCTTTTGTCATAGTGAGCTTTTCCTCGAGCCGCTTCCTTCACCGCTGTTTTGGCTGCAATAGTGTAGGCCTCCTGCATTCTTTTTTTCCAGCTGCTCACATAATCGTCGTAATCAACGTGGGATTCATTTCTCTTTATGTCAAACAGCAGGTCAATGGGCAGACGGGGAGCACGACCAAAGACAAGGTAATACGGAGCATAGCCGGTTGCTTCACTTTTTGTGCAGTTGTAAGCGTGAACTACTTTAGCTAATGACTCCTTCCAATCTTCCTTCTCTTTATCCTCCAGGGTACGTAACATGGATAACAGGGTGCGATTAAATCTCTCTACCTGTCCGTTGCCCTGTGGATGATACGGTGTCGTGTGTGAACCCTGAATGCCTGACAGTTCCTTGAGCCTTGCCATCAGCTTGTTCTCAAACTCTTTTCCCATGTCGTGATGTATTCTAGTCGGGAACCCGAACTTGAGTGCGAAGTCGTTGAACAACTTGTCTGCAACTGTTTTGGCTGCTTTGTTCCTCGTAGCGTAGGCTTGAGCAAACCTCGTAAAATGGTCCATGACTACTAAAATGTACTCATAGCCATTCTTGCACTTCTCCAAATGAAGAAAGTCTATGGACACGAGCTGGAATGGGTACGTAGAGTGAATCGTAGTCAGAGGTGCTCGAGTTTGCTTACTTGGCTTTTTCTTCTTCAAGCACTCGCATTCTTCTGTCACAAAGTGTTCCACTTCTTTACTCATTTGTGGCCAGTAGAACCTTTCTCTTATCAAGTCAAGTGTCCTTTCCACCCCTAAGTGACCCATCTCCTGGTGCAGCTCTTTGAAAACCAGGGGACGGTAGACTTTCGGGATCAACACCTGGTCTCGGTGTGCAGTGTGGCGGCGCAGAACACCATCTGCATCAATGTGGAGCTTTAACCATTGCTTGAGCAGTGCAGCAACAGAGGGATGCTCGTTCTTGACTTCAGATCTACTCGGCCTCTTATCCTGTGACTTGTACCAGATGACTCTAGCCAGGATCTCATCGTCTTCTTGTGCCTTGCGGATCTGGGCTGGAGTGAAGGGCTGGTGAGTGTTAGAGTCTTTGATTAACTTGAGAGCACTGACCTGGATCACTCCCACGCCTTTGCAGGGGTCACTCTGTTCAACTTTCACGGACTCCATCGATGCACTTATTGCTTCTTGACTGATCTCTGCTGTGCAGTTTTTCATGTAGTTCTCGATGTCCAATGGCATCCTCGACAGTCCATCAGCATCAGCGTTGGTCTTGCCTGGGCGATAGCGAATGGTGAAGTTGTAATCGGCCAACTCCGCAACCCACCTGTGACCAGTGGCATTGAGTTTTGCTGTTGTAAGCACATACGTTAGCGGGTTATTATCTGTATACACAACAAACGACGGGGCATGGTACAGATAATCCCGGAAACGTTCACAGATAGCCCACTTCATCGCCAGGAACTCTAGCTTGCCAGAATGCAGGTGGTACTTCTTCTCTGCTGGACTTAGGGTGCGGGAGCCAAATGCTATCACTCTCATTCTTCCCTGCTGTCGCTGATACAATACAGCACCCAACCCTACTTGTGAAGCATCACAGTGGAGCACAAACGGTTGAGTGAAGTCGGGATATCCAAGGACAGGAGGCTTTGTGAGTGCATCAACGAGCTGGTTCAAAACATCCTGGTGTGAACTGGTCCATTGTATGGGCATGCGAGATGGCAAATGGCCTTTATTCTTCTTGAGCCCGTTTTTGACATTTTCTGCTGGACCAGGAACGTTGTTCTTAGAAGGTGGGGGACTGAGCAGGCTGTACAGTGGGTGGGCCACACGAGAGAAGTTTGGTATGAAGGGCCTGTAGTAAGAGAGAAAGCCTAGTATTTGACGTACCTCTCCGACCGTTGTAGGTGTCTTTTCTTTCACAGCCCTCACTGGCGCCATCTCTGCCGGGTCCATGGTGTAGCCTTCCTCAGTCACCACCTTTCCCAAAAACTTCACACTGCGTCTGAACAGTTCACATTTCTTTGGGGTCAACTTTACACCATGCTCCTTGTAGCGCTGGAGAACAAGGCGGATGTGCTCAATGTGATTTTCAAAGCTGCTGCTGTGCACAAGGTTGTCATCCAGGTACGGGAGGCAAATAGTGTCTCTGAGGCCCGCCAAACAATGCTCCATACTCCTCTGGAACTCTGCAGGTGCTGAGCTTAGGCCAAAAGGAATGCGCACCCATTCGTAAAGTCCCCAGGGTGTGATGAAGGCTGTCAGGGGGCGGCTTGCTTCATCAAGGAAACCCTGGTGGTACGCTTTTCCCTGATCTAAGACAGAAAACCAGGAGCTCCCACCCAGCGCATCCAGCATGTCCTGAATCCTGGGGATTGGATGGCGGTCTGGGACTGACTTACGATTGAGCTCCCTGAAGTCACAACAGAGACGGAGGCTTCCATCTTTCTTACGGACACACACTACAGGCGATGAGTAGGGGGACCGTGAGGGTTTGATCCAACCTTTGTTGAGCAGGTCTTGCAAGTACTCTTTAACTTCTTTGTGAAGGGGTTTGGGAACCGACATGTAGGTCTTTTGCACTGGACTGGTGTCGTGGAGTGTAATGTGCATCTTGAGTGATGGTATACATCCTACATCATCATTATCAACTGCAAATGCCTCACATTCCTCCCTCAGCATCTTCCTCGCTGCTGCTTGTTGACTCTGTGTTAAGTGTTGGAGGTCCACAGGTGGGTCCCATGACTTTGGTCTCGGTGTGTGTCCATTCTCGAACGGCTCTGCGTGATTTTTCTCCTTTGTGTTTGTCTCTCTGTTGCTCGTTGTTTCTTTTGTCAGTTCATTAACTTCTGTCTGAATGTCTGCTGAATAAACTGTCTTTACTGGTTCAAGACGTCCAATAACTTTACGACTCTGCAAGTAGATGGTGTGGTCTGTGGTGTTAGTCACTGGGATCGGTATGTATGACACTCTTCTGTCTGGGATTTTTACCAGAACATCATTGTAGACGATGCTCTCTGGTGGCGGGTCAGGTGTATCAGCTGTGAACAACATGTCTTGACCCCTAGCCTGCTGACTAACATGTGCCCTCATGTAAACCACTGTGACTTGGTTACCTGGTAATGTCACTGTTTTCACTCCAGTCTTCACCACACCAGTCTCAGAATCTTCATGTTTGTTCTGCACAAGCTTGACCACATTGTGAGCGGTTTTGACTGTTATTTCAAAAGCTTTACTGACTTTGTGTGCAAGCTGCTTTCTGCCACCTTTAGTTTTGATTTCATTTTTATTCACAATGGCCTCAATCACATTGTAGCCAATGATAGGGTCACTGGCCACAGCTGGGTCACTGCAAACTAGTATTGGCACTTGTAACTCACTTTTGGACGTGTCACTGTCGAGTCTGAAGCTGACTTCAATCCAGCCAATGTAGGGAATGAGCGTGTCATTAGCAGCATAAACTGTGAGCGTCTCATCCTCTAACAGCTCAGATATGGGCCGGACAACTGCGTGGGGAAGATGTTGTTGCTGCCACTTATCATTTACTATACTCGACTGTGCCCCTGTGTCCCACAAGACTTTAACTGGGTGATTGTCCATAAAGCAGTTCACAGTACATCTGTTTCCAACAAGGCTGACTAGCTGAGACTTGCGTACAGGGGGTAGGTAATGGACTTCACTGACACTGGCGTTGGCTGTAGCTGGTGTGGGGGGCGGTGCTGGATTAAGGAACTCACCCTGGGACCCTTGGCTATTGACTACTGCTGGTCCCATCTCAGTAGTCCCTCCCCGTTTCCCGACTGTCTCTGAGCTCTGCATCCACGAGAGAAGTGACCCTCACGCCCACATTTGAAACAGTGCGAACAGTTGTCTCCTTTTCCCTCTTCTCTGCACGTTTTACAGCCTTTATCTCTTTGTTTGGGGCCACTTGGACGGGGACTGCTCTCCATCACTGCCACAAACATTTGCTTCATTTCTTTTCGTAACTCTTCAATGATCTGTTGTGTATTCATGCTTTCACTTTTAGTCTCTTTACCTTTCACTGTTTTCACAGCCACTGCAGTTTGAGATTCTCTGGGCTTGGCAGGGCTCTGGACAGATGTAGGTTCTGCCTGATGTTCTGCTTGGAGCTCTTGCACTTTGGGAATCTTGGCAGCAGCTGACCTTTTCCGCTTCTCAAGTCTTTCAGTTTCCAATTTCGATGCCTCGGTTACTTTTTCAATCAGTTCTTCATCTGTTGCACTCACATCGTTGAGGAGGGGCATCAACTGATACTTCACTGAATCACTGAGCAGCCCTGTTTCAATGGAGCGAAGAAACTTGCGCTGGATTGTGCGTCGGCTGTACAGTTCATCAGTTTCCTCATTCGCCGCTTTCCACAACAGTTTTTCTTTCAGTTCGATGGCACGGAATACAAAGTTGAGGGCAGTCTCTTTAGGCTCTTGGGAGATATTGAGAAGCTGGTGGTACAGTTCAGTGGGGCTGTCTACCTTGTAATGTCCCTTTAATATGGTGAGCAGTTTACTAAGGGTCAGTCCACGTTTTATCTCCAGCATATCTCTCAGGGGCAGGCCTGGACTAATAGCTCTGATTACTGCCTCAATTATTTCAGTCTCTGAATGTCCTTTTTCTTTCCCCATCTCCATTTGACGCACCAGGCTGAGGTGGGATAGCTTATCCCTCTGTCCTGGCTCTCCTATCTGCCCACAGATTTTAAACTCCCTTCTCAAAGTTACCTCTTGCAGAGTATGGGTTGGCTCTGGTCGGGCTCTGAGTGGGAAATGTGTAATCTTGGGTGGAGTGACAGGTAGGGACAATTCCTCAGGTCGTTTCTCTGGAGACGGTTCAGCACCTGTCCTGTCATCGCTTTGGCATTTTTCTTTATTCAGTCTCTCAATATATGTTCTTAAATCAGTGAAGAATTGTTCAATTTGTTCTTCTTTTTCATTTTCCTCAACCTCGTCGAATATCTCCTCTGCCATCTTTATGAGTGTCCTTTTTGTCTTGCTGTGAGGCTCTCCACTGCTCAGGCCAGGACATTTCAGTTGCCTGCAGACATCCACGAGAAGCGCTCTCTCCAGCTGCCACAAGGCCGCACTCATTTCATCACGCAGAGGCTGGACCGCATCCATCTTGGATCGAAGGAGGTTCGTCTCTCTGGGAAGGAGGCTCAATGGTGGTGGTGTTGACTCACAGACGCCCCCTCCTGGCTGGCTCGCCAAAATATGTTACCCGGCAGAGAATGATGGGCCAACTCGTTCTCGGTGCAACACATTTATTTTTGCAAAACACTGCAAAAGATAGGAACAATAGTTATTTCCAGGGGCTACTTCATGTTGTTATCATTAGCTCTGATCCCGTACTGACTGTCTTCTTATAGTGTATCAGCTATAATCACTCAAATAGGACATCAGTATTACAGATTGACGCTCCATGTATTACAAAACATATATATCCCAACAGAAATTGTCCACAAACAATGCGTCTGCCATTATAAAGACCTATAAGGAGCACTACAGTACAGCAACAGGTTCATACTCCATTCCATAGCCTTAGCTTGACACGACCCATTCAGACAAAAACCCTTTTCAAAGCTTATTCAGACAAAAACCCTTTTCAAAGCTTATTTAACCGTCCTACATATAAACACATATATGTACCATACATTGTGTATTACAAGACACTTCTCAGATGAACGTTACCTTCCATTAAACATTACGGTTGCCACTGACCCGAGTCCGGTCTTTAGCTTAGCAACGTGGTGGCTAACCCGCTTCTTAAATCATATAATTACTATAACTCTCTTTAACTTAAATAATAATACTCTCTAAGGCACTTTACAAACATTTCTACTGTTCTGTGAACTCTGTGCTTGGTGCTAACTCTCTTACCTGCAAAAGATAGGAACAATAGTTATTTCCAGGGGCTACTTCATGTTGTTAACATTAGCTCTGATCCCGTACTGACTGTCTTCTTCTAGCACGTCAGCTACCGATCCCCAAAACATAAAGCGCCCTCTGCTGGCATAACTAAGTATTACCTCTTAAAATAAAAACACAAGAAATGTTATTATAGCAGCACATAATCACAGTAACAATTAATAGTTTTTGAACCTTACCTAAATTTAAATGGGGGGCAACTATTTTAAACTAACTTAAACACATAGTGCCACATGTAATTGTAATTATATGTGTTTATCGGTAGAGTTAAATTATTAGTTTTCCCTCAAAATGCTGCGATCTGAGGAAATTGTTGAACATAAATTCCAATGTTAATATGCTTTGCTCATGGTCATTAAAGGTAGTTGTTTTACACAATCAGAGTTGAGGAGTGACTGAGTAAAAGTACTTTATTACTGAAGATAAGTTTTCAATTAACTGTGTATATTTATGTTTGTACATTTACTTCCTACATTTTAACACAAAACAGGCTTATTACTTTCTTTCATGTATTTCATGGAGATGTTTTTTTGCCAAGATTGCACATTCCCATCATTGGGACTGATTTTCATTCCCATGGTTGGATCGATGATACACAAACTGACAGATGAAGTAAAATGAAAGACACACGACAAAACTGCCAAGAAATTTGACAAAGACAGGAGGTGTTGAGTATTTAAAATGTCAGAGACCAATGTAGATGATGTGAATTTCAAAAACATCCCGGAGGAAATGTTCAAATACTTCACATTTTTACACTTTCAGTACATTTCAGAGCTTCTACTACTAAAAAAAAAAGTTTTAGTCAGTACTTTTGTTTTTACCAAAGTATTTTTAAACAGACATCTGTTCTTCTTGGGTGTAAAAATTAACTTTACCTCATCTACCACTGGCTACTGACCTTCAATAATATACTGGCCATATATATTTTTCACTGGCCAAATAAAAATACATGCTTTATTTGACTTAAAATAATGACATGTTTTTATTATGAATGCCCAACTTAAGCATCACTTAAAGAATACAGTTATGTCCAGATAAAATGAGATTATTGGTACATATAAGCCCCCCCCCCCAACACTCAATGTACCCCAACCATCACCACTCAGTATATAGTAATACCTATATCCATGTATGTATTTATATTACCGTCAGGCTATATTTTATTCATATTTTTCCTGTATATTCTTATTTATATTTTAATTACTTTATACTTATTCTTATTCTCATCTTTCTTATCTTATATATTTTTGTATATTGTTATATTTGGTTTTTAGTTGTATATTTGTATAGTTATATTACTTTGCATAGTCTTTAGGGAGTGTCACTTCCATTTCACTGTGGATGCTCATCAACACGTAACAAATGAAGAATTCTGATTGTGATCATCATGTAATAAAACATATTCAAAAGTGCAACCTTTTACTTTGCCTGAGAGAGTTAACTGTCTGTCTCACAGCTTTAACAGGAATGTTCCATATAACTCGCAGGAAAAAGGAAAAGAATTGAAAAAAAAACCCATCAACTGGGACTTGGTCAAAATGAAATGAATTCCACAGACCATAGCTATTTTTGTGGAATGATATATGAATACAACTGCATTGGAGTCTGTCTTATTAAAGGAGGACTCAGCACTTTTCCAAACCTACACTCATCTGTACCTATATACATTAAACCCATAACCTGACCCGACCCATAATTAAACACAATCTCTACACAGGAACCCATTTTTTAAATAAAATGCACACCACCTATAAATCTCTAATATACACTGCTCAATGACATCAGTGGGTGGCCGGAAACAGAGGTGAAGCTCACTTTACAATAAAACAAACTGGCTGAGGATCAACCACTGTTAAATACATCTCTCCATCTTGTACTAGTATTGCACATTTGTATATAGTATCTATCTGTTTATTTTCTCTAAAGCTGTTTTTTTTTGTACATAAGACACAATATTCCTATATTTTTTTATTTCTAGTATATATTTTTTATTTCTAGTTTAATTTTATTATTTACTTCTATGATTATTTGCACTGCTTTACTTGCTTTTGCACCTTTTTGTACATTTTGCACCCAACTGTGTGTTTCTGTGAGCTCCTGTGACAGTGAATTTCTCCTGTGAGATTCATAAAATCTTATCTTATCTTATCATATTAGTTGAAGATTATATCACCGCACTGGATTGTCTCTGACCTGCAGCTGATGTTGAGTTAAAAAATGACGGGATCAGTGAGTCTGGTGAAGGTACATTTGACACAATATCAACATGACAGCCTGTTAGATGACCAGTGTGCTTTCATGTTCTAACAGACACATATTTATACTAAAATGAAGGTCACAAAACTAGGCAAACCGGTTACATCATTGTGATAAACACTGTACTTCTCCAGCTCCCTGGCATCACTTTAGCTGATACAAACATTATGAAATCGTTTGACATTTATGTGACATGAAGTACTTTTGCCCTAGTTCTTCTTATTTAGACAATGGAACCTAAACTTGCTTTATAAATCCACACTAACCAACCACCCAAATCAGAGCAGGACTCCGACTCGCCTAACATAACAGGCTGATTGTAACGGAGTTTTGTTACTCCTATATCCTTTGTTTCTTTGACTCACGTTCAGCTGAAGTGAACCATCAGGAGTCTCATAATTCACAAACATCCACATGCACAAGTGGAGGGGGTTAAACTTGACAAATTTGTGGGGGGCCAGCATTCATGTGTCCATTGGATACAGGTTTGAAGATGTGAAAATCCCATCTAACATCAGCTGTATAATAGAGGAACAGAATGAGAGTTGGATGTTGACATTATGTAAAGTTTCACACCAACCCACGGGCGTCGCACCTGTGGGGGATGGGGGTGTTACGACACTCCCACTTCTATAACCAGATGATTTCATACCCCACACTTTTTCCTGAGGTTATATATTGTAGTGTTCCACTGGATCCAGGAAACAACCCAGAGTTGGTCTCACCTACTTTTTATTGCAGAATAAACGGTTACTGTCAGTCACAATCACACTGAACAAACAGCAATAACATTGTGGGGCCGTTACAATATCTATGATTGTAACCGTTTACCCGCCCTTGCGGTACACCAGCATGAAGAAATGAAGCACACCTCAGTTCTCGGGCTAAATGTAAACAGCTCTTCTTTGCGGTGTTAGCAAACAGTCATTAACCAGTAAGAAATGAGAAATGTTGCTGTTGTTAAACTAAGTTAACTAAACTATGTGTTGCTTTGTGACATATACTTTCAGCTAATTTGCTGACAGTAGAAGGAGCTGTTTTGGAGATTTTGAGTCGGGGTAGGGAGGGGCAGGTTTTCATTCTTATTGTATTTCTGTCAAAAGTTTTGTTCTTCTTGGAATAAATGTTTAATTGAGAAAAAACACATTTTTGTTATTTTTGACCATACAATACTTTCTTAATATAAAAATGTAACCAATAATGGATAATTTCCCAATGATAGATTCACAACATTTTGCTCATGTGCCACAACCTAGAACACCCCCACATTTTAAATGTCTGACGTCCCTGCACTAGCCTTTGTACTGTTACTTATGGACTACACCCCCAAATAAATAACTGCTGAAAAAAGTAGCCTCATCTGTTTTTTTGACAAATGTGGATTGTCCAGACATGTATGTGTTTAAAATAAAAGATCAAGTTAAAGTATGGGAACCACTTTTTTGTTGATGCTTAGTGATATTTTGAAGTTTATGCTAGGCTAACAGTGTTACACACTGGCTACATTTACATGATATATATATATATTTTTTTAAATTTAGAATATTTATTCTAAATAAAATAATTTGAAATGAAAGCTATTTCCTTCATGTTTACATGGACATGTCATTTCTGAATAAAGGTTTCAATGGGAAATGGGTGTATTCTGCTCTAGTTACTGTGCTTTAAGAGCTGGAGGTACAGAGGATTAGTGTCTGGATGTTTACTAGAAGGAAATGATCGCATCCACTTCCTGATTTGCTTTACTTTCCACTAGCAACATGGAAGAACAGATACTACATGTGATTTTTGCATTTATTTTTGTAATAATTATGAAGCAGCAGCTCGACTAATGCCGGTAGCGCAGAATATGTGCATCATGAACATAAAATATATGAGACCAAGAGCATGTGCAGATTAAAATTAATAATGTTAAAGCAGAATTAACTGTTTACATGTACAAGAAAGATCAAATTCACGACTAAGAGTGGAATAAACCACTGATTTTATTCAGAATTAAGTTTAATTTGGAATAGTAATTTCAACTGGACTTAGGTTAGTTAGTTAATTTATTAGAATTAGTTGTAGAGGAGCAGTATTTTCTATTGATAAAACTAACATGAGAGAAAAAACATTGCACATTGTCTTACGAATGGAAGCGGCCCTTTCAAGCTAACCAATCATTAGCTTGTAAATACAGTTGGCTAATGTCACCAAAGAATGTCTCCAAGCACAACACAAGCATGTAAACAGACAAGGATGTTAGACTCTTACATATTGAACCTTTCATTAAGTTATTTTTTTTAATAGCAGTTCAGAACAACGTCAGTGACGTAATCACCATGAGTAATTCTTTCCTACTCACAGCTAAGTACAGCTATTAAGTCAAGTCTCATTTATTGTAGCAGACGGGACTGATTGTTTCAGGTCTGGAACCATTTTCAGGTATAAAAATTGATGTTGTTGATTTCCAGGCAGACTTTTCTCATGCTTCCCTTAAAAAAAAAACTAAAGAGAGAATAATTTGCAGCCTCTCAACCACTGATAATGACAGTGGTTTGCAAACACAGGCTCACCCAATTATGTTTTCACTACAGTCGCCATAATGGTTCTTCTGCAGTGTGCAATACACTACTATTATTACAGTACATCATTAAAGAAGCAGATAGAAATCACTGTATTGCTCAAACCCATCAGAGGATTATTCTAAGGAATAGTTTTGAAAGCCCGGAGAAATATGCACTCAAGGAGGAGGGCTGATGACTTTTGCAGATGTTTTAATGGATAAGATGCTCCCACATGAAATAAAAATCCTGAATGAAATTAATAATTACAGATCAGCCAGTGGAGGATTTTTTTTTTTTTTTTTGAAGTTTGTATTTTTGGCACAATGTGTTGAAAGCCTATGAAGTCCGTTGCCAACACTGCGGCTAGACAAGCTGCAGATACATCCATATGTGTGTCGTGTAGAGACCCGCCCCGTTCCTGTCAGTCCTGCGGTTTAAGATCAGGAAAGGTCACCCTTGGTTCTGAATTTAGATACTGCTCATTACAGCAAGAGAACACAACGACCACAGTTAAGACTAGCTATCTCTGTCACAAAATGAAGAATGTGTTTTGTTCGTGGAACAACCAGGAACTGTGGAAAGATTCATTACAACATTCACCCCTTTTTTTTCTGCTTCCAACTAGTGATATAGACTTTGAGTGGGAAGACAAAGAAAAAAAAAAAAAAAAAAAAAAAAAAAAAAAAATATATATATATATATATATATATATATATATATATATATGAGGGGAATTTTTTTAAGTCCGTAATTTTGCAATGTTAGCCAGAGGGCGTTGAGGTCAGTTATCCTCAAAATGTTCAGTCAGCCACAGACAGAAAGCATCTGTTTTTACAAGCCAGACAAAAACCGTATATACAAGCACAGAAAATGTGCTTACAAATCACAAACCTGATTGTTGAACTTGGAGTGCATAATTTGACCTAAAATATGTCAGAAATCACACATAAATCTTCAAGAATTAAACACTTAAGGAAAGACTCTGACAGCACAATAACAGTTTTACAGCCAGTGCAACACCTGCACACACCTGCAAGAGTGCTTTTATGAGCCCTTTGTGAATAAAGATGTTTTTTACAAGAGCCTTTTTCACCACCATCAAAGACATGGTGACATGCTTACATTATAATATTCTGGTAATTTCCAATATTTTCTTAACTTTTAATTCGTGTGGTTTAGGAGCCTCAAAAATATTATACATTACACTTGTCAAATAAACACCTGTTCCTTCCCATTTTAAGGTTTATTAATCGAAAACAATCCAGAAGGAGTCAGTTAAATGCTTTGACTAACTGTGGAGTATGTTTCCAGTCTAACAAAGAACTCATTGAACTAAAGGAACTGTGGATCTTACCTGCGTTCCGTCTGATTCGTTCAAAGACCCACATGGCCTTGACACCGACAGTGACATGAGCCAGGATGCACATAGACTAACAGAACATTGAAGAAAAAAAACTGTGTAGTCCAGAAGGAAAATATGTGTGGTTTTAAAACTTTGTGTACTTTCTAAGTCATGGCTGTCAAAGTAAATCATCATTTCATTATTCTGGCTGATTTTCCTAAAGTCTCCATGTTGTTGTTGTTAGAAGACCTTTTGAGGCACATGACGGGTACTGGTTCATTTAGTTTTTCGAACCTTTAATGTCAGTCGAAATCTAGTGTTAGTTCATCTGAAGTACGGTGATCAAACATCCTGAAAAATTCGGAACAGCCCCAAAACTGTTGTCCCGAATCCCAAATCCAGCCCTAAATGTCCCAAAAAAATGAAACAGAATACTGAGTAGTGATTAGAGAAGTTGAGTTGACTGCATGCAGCTCTTCTAAAGTATATAGTTTATGTTTTTATGCTCTACAATTATGATGATACTGATGATAAGCTAATTTTTGTTGATTTGACATGGGTGGTGTACTACAACACATCACTAAAAAGCAAAAGCGTGAATGCAGGTGATGAGGGCAGTGGGTGGGGATGTATCTGTGAATAACCATCATCGTGTGCCTTCATTTGAGAAAAGCTGGTTGATAAAGAGATGTCAGTTTAGACTATGTTTTATAATAGTTGTGAATCTTTATTTTTTTTTAGCAGGGTTTTGTGGATTTTTATTGCATCAGTTAACATTCACACCACTATGAAACCACTTTGAATTTAAACCTTTCCTTACATTTAAAAACAGGAATGTCAAAGTCATTTTAGTTTAGGAACCAAATTAATCTAACTTTGGTCTGAAGTGGAAAATAAATAAAATACTAACATATATATATATATATATATATATATATATATATATATATATATATATATATATATATATATATATATATATATATATATATATATATATATATATATATATATATATATATATATATATATGTTGTACAGTATTATGTTGTCAGCAAACTTTTTAGATGCCATCTTAGTATAGCTAATAAACACTAATAATCAATGTTAAACTGAAAAGGTGGTCCCGCCTGTGATCTGAATACTGCTAAGAAAGTATAAAAACAAAATGATGGAATCAGGAGGCCAGGCAGGTAACCCTAACCCTAACCCGGTCATCCCGTGTGCCAGTCCAGGCCTGTGTTTTAACCACAACAGTAGATCTATAGATTCTACACATTATTTTTTAGAATAGCTGAGGCAACACTTCTGGACAACTCAACCCTAAAACTACACAGTACATTTTGCAGTGTTAAATCAACACTTAGAGAGTTAATTTGGAGACAATGGGACCAAATACACTCTAGAAGGAGTTAAATAAACTCTCTAAGTGTTGATTTAACACTGCAAAATTTACTGTGTACCTGCCTCTGTTTTAAGACCTGGTTCAGCTGGTCCTGTGACTGATCATACAAAGCCTTGGATACCAAATGGTCTTAAAACAGCTGAAAGAAGCCAAACCCTCCTCACCACCAGAGGATAAATACATGCAAAGTATAGGCTGTATAAAAGTAGCCAAAGGAAACGCTACAAATTCTATTCTAAAGATAAAATCGTGAGCTCTGAACATTTAAGCTCCATTTTGACCTGGTATTTGTTTTCATCTGAGCTGATGAAGACTTCCTTCCTTCCTCGCAGCCACAACAGTTAGAGTCCTGGCAGATGAAGCCACCACCCACTAAGCCACAGAGTCTGCCTTTTATATACCAGCCCTAAAACAAACCTGTGCAGCTCAGCCCTCAGTGTTTGACTTCAGACATGATGTGAAGTACTATTCCACCATGACGTGGTGTTCCCCTTCAGAGGATTATTTGTTTTTCTGAGCCAATGCTCTTCACAAACACACCAGGAAGCAAGCAAAAGACCTTAAGAGCTTAGATGAAGCGTCTAAAGAATATGTCACTTTAGGAGCAGGACTCATACATTACTCTTTTTATTTTGGTTTTTGTTTCATCACCGTCCTGTATTCAGAAAGTAAAGGTGGCAAAGGAAGGGGTACTAATAGTGTGGTGCAGTCTAATCCAGGTCTTAATATGGAAAATACATGAGCTAAGCTGTTTTGGGAAAATAAAGTGTGGCACAGAGGAATATTGTTATATAAGCAGGAACATAAGGCTGTTGAACTATCTGATATATATATATATACAGTTGTGGAAAAAAAAAAAGTTTATGGACACTGCATGCATAGCAGCCAAAACTGGACACATGACCAAAATAATGCCTCTGTCTCCTTCGCACTTACTTACACATTACATATTTTTACTATATTTATTTTTATCTTATTCTATCTTGGTGCATGCTTATTATTTTTTTCTACTATACATATATATATATATATATATATAAAAAATTCTTTTTTTTCTCTTTTTCTTTTTATTGATATACTATATGTTGAATGTTGCAGCGTTACACCGAGACAAATTCCTAGTTGTATACTACATGTGTACTATATGAACAATGGCAATAAAACTCTTTCTGATTCTGATTCTGATTCATATGTGATATGTACTCATTAAAATCTGCCAAGTATTGTTCCCTTCTCCAAACCTGAATGCTCTCTTCTGCACATGCTCTGTTCTGTCCAGGTCAAAACTGGATGTTTCAGCAGAAAAACATCCAGGACATAACATGTTGAAGCTGTCAGTAATTTATTACCTCAGCCAAGGAGGTAAATGTTTTGCCAGAGTTTGTCTGTCTGTCTGTTAGTTGGCAAGATAACCCAAAAAACATATGGACGGATTTTGCTGAAAATTTCATGACTTGTTGGGAGTGTCACAAGGAACAAGTGATTAGATTTTGGTGGTGATCTGGAAGTGCTCCTGGATTCTGGATCACTTTGAAATGGATTCTCCCTTTACTGTAATGTAAAATTTCAAAGTGATCCAGAATGTTACAATGTGTTCCTTGTGACACTCACAACACACCCTGAAAATGTCATCAAAATCCTCGAGTAAAAGTCATGATTTCACTTTTTTACATAAGCTGGAATACAATCTGAAAGTATAACAAGTAAAAAAATAGTTTCTGTACGACTGAAATTTTTTATTTTGTACTTTTTTCATATTGTTTCTTTTACATGGTTTGTGTGATATTCACATATCTATCTATCTATCTATCTATCTATCTATCTATCTATCTATCTATCTATCTATCTATCTATCTATCTATCTATCTATCTATCTATCTATCTATCTATCTATCTATCTATCTATCTATCTATCTATCTATCTATCTATCTATCTATCTATCTATCTACAGACACGGGGGGAACATGCAAACTCCACACAGAAAGGTCCACCCACTAGTGGTGGAATTAAACCCAGGACCTTCTTGCTGTGAGGCATGAGTGTTAACCACTGCACCACCGTGTCACCCATCATGTCCTGTCATCACAGGCAGGTTTCTTCTCATTGGTTTAATCTGGCAGCACTAGAATGCTTTGCAGATGTGCCATCATTACTAACATCCGGTGGTCGACACCACCATGGACAACCCTACTGCTAACACCACCTCTGATAGCAACATGCCCCTAACCATGGCCTTATCTAGTTTCATATACACCACATGTGCATTCTCAATTTAACAATGAAAATAAAAAGAAGTGGTAAAAACTATGTTTTCTAACCATAGTTTTATAAACTACATTTGTACAAATATAGTTTGTTTGAACTACTGCCATGAATAACTTCCAGTAGTTTTACAAGCTTGCTTTACAAGTTTGCAAAGTAACTTCCCAAACACTGAAAATAACATAAAAAAAATTATTTGCAGGCTACAGTGACTAAATAGGAGCATCTTAGAAATGACAGAGATAATAAATCATGATATGAAGGAGGCATATAAGACATATGGACTGAATGAGTAGTGGAAGAATAATGAAGAAAGTATTCATCAAGTAAATATTTTCCATAGAAATGTACTTCAAAGAGACATAATGATGTAATGAATTCCAGCCCATATATCATGGTACAGAGGAAACCTATGAACAGCTATGAAACATGAACTAAAATGTGACTGAAATATTAATAATTAGTCTCACAAGATATGAAAGTGAAAAACTCTTACCTCTTTAACCTTAGTTTTTATATGACAGTGATGTCACTGTGAGACACATTATAGTTAATGCAGTTAAAATGAACACAGAAGCTTTTCCACTTTCCACCTTTGAGCCACACACTCATCAGAGACTCACTGGAACTCGCTGTCATTTCAGTTACACAACACAAACCTGAAATATTTTTTTATGTTTTGTTGAAATGTGTATTGGTTAATTATCACCCCATGGGATGGGCATAACACATTTCTATTCAGATAACCATAGTGTCAGAAAAACAAGAAGAAACACACTTCCCTACTTAAAATCATTTCTTACAAAAATAGACTTGTAGTCTGTGCAAAAAATAGATTGAAGAAAATGTAAAACACATGGTGAAAGTTCCACTAAATGACAGCACATATGTCTGTTATCATTTGTATATTCTACAGCTGACTTCCTCATTGGTGGTCAACAGGAACAACATGTATTTGAATGGAAAAGGCTTTGACACACACAGACACAGAGCCACTTCATTTATGACCAATGGGTATTTTGTTATGTATGAGTATGTAAGACTGTAACGAAGTGTTAATAATGTCCTTACACTAATTATTTGTACTTTGTTATATATAAACTCTACATTATAAATTAAAGGCAGAACAGTAGAAGTATAAAAATATAAGAAATAGTATAAAAGTATAAGTAACAGTATAAAATCAATCAATCAATCAATCAATCAATCAATCAATCAAATATTATTTCTATAGCACCTTTCAACACCAAAAGTGCAGCTTTTTTGGTGCTTTCCAAAATGAGATAAAAACAATCAAAAACAAGAAAAAAAACGAAATAAAACAAAACAAAACAAACAGTAAAGGTAAAAATATAAAAAATATCCACTCAAACATTACAGAGAAAAACCAGTGTGATATTTACAAATACCAAATATATAAAAGTTGTTAATGTTAAAATAAAAGCATGACTTCAGTACTAGACACATGGCTGATTACGCTCTTTTTTGATCTGCTCTGTCTTAACAACACTGGGTCCGCTTTCTTCCTCATTTCATTACAGGAAGTGAGTTTGCTGTCAGATGAAGCGCTCTCACCACACTGTGACTGACAGGTCACTACTGGAAACCTTTGCAAACATGTTACATCTCTAGTCCCAGCGTCCACAGCAACCATCATGCCAAACTGGACAAATCATCTTTTTCCTCGTACTTGATGCCATCGCAGAAGAGCCAGCTTCCAAACCATCAGGTAGGCACTAACTATTTATGATGATGCTGGGTGGTTTGTGTACAGACACAACTATCATTTCACCATAGTGGTCAGCAGGAGGAAAAGCACTGAACGTATCATACATGCAGAACGCTTTGAAACACACGCACTCAAATTCATATATGATTCATGATGATGATTGTGGAATAGGAGCCACTGTGAAAATATTTCGCAACACTGTCATTTATTACTATTGTTCATTGTTGTTTTTGCAGTGCACAGAGCAGAACACTGCAATGGAAAATTGAGTTTGATAGCATCTAGCCTCAGCTTCCCCATTTTGCGAGCAGTGTTTGAGCTGAGATAATAGTCAGTTTAAAGGAAGTGTCAAAGACAGAAGTGAAGCAGCAGCAGAGAGGGACAAGTTCAGTGAGAAGTGGTTATTAAAAATACAGACTGGAACATGAGTGGAGGCCTGGGGGAGTCCAGCTGATTCTTTATCTCTATCTGTGTTTCTGTTTGGATCTCAGGCCAGGCTCTGGTCCAGCTGGAGGATGGGGAACATGATGCAAGGCATGAGTGCCAAGAACAAGGTCAACTCAGAAGATGATGAAAACTCTCAAAAAGGTATGTGTTTACACATTTCTAACTTCAAGATATGACGATTTTTATTAAAAATTTGCAACATTTGTTCCAGATTTGTGTATGTTTGTAACTGTGAGGACATACTTTAAACAAATGTTCTAACAAAATGACCTAATAATAATTTATGATAGAGATTTGGATATCTTTGCTCATATTTAATGTATGACTTTTGTGTAAATATTATCCCTGGCAGATTTAGAAGATGATATGGTGGTGGTGCTCCAGGACTACCCATCCTCTGAAATCAGTGAGCCCATCTACAGGATGGGAGAGAAGCTTCGAGTTATTACGCAGTAAGATCATGTTTATTCAGTTTTCCAGTTAAAAAACAACATTTGATCAATGTTTGCAATACAGAAAAACACTGAGTCAAAAGGTCAGCCGTTGATTCCTCTTTTCCTCCTCTATGATAAACAGGGAGTCATACTGGTGGAGAGTTTGCTCCATTCAAACACGAAAGGAGAACTACATACCCAACAGCCATGTGGCGAAAGTGTATCATGGGTACGTAGAAGATGACCAAAGAATTAACATTAAAAAAGAAAAAGGATGTAAAATTGCAACATAAAAATACAAAAATATAATAATAAAATAAATAATAAAAGGGGACAACAAAATAAAATACAATGCAATGTTTTTTATTGAAGATTTTTTTTTTTGTTAATGATTAAATCATCATAGAGGAAAAGTATGTATATGTATATACTATGTATAGATTTATATGGAAATTATTGTTTAAAAAAAATAAATGTGGTATTATTTAAATTGTAAAACCACAATATTAAAATTTCATTTCATTGTATTTTATTTAGTATAGAGGGACAATGCACATTAATGAACATTTCTGTAAATGCACCCAATTGTCACCAAAAGGCTAATTTGTATTGACCCCCGACCCATGTGATTAAAAATAAACAACAAATAATCACAAACAAGAATTAATGGACGCACAACAATTAACAACATTAACATAACCCAGAACCAAGAGAAACAGAGAACATGTAGTTCTGTAATAACAGCCTATTTGCTTTTTCAAATTAAAAAAAATAATAAAGAAGTAAATATTGAAGATTTTAAATATGTAAAATAACACATGACTGAAGACACTGAACCCTAAATGTCTCCCAGTTTAGTCCTGGTGGATTTAGTCCATTTACTGTTTACACTCACTGTTAAACTGTTAAATCTACATATTTAAAATGTAAAATGTAGATTTTTATTAAAATGTTAAATCTACATGTTACTCTCCAAATATATTTATGGTTTAATGTGTTTTTATAGGATCATTCTGGCAACCACAGCTGCCAGTTTTTCCCCATAAAAACAAAAGGATTGTGTGTGTGTGTGTGTGTGTGTGTGTGTGTGTGTGTGTGTGTGTGCGTGCGTGCGTGCGTGTGTGTGTGTGTGCATGCGTGCGTGCGTGTGTGTGTCTGTGTGTGTGCGCGTGTGTCTGTGTGTGTGTGTGTGTGTCTGTGTGTGTGTGTGTGTGTGTCTGTGTGTGTGTGTGTGTGTCTGTGTGTGTCTGTGTGTGTGTGTGTGTCTGTGTGTGTCTGTGTGTGTCTGTGTGTGTGAGTGTGTGTGTGTGTGTGTGTGTGTGTGTGTGTGTGTGTGTGTGTGTGTGTGTCTGTGTGTGTGTGTGTCTGTGTGTGTGTGCGTGTGTGTGTGTGTGTGTGTGTGTAGTATTAACCTGCTGTCAGAACCAGTATTCAAAGTTGCCAAATGTACTCACAGCATCAATATTTTTCTCTAAAGGGAAATTATGCAGACTGTGGTGTAAGCTAACACTGTCATTAATATGAATGTAATTCCTATGGCTCATGCCACAAGTATTTCATCTAATCTTTGCTGTTCTGTCAGCTGGCTGTTCGAGGGTGTGGAGAGGCAGAAGGCTGAGGAGCTGCTGCTTCTGCCGTGTAACCGAGTGGGTTCCTTTCTGGTGCGTGAGAGTTCCAGAGAGAGGGGTGAGTACATTCCCATTGGTGGACTTAGTTTGGTTTGACCCAGGGTTTAAGATATATCCTCATGCTCATCTACATCTGAGCATGTGCTGTAAGAACACATGCACAAAAATGGCATCTTACGTCAAGCGCTGACATGAAAACCACTGACGCTAATGTTTCTATCTAAATAAATAAAATCATAAAGGTCAGAAAGACAGGAAATAAAAAAGGAAATCTTGCCTCGTTGTCTCGTTGTCTGAACCCGCTTTACCCTCACTAGGGTCACAGGGGTCTGTGGGGGCCTATTCCAATTACAATGGGTGAAGGCGGGGTAGACCCTGTATGAGTAATAAAAAGGAAGTACAGATTTAAAATAGACTGCAGTTTGAGACTATTCATAACAGTTGAAAAAAAAATATTTCTCATACCGCCTTAAAGTGATTCAGATCAGATTAAATGAAGGTGTTTGTATGCTCTGAGGTCAGTAGCCAGAAAGTTCCACAGAAGAAGATGTTTAAATGTACAGAGGAAGTGGCTTAGAGTTTGTCATGTTGTAATGGCATGTTTCTACAGGAGCTTAGAATTGGTTTTACAGCATCCAGGGTCAAGGTTGACGACTGACAACTGCAATTTAACAGTTGGCCTTGAAGAAAAAACTGGAGTGTGTGTGTGTGTGGGGGGGGGGTACATAACAATTGTGGGGTGAATACAAGTTAATGTGACCAGTTTTACAACCAAAGTAAAGTCTTGTCTCGTCATCTGAACCCGCTTTATTCTCACTAAGGTCACTGGGGGTCACTGGGGGTCACT